>VZQC01000256.1:507452-614911 GCA_009823505.1 Rhizomys pruinosus | reverse complement strand
CAGCCCGCACCAAGGTGCAGGCCACTAGCACCGGCCCCTCTGGTCCCAGCACAAAAGAGACTAGGACGGTCCGCCCACGGCCCCCTACCTGCGGCAGAGGCGGCAGATGCCTGCCCAGGTAACTACTCCCGCCCGCACCAAGGTGCAGGCCACTAGCACAGGTCCCTCTGGTCCCAGCACAAAAGAGATAGGACGGTCCGCCCACGGCCCACTACCTGCGGCAGAGGCGGCAGATGCCTGCCCTATGTGATTACTTTAAAATGTAATCAAAGCTTTGACTTTTTTATGTTCCTATTTCCCCCAATATCAATGCTATCATTCACTGGTATACATGTAGAATATTCTTTTTTAATATGTCAGAACCTATCATTATAATAGAATTGCATATTTATTTGATCCATGTTAGAACTTACAAGCCTGCATTTTGACAAATAGTCCAGGCTGCAAGTGATGTACAGTTTTGCAAAGTACTGTTTCCACTGTGCCACGACTCAGATGTGCTTTCCATCAAATCGATGTAGTGCAGAACTGGCCATAGTTGAAGGAAGTTGCTATATAAATCATCTAACAAAAAATATTTTCCTTTTCTGTTTTTATCATTAGAACTCTCTAAAAAAGCAAACACAGGGACAAAAACTATCAAAGAAAATGACAAAGAAATGCCTCACATACGAATTTACTTCTGTAAATGATAAAGGTCAATTTTCTTGCTTATTTGGGATCATCAGATCCTGTTGCACGCATAAAGTTTTAAAAAATGCTAATATAATAACTTTATTATGTAAATATACTTAAATATAATAATATTTGTCTATATAAAATGAAAGTATTCACGCTGACTGTATGCGTAATATCCATACAGATTGTTTGAAAGAATAAGCAAAACAAACACAGTGCTCAGTGTAAATAATACTTTTTATGTTATCACAAATGCCAAAATACTTTAGGTGATTTGGACACAAGCCTTCAGATTATAAGTTAACTTCTTAGTTTATCTAAATGTCAACTCTCTCTCTCTCTCTCTCTCTCTCTCTCTCTCTCTCTCTCTATATATATATATATATATATATACAGAGAGAGAGAGAGAGAAATATATATAGATATATACATATACAGATATATATGAAAAAAACCTTTGAGATAAACTAAAATAAGGTTAAAATATTATCATTATCATTTATTAACTTTGCACCATTTCATTAGACAAAAACATATTGATTAAGAAGAGTTATTCATAAATCCAGAGAAAGACCTAGGCTCAGAAAGAAGGTTTATAGAAGGAAAGAGAAATTCAATCTGCTTGGCACAGTTACATTTCATTGCAGAAGAGGATTTTCAATATACAAAGATAAAGAGCACAAATAGAAAGGAACTGCAGGCAAGAACAACTCTCTCTGTCCTCATTTTCTGTTTTCTTTTGGAGGATTAAAAATTAAAACCCAAGCCCTGTTTTCAGGACTGAGAATCTGGACAATAGTTGTCTTCTAATGAAGGTAAAATATGCTGTCATTAAAGGGTGAAATATTTTCCCTCTTTAGAACTGAAATATTATTTTCTAATGATTGAAATGGATATATTCCTGACCATGTTTAATCTGCTAATATAAATTTAATCAAATTTACTGAAAGTCATTTAATGAGTCAAAAGTTCACCGATCACTGAACTTTGGGTTTCAACTGCTAAACTTGGACAAAATCTGGTGGTAAACAAGCGTTGAGGAAAGAATTTAAATGACTTGGATGTGAGGAATGAGGCATTGTATCAAGTTTTTAAATGCTCAAATTACTTCATTGTGATTCTGTTGCAAAATATCCAAGAGAGAAAAATGGGGCAATTTTCCAAAAAAGAAAGAGTGGTTTGTAATTTGGGGAGGAAAGAGCATAATGCTAAAATTCACTCATTTGTAAAACATGATAATCCATACTTGGAGAACTAAATGTTTCCAAATCTTTTCATCTGTAGGTAATCTCCACTAGTTCATTTTCCAGATAACAAGAACACTAAGTATTGCTGAATAAAGTTGCCATTAATAATTATTCAGGGTAATTAGATGGAAAAATTTCAGTTTCATGACTGGTACTTCAGGTAATCGAGAGCTCTATATTATAAATCATCATTTGAAGTCACTAGCAGATCTCCATCTCATAATGTTTCCCTAGTTGATGTACATATCTCCCATGCTTACTAAACACATCTCATAATGATGACTTTGAGATTAAGATGCTACGGAAGCACATGTTTAATGCAGTTGAGAGTACCAATTAAAATACCTCTAATCATGAAATTGCCAATGGAGATAATAATTATCTGTCAATTTTATCTCTTAATAGACACATGGTTATATGTAATGCTGGGCTAGCTGTCTTTTCAAAGGCAATTAAAAATATCCAATCAGGATGCCTTATTTTGCCCAATAATTTATAGTAAGATTTTTTAGGAAAATTGATTAGAAGTCCATGACCCCATTTAATTTTGTGGTTTATTTTTTATTTTGTTGTTTATCCCTTTAAAGAAAGATTTGTAGTTTTGCAAGGAGTTCATATCCTAATTAGAAACAGCTCTTCTGCATGCTCTTCTGAGGATGAAGGCCATCACTATATGTGCTAAAACAAATACATGAGGATTTCAGACAAAATTTATTTAGTACAAACATAATCACTTTTCAGATTCTTCAAATATTTATATACTTTTAATTTTCCTCATTATAAATACTATATGTAACTGCAAAATGAATGTTTAAGTGTTTAGCCATTATTTTGAAATTCATAGTTTGTATTCTAAAGGATAATTCAGTTAAAAATTTAATAAAGTGTCATTCCTTTGATGCATGTATTCCAGCTAGTTTTCATACACGTGTCATTTCTTTCTAGGGAAAATGGCACCACAGATCCCACAGAAATTCAGCATTTGTGCTAGGTAAATAGATTGAATTTAGAGAGTACATAGAATTAATAAACAAATCTGTCAGAATAGAGCTCTAGGTAGTGAAGCCTATCTACTCAGGAGAGGCCCTAATGTTCTGGTCCTCTGTAGCATGATTTTATTATGGAATTATTGTATTCTAACATAGCATAATCATCATTCGACAAACATAGGTTTACTGAGAGCCACAGTCTTGAGTGAAGTTATGACAAGGAATAAAGCATCATTTCTACAAAGAGACATGTATAACAGTTTTCCTTTGAAAAGATGAATACTTATAGTATCAACATGTGCTTAGTGAACAAATATCCTCAAAAACATGTGAAAATTTCAAATGCCTAGAAGGACATAAAGACATTTATAAAAACATACTAGAGATTAGTAAGTTATATATTAGTGTAATGCTTTCAAGAAGACTGTCTTTAATTTTTTTCTGTATTTCTCAAGATATATGACATAAAATTTTTAAAAAAATTAACTGATTTTTATCAAAGAAATTTCACTTCCAATTCTATAAGTATATGTTCTCTAAAATTTATGATTTAGGTGCTGGAGAGATAGCCCAGAGGTTAAGAGCAACAACTGCTCTTGCAGAGGACCGGGTTCGATCCCCAGCACCCACATGGTGGCTAAGAACCGTCTGTAACTCCAATTCCAGGAGAACTCCAATTCCAGGGGAGTCCGAGACCCTCTTCTGACCTCTGCGGCATTCCACGACATGGGTGCACAAACCTACATGCAGACAGTACACTCATACACATACAAAAATAAATAAAATTTAAAAAAATTATGATTTAATGAACGTTCATTCCTTGAAACAGAATAATTTTGTTTGCCCACACACTATGGAATAGACTAAGTTAAGTATGTCAGTTACACAAGATTTGATTACAATATGCCAAACTTATCCAGATGAAGGAGAAATGATCTACTATTAATTATAAAATGTTTTCTCTCCTATAGCAAACATCTCTAAACATATCTCAAAAATTGGATACCTGATATCATGTCCTTCAAGCCATGAGGCAATGGGTAAACTCCTCCACGACCTTTCTTTTTGCTAAGATTCATGGATGCACAGGTCATCTTTCAGATCTTACAAAAGGATTACCTTTTGCTGCTGGCATCAGAAGTTTTTGACCTTTCTGTTTCTTCCCTCAAGAAACTCCCCTGGAATTCCAATTTTATCTTTGTATTTTACATGTACAATCCACAAAAACTGTTTTTCTTTAAGTAAAACACCATTATTGTCTCTTCAATTGAGACCTTTTACATTTTTTTAAATGATTTTTTTCTTTTTTATTGTTATTAAACTTTTTCCATAGGTTATATATCATTTCTCAATCAAATCTAGAGTCGTTTCACTTTCCATGCCCCACACCCGACCCGAGTCCCTGCACTCTGCCATACATGTCCTGCATCTTTTTCTGAGTCTTTCCAGAGTTTTATTTCCAGTTCTTTTGTTGCTGTTCTCTCTAACTTTTATTGCTACAGTATACACACACACACACACACACACATATATATATATATATATACATATATATATATATATATTATATACATACATATTTATATACATATACATAAATATATACATACACATATCACTTGAATTGGAGGATTTTTTTTTTTCCTAAAAGATATCATGTTTTCCTTAAGGAAGTGCTTGAAGATTCCTCCTTGGCAAACCCAAACAACCATCAATCCTGCACTTTTGCTCCACATTGGGGTCTTTCCCTCCCATGATCCCCCAAATGAAATCCAGTAAGCATTCAGCCTGTCTTGATGGCCTCCATGATACAGCCCAGTAGTCCAACAATGACAGTCTATATTCTGACAAGGCTGACATCCCCTTAGCAGTTTAGTCCACAAGCTGGGTATCTCAGTAGTCCCCATCTGGCATTAAAAGTTTAGAGGATTCTTGGAGCGACATGAGTCTTCAGTCCATGTTAGAAGGTTAAAAGCTGTGTCTCGCCGGGCATGGTGGCGCACGCCTTTAGTCCTAGCACTTAGGAGGCAGAGGCAGGCGTATCTTTGTGAGTTCAAGGCCAGCCTGGTCTACAGTGTGAGTTCCAGGACAGCTGGGGCTACAGGGAGACCCTGTCTCAAAAAGACACCCCCCCCCAAAAAAAAAAGCTGTGTCTCATGTCTTAGAGGAGTGTCCAAAGTGGTGGCAGCCAAAGAGTAGACACACTTGCTAGTAAGAATTGAACAGGCCATACAACACTACTCTCTCTTTTTTCTTTTTGTCTTTTTACTAGAGATCTCAAGTTCTATGTGAAGTACAGTTTCTCTAATCTTACTGATTATTTGTATCTGGTTGTACTTTCCTTTTGGATGCTTAAGGCCACACAGTTAGCCCAGATTAACCAAGGTTTTTGTTTTCTCAAGGTCAGTTGAGGACCTGGTCCTCAGGGGGTCTCTCGGGTTTTTTTTTGGGGGGGGGCGGGGAGGAGGGTGGGAGTGCCTTGCTCCTTTCAGCTTTTCATTTACGAGTTCCATCTACTCAGGACAAAATCAGGTCTTGCTAGCTCAGGCTTCATTTTTCTGAAGCAAGAACAGATTTTCTTCTTTATATACTGGACACTGGCTGAAGTCCCATTAGTGGCTCTCCAAGACCTCCCTGAAGAGGAAGACTGGAGACCCACATTTGCAGGACATTTCAAGAGGTGCCCCCATGCATAATCCCCTAAGACTTGGTTGACCCCTGAGGGCAAGGAACAAAGTTATCCCTTAGGTCCTTCAGCCAAATTGGTATGGGCATTAAGTATGGTTGTTAAGCACCCAGAATGACTCTCTGGGAATTTGATAATATTTTAATCTGTCTTCAAGTAAAAAAAAAAATTTACAAAAAAAAAAAAAAAAAAGAAGGGAAGCACCTGCACAAAATAAAATGTCATAATAAAGATTTGGCTTTGAACATGTTCCAACAGTAGAGTCAATATATTTTTTATTGAAAGAATATTCTTTGTGAATTGATATTTTGCTAGATGTAATGAATGCATATTTTCTTTAGAAAACAACCTATTATCTAATGTAGTGATCAAGAACTCCCAAACTTAGGCCTCATCTCCAGTTCAGGAAAGAAAGGAGGTGGGGCAGAGAGAGACATGGAATTGATTTTGTGAGAGTTTCTTTTGGCTTTCTCTGAGACAGGAGGACAGTATCTGCATGGAAATAGAGAATGTATTTTGCTTGCAAGAGGAAATAATGAACATAAACTCAAGCAACATTCTATATTTTGTCTATGAGTTATTTCTGAGACAGAAAGACAATTCCTGAGAGTTTTTCAAAACAAAATTTAGTATATCTCCTTAATATTTTCCTGATTGGTACTGTGTTCTATTTTCCTTATTTCAAAACTCATAAAATTTGGTTATAGTTAACAAAATCATGTTAACTTTATGTTGTTGTCCAAAGAAAAATGACCCCGACCTATTTTGGATCTAAAAGAAAAATTTTAATCTAGAATTTTTTTTGTCTTTTCTAGAGAGGGTCTCCCTGTAGCCCCAGCTGTCCTGGAACTCACTCTGTAGACCAGGCTGGCCTTGAACTCACAAAGATCCGCCTGATTCTGCTTCCCAAGTGCTAGGATTAAAGGCGTGTGCCACCACGCCCGGTTTAAATCTAGACTTTTACCACTGTAATTATATTTAATTCTCACCTCTTTTCCCATCATACCCTGATATTACAGTTTCAAGTGCTTTTACTATAAATCTTCCTAGGTGGTTGGCTATGTCCTGCTTATGTGGGGAAAATGCATGAAATAGAACAAGGAACTATGGAGCTAGAGAGATGACTCAGTGGTTAAGAGCACCGACTGCTCTTGCAGAGGACCAGGGTTTGATTCCCAGCACCCACATGGTGGCTAAGAACTGTCTTTATCTCCTGTTCCAGGGAAATCCAATGCCCTCTTCTGACCTCCGCAGCATTGCATAATATGGATGCACCAATCTACATGCATACAGTACACTCAATACACATAAAATTAATTAATTAATTAAAAAAAGAACAAAGAACTATGATGCTATAGTCTCAGGAACCGTTTGATCATTAGATATGCTTGGGTAACAAATTTTCATCCACTGTATCTGCTGAATAATAGCGCTTGTTTAAATTCAATAAAATACACACATGTTAAGAGTGTTAGATAATAAAGGAAGGATGAAATGATCAATGGGAGAAATATGTAAAGAATGTGAAGAACAACTAATTGGGTAATAATAATATGCACCAGAGTCACATCTTTCCTGCAATAATAATCATATCTTCTCCAAAAAAGTCTCCAGAATAGCAGATTAAAGGAAATTCATAAAAGAGAATGTAGATAAAGAAAAAATAGAAAATATTGAGATCAATGAGGATAAAGCTAGATGATAGATAAATAGATTATAGATAGATAGAAACATGATAGTTATACTAAAATATTGTTCAATATTAAAGAATACTCACGATTTGAAAAAGCAGAAATGTATTTACAGGCAACTTATTACATGAGTAAGTGAAATATGGAAGAGAAAATATTGTATGATCTAACTTACATGGAGGATATAAAGTTTCAAATTACATAAGGCAGTAGAATATTGATTATCAAAAAAGAGAAAATGTGGGTGAGGTGGACAGATATTGTTTAAATAGTACAGAGCTTCAGTCCTGTAGGTATATGGAACAGTACAGAGACTGTAGTTAATAAGGTGATTCAAATTTGACCTGCATATTTATGAGAGTAGATATTAAATAGTCTCGCTAATAGTATGTGCAAGATGATACATATAATAATAGCCTAATTTGAACATTTTCATTAAGAATTCATGGAAACACAGGATTTTAGTTTCCCCTAAATTACTATGACAAATACTTTGACCAAAATCAACTTGGGGAGGAAAGGGTTTATTTGGCTCACAACTCTGGACTCACACTCCATCCCTGAGGGAGTCCAAGATAGAAACTCAGGAAGGATAGAAACTGGAGGCAAGAGCTGAAGCACAGGCCATGGAAGAATGCTTCTTACTGGCTTGCTTCCCTTGCTTCCCACTACCACCACTACCAAAACTACAAGACATTAGAATAAAATGCAAGCCATACACATATAATTTCAAATACTTTTTTTGAGTTCACTGAATCTTAATTAAAAAATGACTTGAAATTGCTTTTCGTAGTATATTTTGTTTAACTCAATCTATTGCATTGTTTCATCATTCCATAAGGTAATCAATATAAAAGTCGTGGACAAGATGTTTCACTATCCTTTTTTGTGTGTCATCATAGTCTTATTCAAACTTCCATGGCTGAGGTGTCCTTGTGGCTGGTAGTTGCTATATCATACAGCTGTGATTTTCCAGGTTGCAAATCAAAGTTCTTTTGCTCTTTTCTTTAAAATATTTTATTTATTATCTTCACTTTCATGTGTATCCCTGTATTGTGTGCATCTATATAAGAGCACCTGTGTTATGCAGTGCCTACCTAGGACAGAGGAGAGTGTTGGATTCCCTGGAACTGGAGTTATGGACAGATGTCAACTATCATGTAGGTGCAGGAAACCAAGCCTGAGTCCTCTGCAGGGGCAGTCAGTGCTCTTAACTACTGAGCCATCTCTTCAGCACCCCCACCCCCGTTTGGGTCTTTTATAAACAAACATTAAAATAATATTTGGAAATTAAAGAAAAAACATAATGGGGATAAATGAAGTTCCATTTTCAAGGAAAAAAAAAACAAAATGAAACAATACAATTTTCTTTTGGATAAAGACAAAGGTTAGTACACACAGTTTTAATAACCCAAGTTGAAGATGAAATGAAATAAATTAATATACATAAAGAAAGAATTCTTATGTGGACAGTTTGAAAGGTAAAGGCATGAGTCTTTCTATTACCATTGTTTTTGCAACATAAGTAAAGCCCAAGGAAGTCAGCAACTATCAGCTCATCAGACCAGACACAGAAAGGACTCCTTTCACATCATGCAATGCATTTTAACACTGGGAACTGACAATCTAGGAAAGTGGAGAAGAGCAAGGCAGTAATAATTGGGGACTTCATCGAATACTGATGACAAAGCCAGCACATCAGTAAATGTATTTAAGCGAGGTAGAAACCCGATTGATCATTATAGGTTTGTTTTTAATGAGCTAGTTCTTTTCATAGGAACTCAAGTTGAATTGTAACATACTTCTATGTTTCTACAGAATACATGCTGTGCTACTATGTATCAGTGAAGTGCATGTACTTTTCCTCCTTTGTTTTTAACATGTTTTTATTTTGCTTGCTTAATACTTTAGATGGAATGCTTATGGTCAACAAAGAAAGACAAGGGAAAAATGAGATAGGTTTTTTTTAAATATGTTTTTCCCTCTAGATATGAATAGCACACAACATCCCCCCACACACACACATGCATGTGCACACACACATATAGCACCTAAAAAGATCTGGGAAGGTAATTTTATTGTTGGCTTTGAGTTTCTCCAAATCTCTATACCACGACACCACACGCACTGTTCTAAAATAGGAGATCCTCAGTTGTGTCATTACTGAAAAATAATGAAAAGCATTAAAGAAATACTTCCTTATTTTAACAAAATGTTTACATATATTTATGTGTGTGTGTGTGTATAAAGTACAGAGAACCAACTGTGGAAATTGGTTCTCTTCTTCCACTCTGCATGTTCTAAGATGGAACACATCCTCAGGCTTCTCAGCAAGAGCCTTTAACTGCTAAGCCTCCTCTCAGGCACTAAGACCTGCCTCTTTTAGGTATAGGATCTCTTTCTTTCCCAAATCATCTACTATGAATGGGGAACACAGTGTTTCAAAACCCAAGACCTTTTAGGGAGAGGTTATTTTTCCCTTGAGACTGGATTTCCCTGTACCCCCAACTGGCCTATAATTCTCTATGTAAACCAGAATGGCCTCATTCTCACAGATTTCTACTTGGCTCTGCATCCCTAAGAGCTGGGATTAAAAGTATTCACCACTATCATCAGAAAAGTATTTTATAACAAGGAATACATTTCTTATTTCCATGTTATAGTCTTGATTCAATCAGAGGTGCTCTGAAATGAGAGAAAAAATTAAAGTTGGAAGCTCTTCTTCATGGTTAGATCAGAAGCATGTTTATAAAACTAGGTGAGTTGGCCCCTTATGACTCTTACCAAGATAGAAATTTGATCGTATATTCCACATGTGTGATAACTAACTTTAGTACTTGTAGGATAAGAAGTTGATTTATACACATGCAATATCTGTAAATTATTTCTATATTACATGAGGTTTATATACATATTCATCAGAGACACAAAAACACAGATGGCAAAAATATACAAAATACAGCATCCTCAATGATACAAAATTATAATTTAAACATGAAAGCAACAACTTGGATTTTTTGGGGGAAACAGCTTTTTAAAAAAACGTTTATTTAGAACATACATATTTGGTTACATTCTTCTGACTAGCTAGCTTGAATTTCAGGAAGGGAATGAGAAGTTTCTGTTTGCTGTCAAAATGACTGCAAGTCTCCATAATGAAATATGCATTTGTTCTTTTAGACTGTGGCTTTTCAGACTATTCTACTCTATGTACCTTTGTCCCTGCTTTTCCTAAAAATTGCCTGGCATATTTGTGCAAACATATTTCTACCCACAACCCTTGAATCTATACATCTGCAAAAATCTTTCATTGTTACAAACTTAAGCACCCAAACAACTAGCTATGAAGTCACTTCCATGTCAAAAGTCAGGAAATGTGCTGAGTTTCTTAAAAGTTCAATGACTTATGCCATTAACTAAGAGGAAAAATAACTATGGAGAGCAAAGGGCTTTGCATTTTTCACTCCACAGTCACTGTTCTAAAAAAAGAGCACGGCCTTTAGAAGCATGAAAACACTTTGTCCCTCATAAAGAGCTGCCTTATGTCCATTCATTGAAGAATAATATGAGCTGCTGACTGAATACAAATAAAAATCCTTCAAACTCTTTGTAATTGTTCATGAAGCTTAATACCATCTGCAAAACATATAACATGGTTTTTAATAAGATGTTAAGCAAAGTAAATGTTATTATGCTGAACATCAATTTTACCTTTCTTTAACCACTTCTGCCCTAGATACCCAAGATTAACCTAGATCTAGCATGAATATGTACCAACTGACAGACAACTTGATTGTGACCAGAATTTGTACCTATACCAGCTATACAAAGTAGAGGAAATAATTTAATGTTTCTCTTTTTTTTTCCCCTTTTTTAGTAAATGTGCATATTTGTCCTGTTACATCTCAGAGTTATTTGTGGAGGAAACTGAGGTGATATATATGTAACTTTTTATTTGTTATAAGTACCTTTCTCAACTGACTTTCATCAGTTAAAAGCAGATTCACATGACACGTGACTTATATTTTGCTAAATTCTTGACTCCATTTTCTCTTTGTTTTTTGAAAAACTTGAACACATCCCCCTCTTTATATACTGAAGACCATGGTGTGTAGTATGTTGGACTCATCTTCTGTGTGTGCTTTCACTACAAGTCAATCTTTTGTTTTTTCTCTCTCTTTTTTGTTTCCATTTGATTTTATATTATTCCAAAATATGCATATATACACTCCACACATAAATCAAAATTACAAAATCTGAAAATAAACTATAGGTTAATTCCAAAGCACATTTAGAGATTCACATTTTAGTAGTAAAGTTGCATGCTGATCAAAAGAAGTATAACTTTACATTCTCTTT
This sequence comes from Rhizomys pruinosus, assembly GCA_009823505.1. Classification (NCBI taxonomy): domain Eukaryota; kingdom Metazoa; phylum Chordata; class Mammalia; order Rodentia; family Spalacidae; genus Rhizomys; species Rhizomys pruinosus. The sequence continues at coordinate 603,261 of VZQC01000256.1, read as the reverse complement.
TTTTTAGAATATGAATATTAATACTCCTATATGATAGAACACAGCATAGGGTTACATAAGGATAAATTATGAATGGTTGTAGCATGTTTGCATTCCCACAAGCAGTGGATGAGTGTTCCACTTTCCCCACAACCAACGTTTGGTATATTTTGTTTTCTTGATCATATCCAGTCTTACCAGAGTAAGATGAAATCTTAAAATGGTTTTAATTTGCATTTCCTTAATTATTAGCAATGTTGAACAGATTTTAAGATGTTTCTCAGGCATATTTAATTCTTCATTTGTGAAGTCTCTGTTCAACTCTTTTACTCTGTATTTTGAGTAGGTCATTTGTTTTCTTATTCCTTTGTTTTTATATACTCTGGATGTTAATGCTCTATTAGAAGGTTTCCTCCCACTCTGTGGTTTTATCTTCACTTCTTTGATTATTTCTTTAAGTTTAATAAGGTCCCACTTATTAGTTGTTGACCTTATTCTTTGTGCAGCTGCTGTCTGAATTAGAAAATTTATTCCTATGCCTATGTCTTATAGGTTACTGTCAACATTTTCTTCTATCATTTTCAGAGTTTCTTTTTTCACATTGAAGTCTTTGATCCATTTGGAGTTAATTTTTCTGTAGGGTGAGAAGCAGGGGTTTACTTTTATTCTTCTACAAGTGGTGATCCAGTTTTGCCAGCACTATTTGCTGAAGCTGCTATCTTTCCTCCATTGAGTTTTCTCGGCCACTTTGCCAAATATAAGGTGGTTAAAATTGCATGTGCTCAAGTTTGGATTTCCAAATTCTTTTAATATTCTTTTTTTTTTTTTTTTTTTTTTTTTTTTAATTTTTTTTTATTAATTTTATTTTATTTATTGTCTTTACTTTATGTGTATGAATGTACTGTCTGCATGCAAGTCTGTGCACCCGTGTCGTGCAACGCCGCGGAGGTCAGAAGAGGGTCTCGGATTCCCCTGGAACTGGAGTTCTCCTGGAACTGGAGTTTTAGACGGTTCTCGGCCGCCATGTGGGTGCTGGGGATCGAACCCGGGTCCTCTGTAAGAGCGGTCGGCGCTCTTAACCGCTAGGCCATCTCTCCAGCCCCCTATTTTAATATTCTTAACGGAAACTTTGAACTTTATTTTGATCTCTATATGACATTCAATCTCTCGGATTTACATCACAAGGGCCATAATATTTCAGGATTTTCTGACCTGAAGTTTGATTGAATTTTTGTTAAATTATACTCTGCTTTTCACACTTAAATCACTCTGGCAGTTCACCTAAACAGAAAAGATGCCCATTTACTGAAATCTTTTTTTAAGTTCTTTTTTATTGATATTTTGTATAATTCATATATCATTTTTTAGTCCAATTTGGATACAGTCCCCTCTTCCTGCCCCTCCCCCAACCCACTTTCTGCATTCTGCCATACTTGCATGTCATGTCTTGCATCTTTGTGTTTCCAAGGATTTTTTTCTGCAGAGGCTTGTTTTTTTGGGGCAGAACTTAACTGTATCCGTCATTTCTTTGACACAGTCCTTATGTTGTTGTTGTTACCTCCCCTTTGCATTACTCCAAATCTTGCCTTTATAAATAACATATATGTATCAAAATGATGGCCTTCGAGGTCCCATCTTAACTGAGCAAAAATTCTGAGTCTGCTAAAGTGGTTCTACAAGGAATACACACATAAAATAAGAGCTAAGTAAGATGTGTGTGATGTAATGTCTAAAGAACTTGAGCCAGCATGGTGGCGCACACCTTTGATCCTAGCACTTGGGAGGCAGAGGAAGTGGATTTTGGGCGAGCATGGTCTACAGAGCAAGTTCCAGGACAACTGGGGCTACAGGGAGACCCTGTCTCGAAAAGAACAGCAACAAAAAAGAGAACTTGACAGAATTGGACTGAATAACTATAGAACAAATCAAGGTTTGAGAAAGTGCCTCAGCCTAGTTAACTGAGTGTTTGATTTCATATTAAATTTTTAGGTATTAAAACATGTAAGGGGCTGGAGAGATTCTTCAGTGGTTAAGACCACTGACTGTCCTTGTGGAGGCCCAGATTTGAATCCTAGAACTAACACGCTGGCTATAAACTGTTAATAAATCTAGTTCCAAGGGATCTTATGTTCTCTTCTGTCCTCTGTAGGCACTGCACAACAGGGGTGCACTTATATACATGCAGGCAATACACTTGTACACATAAAAAGGCACATCTAATATTTTACATACACACAAAAGGGACAGGCACAAACAGATTGTAATATCTGTTATATTTTTTAAAATGTCTTTTACCTCACCAATTAATCTCAGTTACATCTAAAATTACATTTGTTCTGTTTCTATTCTTATTTTTTTTGTTTATGAGTATTTTGCTTGCATGTGTGTCAGTGCACACTTGTGTACCATGCCCTGGGAGGGCAAAAAAAAGATGACAGATCTTCTGAAATTTCAGTTTTAGACAGTTGCTAGCTGCAACTGTTGGTGCTGGGACCTGAACCCCTGTTCTCGCAAGAGTAGCCAGTGCTCTTAAGCACTGAGTCACCTCTCCTGTCCTCGATATTTGTTATAATTTTTAAAATTTTCTTCAGCAACAAAAAACTGTACAACATAATATATACATTCTTTACTTCCTCATTAAATTCGCAATCTAAATCATGTCTACTACAGCAAATATTATCATTTTGAATTTGTGGATTAAATATTCACTAGAGGATTACTGGTTAGAAAAATAACAAATCAGAGATTTTAATTGTGTGACAATCTTACCTCTGTAAGCCCTGATTTTAGTGTATAATATGTTACTCTATGATATAAGAAAAATGGAGGTGAAAAAAGCTACTCACCTTGAAATTGTAGGACATGGGGCATCACATAACTGTCACTGGAATCTTTAGATCTATATATACTTCTTATACTTATAGAGTTAAATTTTACTGTACTCTGCTAATGTTGCTCCTTTATGTCTATTGCATTATTTTTTAGCTATAGACATTCATATTTAGGTATTCCTTGTTAATAGCCCTAAGAAAATATGTATAATACAGGTTTTTAAAAATTTAAGTCACTATTCTATAATTAAATAAAGAAACCTATTATACAATTATGAAGGCATAAATGTCTTTAGGTGCACACAGTTTGTATGAAAATCAAACATTTATCTGCATCGATGAGAAAAAAATCCACAGCATTTCTTAGTTTAAATTATATGAATGTTTATTACACATGCAGTAGTGTAATATATATTAAAATTCCTTATTTTATTCAATTATTATATTAAGGATGTTTTAATATAAATTTCTGCTATTTCATGGAAATATCTACAGATACAAAAGACTATTACAAAGATTAATATTTTTCTTGTGGATAATAAAAATCAAATTAAACCTTAAAATCTACTTTAAACTAAGCTCATTTGCAATAGCTACATTTTCTCAGTATCTTTAAGGCAGTAAGCAATTAAATGGAAATGTATTTTGGTAAAATCAGTGTACTTAGAACCATCCCTTTAATATAGATGGTTAGAACAGTGATAAGGCTAAAATACATTCTTATCTGTGTTACCTTAGTCACCCTAGAAGTGCAGACTTCAGGAGGTTTATTTTTTAAAGCCCCATGGCAGGAGTGAAAATGAAAGAAATCCTTTTGGCAGGAATGAAAAACAGAGGATTGCAAATAGCATTAGGTAATGACCCACATACACTTGAACATGCCTAGGGGGAAAATGGCTGCATTTTCCTCTAATAGATTGTAGAAGGTTCACTTTACCAGAGAAAGAAAGAATAGGACCCTTTAAAGAACATCTATTCACTAAGTTCTTGTGAATGAGAGTAAGGAATGCGAAACTGGAAATGTTTCTGAGCTTTCTGCAAATAAATACTCTTTGTTTCACACATTCAAAAAAACGTCTGCATTGATGATCTAATAACACATAGCTATTGGTAACCTGAATTACTATATCACTATATAGAAATGCATTCTGTATAATGCTATGTTAATTAAAAGTTGGGCATCTCTGCTTCATTCTCACATCTGAAAGTTTATGGGGTAATTCTAAATCACAGTCACAACCTTCTAGCTAAAACACAAAAAAGCAGCTTATTTGTATTAATGCTATTTAGTTCTGAGATATCTAACATCACAAAGGAAGTGTTACTGGCCTACTACTAAATAGACATTGTCTGTTCTTTCCTTTTCTGTAATTCAACTTGAAAAAAGGGATCACCGAAAGGAAGATACTGGCAGAAAATGCTAATATCTTAGAGGATCTCCACTGGACTTTAATCTGTTGCTAAACATCTTTCTTCCATTAAGATCACTGGCAATGATATTTTGACCCATATTTCCATAAAATTCCCTACAATATGTAATACAAATATACCTGTATGGGGGGGAGAGGAAAGGTAGATAAATTATAGTTAAGTGGAGTGAAAAACCCAAAATATATTATTAAATAAGTCTACTAAAATGCACATATATTTTCTATGTTGGCTTAGGTGTATAGTTGAAAGGTGTATAACAAAAACCACAGAGCCAGGCAAGGAAACCTACCCTTCTATTTGCTTCACCGGGTAGTTCAAGAGAATCTGAAAAAATAAAAGCTGTGTCCTTAGCTCTTGGTTACCTCCCTGAACTTGAATGTAAATCCTTATGGCTGAAGATATGACACATTCAGGACACAGGACTTGAAGCAATTGAGCTGGAATTGAACCAGAAGCCTCTTCCCTGAAGACCAGCTCTCAGTACCAGAAAGTAATATCCAAGCTGCCTAGGGAGGGCAAACCAAAGTTTGGACTAAACCATAAAGTTTATGAACCACAACAATGCCTGGCTTATAAAATATCTCTATTGGTACAACAGTGATACTTTTATCTTGGGAGTAATCAATAGCTTTCTTACCTAGAGAAGAACCTACTAGTGTTACTTTCTTAGAAGGACATACATTCTCATTATATCCTAAATACATATCTTTATATCCACACATAAGTGTAGTACTGAGATCTCTTCAAATAAGTTTTTTTCATAACACATGGATATTAGTAATGGGTTCTAAACTGATCAAAATGAAGAAAATTAAGTGAATGTGGGATGAACAGCTCTAAATGATACATCTATAATAAAACCTCTATACCCAAGGCTCAGAGAACATCACAGAAAATCAGACAGACAGATTGGAATAGGCTGAGGAACAGGATGCCAGTTGCTAGATAATACATTCTAGACATAATAAGGAAGCTAAACCCATGAAATCTCCACAGTATGGTAGCCTAATAAGACCTGCATTATGACAACACTAGTTGGCTTGCCAATATGCATAAGAAAAATTACATGGGGTCCCACTTTTAAATGAAGAACTACAGGCAATCATTGGATGCCGAGAAAAGGAGAAACAGTTTGCTCCAGGGATTAGACCCTTGATAAGTTATAAAATCAAGCCGGGCGTGGTGGCACACGCCTTTAATCCTAGCACTTGGGAGGCAGAGGCAGGCAGATCTTTGTGAGTTCAAGGCCAGCCTGGTCTACAGAGCGAGTTCCAGGAAAGCTGGGGCTACAAGGAGACCCTGTCTCGAAAAGACCAAAAAAAAAAAAAAATCACAAGTGGTCACCCCCCAAAACATGTGTACACGAGCACGACAAAATATACACAGTGTGTTAGATGTATGTATATTTATAGTTGTATGCATAATGTAACAATAATAACAAAAAGAAGGCAGGAAATTAAGAGGGAAGTGGAAGACATGGGAAGAGTTGGAGAAGGAACTAGGAGAAGGGTGGAAATGATTCAAGCCAAAAACAGATATGAAATTCTCTGAAAATAAAACATATATATATATTTCATAAGAGATTTTCACTGTTATATTTCCAGGAAATGTTAAACTTTTGCTCATTCAAAGGCTGTTTTATGACCCTCATGATATAATAAAATTGCCTGGGGAATATGACTAAACCATACCTATTGTAATATGCTTCACACCCATGTTCTTAAAACAGGAGCATCTTCATCATCATGAGCTCCCTATTCATGATCTCAAATATTGGCTGAGCCAATTCCCTTTCATTTATTTGTTCACTGTTTGGTCATTAATGATTCTGCTTTTATGGTGATTCCTGCAGTGAAGAACCTTATAAATTTGTTCGACATCAGATTGCTTATTGAGCTTTGGGAAATTACATTTTGCTGCCAGGGGATTTATTTGTTCAAACTTTTTGTATGCTTTGTATATTTTTTTTTCCTTTCATTTTTTTCCTCAAAAATAATAAGAACTTGTAGAATTATGTACTAGATTGATTTTTTTTACCTGCTTGGTATATATCACACACAAAAAAACTGGTGTTAGAGAGAGAGAGAGAGAGAGAGAGAGAGAGAGAGAGAGAGAGAGAGAATGAATTTGTTATTACTTATAAGAGGTAAATTATAGGCAAATAAAATGAGAGAAAATAAATATAGTAACATAAGAGGTGGTGGTAAAATTTTTCCAAAGCAGGGTTGGGTTTAGTCATATTAAGAAGTTGAAATTTGGGCAATGATTTGTAAATTCAAAGGAGTTTTGTGAGTAAACCATGTCAAATTGGAAGAAAAGCATTGTGAACAGGAAACTGTAATAGTAAGGGCTCAAGACAAAAGAGACCATGAGGGCTTCTGGAAGACTGAGACATTCAGTAGAACAGGAGAGAAGTGAGAAAAGCTAGCAGAAGCAAAGACCAGGCAAAAGGCAAAGCCTTGAACCCAAGTGCATTGTGCAGGCTGACAACAGGTATCCAGTTAGCACACAAAATAAGGTAAAGCAACTGAGGACATTTTAATTACACTCTGAGGTTAATTAGTTTGACATTTGATTATGATGGCCTTGTTACTGTGTGAAAATGTTATAGGTCATATTTCTGTTGTTTCTTCAGTTTGGACAAAGTTTTAAAATAAAAGGTTGAAACATGTTGCATATCTAATTTTTTTGTGTCAACTTTATGAAATCTAAAAAGAATCAAGTATCTCTTGATTGGTGTAAAATATACTATTCAAATAAAAAGAAGCTATAAATAGATGAAGAAAGAAACTGAAATTAAAAGATAAGACTGGTAAAACATTTTTATTAGTGAGAATACACTGGATTTATAGATTTAATTAAAATATATTGTCATAAGGTTTCTTTTTCCCTGTATTACAAAACTAGTAGAAATTTCTTTTGATGTACTATATGCAGTTTGCTGTTAAAGTGCAATAGAGATTCACTGAAGAATTTTCAGCATAAGAACAGCAAGAACACTCTGCCTCCCAAGCCTCAGGAATCATTGAGAAAGAGTGGATGCAGGGGCTGGAGAGATGGCCTAGCGGTTAAGAGCGCCAACTGCTCTTGCAGAGGACCCAGGTTCGATCTCCAGCACCCACATGGAGGCTGAGAACCGTCTTTAACTCCAGCTCCAGGGGAATCTGATGCCCTCTTCTGACTTCCGCGGCATTGCACGACACAGGTGCACAGACCTACATGCAGACAGTACATTCATACACATAATAAAAATAAAAAAAAAAGAAAGAGTGGATGCAAAGATTTTAAGAGTCAGAGGGGATGATGACCACAAGGCAACAGTTTTCCAGGTAGCTGATCAGTTACACGTATGAAATCATAGCAATAGTGACAGTATATGCAAGCACTATGCAAGCTTAAAACAGACACTATCCCAGCATAGACATGGGGAAGTGGGTAAGAAATCCCAACCCAACCTATGGAAATTGGGGCAACTGATGGCTGCTGAGAGGGTAAGAGATAATCTCTTACAGGGATGAGACTCTTGATAAGTTGACCAGGGTCCAATGGATAGACCTATGCTGAGGGACATGTGAGGGAACAAATCAGACCCTATAGACCATATTACACACAAATATATATGCATATATGTATATATATGAGTTGATATTAATGGTTTACAAAAATATAATTTTAGAATAAATTTTAGAACAATGGAAAATAACAGTAAGAGTAAATGGAATTGAGCTTTAATTTTCACATCATTTTTGACCATAAGAACTTTTAGAATTTAGTTTTCTGTGTGTAAACATGTGCTTGTCTGTACTTATGGTATACGGCATGTTAGTACAGAGGAAGATGTACAGTATCCTGCTCCATTATGCTCCACCTTATTCCTTTGAGACTGGGGCTCTTATTTTAGCCTAGAGCTAGGCTATCAATTAGCCAGCCCAATGAATAAACCTTTTCTGTAACCCCCACAGATTTCTCTCTCTCTCTCTCCTCTCTCTCTCTCTCTCTCTCTCTCTCTCTCTCTCTCTCTCTCTCCCCCTCTCTCTCTCTGTATCGCACCAGGAAAATTATTTCAAATACTGTTTTTTTACATGGGTAGTAAGTATTCTCATTACAGTACTCATACTTGTGTATCAAGTTCCTTTACCCACTAGACCATCTCTATGTCATTATTCTTAAAATATTTTATTTATTATGTTAATTTATGTGTATCAGTGTACTGCCTGCATGCATGAAAATATACCTGTGTCATGCAATGCCTGTGTGGAGGTCAGAAGAGGTTGTAGGATCCCCTACAACTTAATCATGGGCTATGGTTAATCACCAAGTGGGTGCAAGGATTCAAATGTGGGACCTCTGCAAGAGCAGGCAGTGCTCTTAACTACTGAGCCATCTCTCCAGGCCTTACAAATCATTCCTGAATAATTAACATTTATGTCTTCCATATAATTTAAAATATAAATGGTTTATATTACATATATGCCTCACATGTATTGCAGCATAATTTCATACTTCTATTACATATACAAGTTTCATTTTCTTTCAAATAAGCTACTTGTAATTTTCATTTCCATCAACAAATGAGGGAAATATATCTACAAATTATCCTACTGAAAGTTGCTTAAGAGCTGAACAACACTCTAAATCTGTAGTCAATATGTCTAGAAATAAAACTCAGAGATCCTAAGGCTGACTCCCAAGGATCAATATAGAATATTATGCCTTTGTAACTCCTATTTCAGAGGAATTAATTTGTGCACATCACAATCACTAGCATAGACATTCTCCATACTATGATCACATTGGAATCACTAGATAAGATAGTCAATAGAAACTAAATTTAACAATAGAAAATGAAATTTAATATTTAGGCAGTATATATCAGAAATATTATAGTATGATACTGTTTGTACAAATAGAATATCAAGGGCTGGAGAGATAGCCTAGCTGTTAAGAGCACCGACGCTCTTGCAGAGGACCCGGGTTCGATCCCCAGCACCCACATGGCGGCTAAGAACCGTCTGTAACTCCAATTCCAGGAGAACTCCAGTTCCAGGGGAATCCGAGACCCTCTTCTGACCTCCGCGGCATTGCACGACACAGGTGCACAAACCTGCATGCAGACAGTACATTCATACACATACAAAAATAAATAAATAAATAAATAAAAAATTAAAAATAAAACAAATAGAATATCAGTTTCAAGTCTAAAATATCCTGTGAAAATTCAATGAGAAATATGCTAAATTAATCCCACATAATCACATTCAGAAAAAGATAATCAACTAGTCTGTGTGTAGGTTCTTCCTTCTTAGATTTTAAATAAGAGGGAGAGAAATCCTTATGGATAAATGGTAATAACTGAAATGACTATATCTTAGAAACTAAATTTTAAAAACCTTATATAAATTTAAATTTTATATAGATCTAGAGAGGAAATACGAAAACAGACCATTTAAAAGTATATTTTGGTCTTATGCACAAAGCTCCCATTTTTGTTAATGGGAGCTAACACATAAATCTATTGTGCATCAATAGAAGAACGGAAACTGTAATCTATAAAATGAAGGAATTAAATCATTATGAGTAATTCTTTGGCACATATCCTCCTCTAAGCTCTATCAAGTACGTAGTCTGACTTTTTGAAACAGCACTTAAAAAGGTTTTATACCCTAATTGAACAACCATTCATTGGGCTTATTTTTTACTTAGATCTCTCATAATATCTGAGCAGCAGAGTTTTTAAAATAGGAGCCTGGATGTAAAAGCAGTAATTTCTCATCAGGGAATATTTAATAAGTGGAAGCTATTAGGCAACTAGAGGACATAAAATAGATTATTTCAAAGACACATCACGTTGGTGTTATAAATTGTTCATTTTTCAGGGGGAAATTTCTCTGACAGGTATATAAAGCTTGTTCACATGTGTATATGAAACTATATTTTATAGTAACATTATTTAGAAATTAATATAAAATTAAATTTTATCAAATTTGTCTAATATTTACTTGTTTTAAATTCTGAAGTGTTTTTGTTTGAAGATGATGCTACATAAACTAACTGTTGTACTATCATAGCATACCATTTTATTGACAAAGATTTGTATAATATTGTACAGAAAATGCAATCCTGAGTGTTCAGATACAGGTGATAAAAATAAATAAGTAAAAAACACTCTTACTGATAGAGTGATGATTCCTACTTAAATAGATCTTTGCAAGCAAAAGAAACTATTGCACACTGACAACCTCTTCAAAGATACATACAAAATTACCCCCAATGGAATTTTGCTCTTCATCTTCTGTAAGCTATAATGGTGTAGGTACAATTCACATTCTGTTTTTAAAATTATGTGATTTTTGTCATAATTACCTGGTCTGTCTTCATAAAATACATATATCCAAGCTAGAGAAATAGTCAATAAAGTGATTGATGTACAAGAGACAGACTAGAGTTCAATCCAGAGAACACATTTACACAGATTGATGTGCTGCCTCCTGTAATTCCAGCACTAGGACATTAGAGATAGAAGATTCCCTATATTTCACTGTCAAGCTGGTAAGCCCCAGCTCTGAGTGAAAGACCCTTTCTGAAATACAAGGTGACTGGATCTTGACAAACAAACAAGGTTTGCTTTGAGCCTCGGCATGCATAGGCCACCTATACACTTGCCAGAATCACACACACACACACACACACACACACACACACACACACACACACATACACATGCACACACATGGGCACTTGCTCAAATGAAACTTGTGCAGTTCTTTCAGCATGCACAATATCCATACAAACTCAAGCGACACTACTTCACCAAAAAAAAAAAAAAAAACTGGGAAAGAAAATTGGTACCCAACTTGAGTGGAAAAACAATTGTCAGTTGATTAATGTTGGGTGAGAGAGAGTAGATCATTAAGGGAGTGACTCTAGATAGACTGACTAGACTTCAGTGGATAAATTTGCACTGCAGGACATCTGGGTACATTAACTTTACTTGACAGTCCTTAACATAAAGGTCAGAATACATGAAATATGGTGGGAGCAGATATGGTAGAGTAAGGATAGGGAGGGGGTATAAAGATGATTAAGATGTTTTGTATTAACTACACAAAAATTCAATAAAAGTTATATAAAAATAAAAATAAAACAATAAGTACTAAGGTCATCTTTAAAAGATCTTAAAGTCCTACAATGAAGAAAGAAAAATATTTATTTGTTTCCTATGAGTGTTTATTTGTAAATATATGTATTCACTATACTAAAATGAATTTCTTACCTGGCAATAAAACTGATTAAATGTGATGCATTTGTGGTTTTTATTTATCTTTAGTAATTCACAACCTAATACAAAGAGACTTTCCCACTCACAATAGCCTCCAAAAAATAAATTATCTAGGAATAAACCTGACCAAACACACCAAAAATCTCTACAAAGAAAAAATGAAGTCCCTTGAGAAGGAGATTGAAGAAAATATTAGAAGATGGAAAAACCTCCCATACTCATGGATTGGAAGAATCGATATAGTAAAAATGACCATCCTACCCAAAATAATATACAGATTCAATGGAATCCCAATTAGAATCCCCTCTAGCTCCTTCACAGGCCTAGAAAAAAATATCCTTAAAGTTCATATGGAGAAACAAAAGAACCCTGATAGCCAAAGCAACCCTGAGCAAAAAGAGCAATACAATGGGGATTGCCATACCAGACTGCAAACTATATTACAAGGCTATAGTCATAAAAACAGCCTAGTACTGACACAAAAACAGACCCATAGATGAATGGAACAAAATTGAAAACAATTCTAGGTCAATCTAGTATAGGAACATTTTATAATACTTTGATTTTTAAAATCTATTAAGAACTTTATGAATTAAATTATATTTCTTTTGTAAACCACACTTGGCAAACCTCACAGTAAGCATTTAGTATCAATTAAGATCACTTCTCCTTTATGGTAATGTGTGTGTGTGTGTGTGTGTGTGTGTGTGTGTGTGTGTGTGTGTCTGTGTGTGGTCAGAGGAAAAGCAGGAATACATTTTCTGCTTCCACCATGTGGCTTCCATGGAAGGAACTTCAGGTTGCCAGGTTTGGTGGCAAGTCTCCCTATGCACTGAACTTACAACTGACTTAATTTTCTTCACAGGATGCTTCATAGCATCATGAAAATCGGTCATTGTATAGACATACTTTTGATTTGAGAACTAAAACTTTTTAAAATCAACCTGTATGTTGTATTTTTTAGGGTAAAGTATTTGAAAGAATGAAAAAGCAAATAAAAAAGTAATCATCATGTATAATACCCTAAACAAATATCTTTAGGAAACTTACAAATATATAATTTACTACTTCTGCACGACTTGTTTACTGTGCTTTCCAGCCACGGTGTGCAAACTGGAATCACTGTTAAGTGAACAAAATGGAATTCCAGATTGATTTTCCCTTACTCTCATTTCTTAGTCAAACATAATGTCGAAAAAAATCAATGACTTGATCCCACAATAATCACCACATTTTGAGATAAAGAGCATTACAATGAAAAAAAAATAATCAATAGTTAAAATCAGATAGAGCAAAAATAAAGATATGTATAGTTAAATCTTATGAAATATTATGTAACATAAAATATTTTTGGGAAAATGTGCTTACTAAAAATGTAAAGAGAAATTTTGGAGAATTTTAAAAATACAAAATTTTATATGATTATATAATAATATTACGATCCAAGAAATATGAAATTATTAAATTAGGGAAAAGTAGCTGACAAAATTAAAGTTCTGCCAAGAATTATCAATATATTGCCCAGATAAATATAGTAGTCATCCTCAAATTTTGATAATCATCCTTGCCTTAAAGACACACCTAAGCATCATCAATTAAAAAAATAAAACAATGATAATACCTGGGACATATCTGATCATTCATAAGAAATGATACCCATGCCATAAACTTATGTTTAATAGTATTCCTACGTTACATTAATTTGTGAAAAGCATGGCAGTTCTGTTTGTGATATAGCTCCTACCTTTAAATTGAAAATTCAGGGGCAGGGCAGGGAAGATGGCTTATTGGTAAACCACTTCTAGTGCAAGACTGAGGATCAGAACATGGATGCTGAGAGCCCATGTAAAACAGGAATGTTTGGTGGCCAGCCTGTAATACCAGTGCAAACAAGGTAGAGCCAGGAAATCCTAGAAGAATTCCAGCCATTCATACAAGGAGCAATGCCAACTGCACGTTCAGCAAGGAACTGTGTCTCAATGGATAAGGGGGGAGGGGATTCTTTGAATAAGACACTAAACATTAAACTTGGGCTTCCATATTCTTGTACAATATGTACATATGTCTTGAAATGTATGAAATTATGCATATATGCATTCACAATACACACATACAAGGAAAATTATGAATGCTGATTGTAATTGAAAAATAAAAAATAAGTATTTTAAATCACAGTTAATTATTCCAAGTCTTTCCTAAAAATTACCATCAGAGAAAAATTTTGGTGCCTGTTAGAATATTTGGAACAGCTAAAAGAGTAATCATGTTATGGTTAGTTATGCAAAAATATGTGAACTGAATATTATTATGTAATGTATATTATACTTAATATGTTTACTCATGTATATTCTGAAAAGTGTCTGTGTGCTTTGGGGCAAAATATTCTTTCGAGGTCAAATGAAACATTTAAATGGGAAAATAAAACACATGCAATGTCCTAAAATTGTCACTGATGTATAACACAACTCTTTAAATACAGCCAAGGGAATAAGATTAAAACTGAAATACTGAACTCTAAATCTACAGTATCAAATCTCTTTTTTTCCTTCTTCTTCCATTATTCTGCCCCACAGGGAACATCCAAGTTTTGCCCACAGTAATTTAGAAGCACTGGTTCTGAAATAGAGGGGAAAGGCATCAACAACCATAATTGAACCATTCACTCAGCTTTCCTTTGAGAGCATATTTGATTGGCATAATATAAAAATAGAATACACATTTAGAAATAGAGCTAAAACTGCTCTTGAAATGAGGACTAAATGGCTCATAAGATTGATGAGACAAAGATTCTAGTACTGCAAATCACTGACTTGAGTCCAGCTTACATGAAAATGAAAGTGACTAATTGAATAGCATAGAAAGAGCATCAGAACATTATGCAGTAGACAATAAGTCTCCATATAAAGAAGCTTTAACTAATGCATACACATTCAGACACACACACATGGGCTCTCAACATCCATGTTCTGATCCTCAGTCTTGCACTAGAAGTGGTTTACCAATAAGCCATCTTCCCTGCCCTGCCCCTGAATTTTCAATTTAAAGGTAGGAGCTATACCACATACAGAACTGCAATGCTTTTCACAAATTAATGTAACGTAGGAATACTATTAAACATAAGTTTATGGCATGGGTATCATTTCTTATGAATGATCAGATATGTCCCAGGTATTATCATTGTTTTATTTTTTTAATTGATGATGCATAGATGTGTCTTTAAGGCAAGGATGATTATCAAAAATTTGAGGATGACTACTACATTTATCTGGGCAATGTGTTGATAATTCTTGGCAGAACTTTAATTTTGTCAGCTACTTTTCCCTAATTTAATAATTTCATATTTCTTGAATCCTTTTTAGGGATATATATATATATATATATATATATATATATATATATATATCTATATGGATATTCTATATATATATATAGATTATATATATATAATATAGCTATATCCCTCTAAAATTTACTGATATGAAAATACTTTCCACATTTTAGATAATTATGATGAGGAAGCTGAGCCCTTACACAAATAAATAGTTGACCCTCCATCAACTTCAGGGGTTGCATGGGAAAGTGTGTTTATGAATAAGATCATTCAGTTCCTGAAAAAGTGGAAAGCACCCTTGTAGGAATGAAACTGCCTGCTTGAAGCAAGAACTTGTAAGACCTGTCCCAAAAAGCCTCCGAGAGTTATCTGATATCTCTGTTTGCATTCAGTTGTCTCTGTGAGCTCTGTAGTCTAGAAGGTTGGATATTACAATGTTTTCTTGCCTGACGTATTTCTGCAAAGTTCCAGAACCAGATGGCCCCTTCCCTTGAGGTATTGAGCAAAATGTTGCACCTCTAGTTTACCAGCTGCACAAACAGGCACTCTGCAGCCCCCTGGTAGGAGCCATAGTGGCTCACTCTTCCCTTCTGCCTGAGCCACCCCACTTCTTTGGCCAGAGCACAGTAACCTCTGGTATATAAACACACTACTGGGATGAATAAATGAGAGAGTCTATTCTATTAAACCTTGCCCTCTGAGTCCATTCATTTTCCACGGGGATCTTCCCCTCTCCTTGCCAGGAATGAAGATAAGAGCGTCTGTGCAGGCAGAGGACAGCTTGAAGCTTGCAAGGGATAGACGAACAGTGTGTGGAATGCAGTCACGTGTAACTCAAGGACTATAAACTACCAGAACACCATTTGTCTTTTGTTGATACTTTTTTATTTTTGTATTGATTACTGTGTATTTCATACATTCATTTTCCAATTCAGTTTCGGCATACCCTTTCCTTCCCCCCCACCCCACCCCTACCTATCCCAGATCATTGCATTCTGCCATACTTTTCTGCATCTTTCTTGTTTTTTGTGTTTGTTTTGGTTTTCATTTTTTTAAACAAAATAAGTGATAATTTGTGAGTACAAGCATCCTCTATGTAAAAACCAATTTGAAGCAGTTGTGCCCAACCCACACAGCTCATGGGTCCACACCATCCAGCGGATGGGGCTTGTATGTTTCAATCAAGTTCATCAATGAGTGTCCCCGTTCTATCTTGTTGTAGTTTTCACCATTCACCCCAATCACAGCCCTTACAGTTCGTACCATCGTCCCCCTCTCCACAGCTTGTTTCAGGCTCTGAGGCTATAGAAAAGGGCACAGGGTGGATGAGAGAGGAAAACAGTCACTATTCACTGGAGCTGTTGTCTTAGCTCTCTAGTTCAATTCTGGCTTGTTTTCTTTCATGGGGTCTGACCACCTTGTCCAGGCATAACCTTTCTTTTTTTTTTTTTTTTTTTTGCTTCCCTTCCCTCCACCCCACCCCCTACCCACATTTTACGCCACGCACAACCATTTTCCCTTTTGTTTTTTTCTGATGGTGTGAAACCTGCCATGAGAGCATGGTTTTTGGGTTTTTTGGTTTGTGTGGTTTTTTACGTGGGCTCGTAATTGCTAAGCTTTGTCTTCCAGGTTAAAGCTCCACTGCTAGATCGTAACATAAAGTAGGATGAGCCTACGAGTAAAACAGATGGACCCAGGCCGGTAAGGCGCCGGTGGGTTTGGGTATGAGTGGGGCCCAGGCTCGGTGTCTGGCACGTCTGCTTTCTGTGTCAGTTGCGCCGTGTCTGGGATTGATTGGATCTAGAGAAACTCATGAGCTTCTTATTTGTCACCGTTGTGCCATAAGAATGATCGTCGACATTCATGGAATAAGCATTAGTTTAGGATGCTCTTTTTGGAGGTTGATAGATTCTGACGACACAGACTAGGGTTCTGATCAGATTTAGCATTGAAACGGTGTGCGTGGGCCTATAGCAAACATTATGGTCTTTGGTCAGTGATGTTGAGGTGAGTATAGACTGGATTGGACACTATTCCTCATACATTTTACAATCTGAAATAGAAGTATGAAATAGATTTTTTTAGAGTGAGACACGAGGAATAGAGAAAGAAAATCTTGAGAGATATTGAGAAGAAATCGAGATGACTTAATAGAGCAAAAAGCAAACAACAATTATGATCTTGATTCTGATTTAGATTTTAGAGAGAACAGAGAAATTGAGCTCAGATTCCCCATAACTACAAGAAAAGATGAATTGAATAAATTACAAAATTAAGTAAAAGAAATGCATAACAATGCAGCAAGAAATTTGTAGTAAGATGATTAAATAGTCTCTATACCTGAATATCATCCTGCTTGATGCACAAAGACTGGCTCATCATCTATTTACTATTTCTTTGAACCATCAACGCTTCAGTGAAAAGTTGGGATACAAAATTAATTAACATAGAAAAAACAAACTATAGCCTTTCTTTATGCCAATTAACAACGCAGTTGGGGAGGAGAAGGAATTCAAGGAGACCTTTCCCACTCAACAATAGCCTCCAAAAAATAAAAAAAAAAAAAACAAAGGGAAAAAAACGACCAAAACAAGAAAAATTCTACAAAGAAAAAATTTAAATCCCTCAAGGAAGAATGAGGAAGATACAAGAAGATGGCCAAAAACCCCCATGCTCATGGATTGGAAAGACAATATAGTAAAAAATGACCATCCTACCAAATAATAGTATAATTACAGATTCAATGTCAATTCCCAATTCGTATCCCTCAGTAGCTTCTTCACAGACCTAGAAAAACATCTTAAATTGTTCATATGGAGAAACAATAGTACCAGATAGCCAAAGAAACCCTGAACAAAAAGAGTAATACAGGGGTGATTGTCATACCAACATCAAACTACATTACCAGGGCATTAGATATTAAGCAGCCTGGTTGGTCATTGGGCAAGAGCCAAAGACACAACCCTGTTAGATCAACTATGCAACGAAATTGAGATCCAAACCTGAGCACATCCAATTTCAGCCACCTCATATTCAACAATGGGCAAGAATAATCAAGACGGATGGATGGAAAGATAAGCATTCTTCAGCAAATGGTGTTTTTTTTTGGAAAAAAAACAAAACTGATAAACTGGAGAAGAATTAAAAGATACTTCCTACCTCTTGCCAAGTACAAAATTCAACTCCAAATGGAACAAAAAGACCTCAATGTGAAACCCGGAAAACTCCGTGTGAAAAAATAAAGAAAATGTTGTGTAATAACCTTGGACAAGACTGAGGCTTTAGGAAAAAGACTTTCTAAATCGACAGCACCTGTGCACTGTGCCAAAATCATAGGGTCAACATAATGACAAATAGGGGCCCTTATAAACTCAACTCGCTTCTGTTTCAGCCAAAAGTGATACCAATCAAGCACAGTGAAGAGGATAAACCCACAGGCGTGGAAGGTAAAGAGAAACTTTCACCAGTGATATATCTGGTAGAGCATTAATCATTCTGATATGTTTTTAAACACTCAAACAAACATATTGGGGAAGAAAACAATAACTGCCTAAAAAGCTTTTATAGCAAAGAATCTGAAACAGAGACTTTCACAAATAAATCAAAGACAGAAGCGATGGTGAGTAGAAACATCTTAAAAACAGTATCACACTAATTAATTAAGCGAAAGGCAAAATAAAAACCCTTAAGTTTCTCTTACTCCAGTAAGACTCAGCTATGAGTCCAATAAAACAAATGATACCAAAAAAAAAAAAAATGGGATAAGATGGGTTGAAAGGAAAACTCATCCACGCTGGTGTGAAGGAGAAGAAACTTTGTGCCACTCTATGGAAGGCAGGGTGGAGAACTATCAAAAAACTGGAAGTAAGCTTACAACCTGACCCATCATACAACTCTGGGTATCTAACCAAAGTTGACTCCCCTATCTGCAGTAAGGATACATGCACATCATATGTTGTTCATTTCTCCTTCACAATACATAAGCAGGCCGTAGAACCAACCCAAATGTCACCCTCAACCCAGCTGTCTACAGAAAAAGTATTGTGTACCCATCATACAATGCTACTTATGTAGTGGTTAAAGGAAAGATGACATCCTGAACTTTGCATGGTAATATGGATGGAACTTGAAGTCATCATGCTATGTGAGTACCACAGTCCCAGAGAAACAAATGAGAAATGGCATCCTTCATTTGTGGATGCTAGCATCAAATCCCTAGTTGAAACGGCTCAAGCTACAAAGTTAATTTTATATTCTCTTTTTGGTCAAAGGCAAAACTATGCTGTTTAATGTGAATTCTTTAATGGGGATTAGAATTAATGACCACTTTCAGACTTTATAATTGTTTGGTTGGTATACTGTATGGAGGGTGGGATACTTCAGTCATATTACAGTCATATTATAACATATAAAGGACAAAATGTTAAATTTTTTGTTTTTTTAATTTTAATTTTGATTCTTAGTATGTATAAATGTACTGTCTCATGTCGGTTTGTGCACCCGGTGCCGTGCAATGCCCACGTAGAGAAAGAGGGAGATCGAGAGGGTGTTGTGCTTCCCCTGGAACAGGGAGTAAAGACAGTTTCTCAGCCACACATGTGTGCTGGTGCATGAGGATCGAAAGGTCTGCAAATGAGAGTTCAGGTAGTGGGCGTTTAAGCCACTAGGCCTATCTCCGTCCCAGCCCCCAGCATAAAAATTTTCATTTTTATGAATGTATTCTACAATGAATTGAGTGAGATATATGAATTACCCATTATTGGGGAGGTTATTCCAAATGAGAGAAACCAAATAATTACTCAGAACTAAGCATAACAGATTTTCTGAGAATGAAATGAAAGTAAAAGAATACTGTGGTGTGATTTAAATGTACATATAATTAGATATATCCTGTACTGCTAGGATCCATATGTTCAGCTGTATTACCGCTGAGGACCTTTTCAAATGGTGTTTATCGTGTCTTTGTGATGTAATGCTTAGACTCTTGGGTACTAAACAGCGGGTACCAAAAAACCCACCAGGTACTGTCAACTAGCTGCAGCAGAGATTACATGCACAGCATATCTGGTTTTGCATCTCTCACAATGCAAGAGTGCGAAAAACCAATCCAAGGTTGTCCTTCAACAGGCTCAACGGTAGTTCCAGAAAAATCGTGGTACATCTAACAATTTGAAGCTATGCTAGTTTGCGGTTATACGAAAACGATGTGATTTTTTTTTTTTTTTTTTCTTATTCCGACAACTTGCAGGTAAATGGATAGAACTTGAAGCATTCCATGCTATGTTAGTGAAGATACACAGGTTCCCCAGAAAAAATATAAGGGGAAGCGGCAGTCGTTCAGTTAAGACATATCAGTAAAGGAAAAAAAAAATTCAGGTTAAATGTAAAGAATGATATAATTTCTCCATTAAGTGAAATAATTATTGTAAATATATACTTACTTCTTTCAAAAAGGAATTGACCATTTTTAACATTACAGGAATTTTTCTTTCAATAAATAATTATAGTTGAGAGAAGAAAAAGAAAATCAATACATTCTTGTGATGAAAGGAATCTATGAAAGTAGGTTTTTCATCTTTCCAAAACAAGGGCAAGGTTCAGTAATTTAATTGTGTGTAGGTTTCTCTAGAAATAATTTTCCCTCTGTAGTTGTTCCTATTTGCAAAAAACGAACGGCCGTTGCAAGTAGGATGGCACAGTACAGAAGGAGCGTCATTGACGACAGTATCTATAAAGAAATAGACAAAAAAAACTTTCTCTCTGTGACGTGGCCATTAATTACTCTTGTATATTGCTTAGAGAGTAGCAATCTGCTACCCCTTTAAAATGGCCTGCTATTCGTAGTACTATGAGTTATTAGGTCACCAGACGTTATTTCTGGAAGCGGCAAACATATATGAATACACTCCCTCTCTTTACATGCCTGTCAGAAGGGCACAAGCAGACACAATTATGAATATATTCTATAAATTCCCAAACATAAAAAGACTAAAAACTTGTTCCTGTTAAAACTTTTTACTATGCCATAGAATAGGAAACTAATATAATTATAATTTTAAACAGTCATTTTGTTTCCTTTTGCATTTCAAAAGTATGCTTTAGAATGGATCTCTCTTAAATCTCATATACACATGCACTGACACAATACTGAATGCACCTTGCTTCTATCATAATATAAGTGATAGCTGTTTTTTAATAGTTAATTGTCCAATTTGATGCGTGCCACAGAGTTTTATCTAGGTTGTTTTACTAGAGGTGGAAAGAACCTGCCTACTGTAGGCGATTGTTGTAGAATTGAGAATACTGTTATGATGGATTGGGATACTTTTGACTAGTCTAAGACTTTATTAATTTGGAAAAAAAGAGAGCCAAACGCAGCAACGGCAACTGAGTTCTCCTGCTCGCTGTGCGTGGAAGTAAAAACACAGCCATCGGCCAGGCTTCTGCTGGCTGTGTTCCCAGCACTGGTGGACAGCACCCTGGACCATGAACCAAACAATCTGGCTTTATTATGTTGTCTTGCCAGAACTGTTTATCGGAGCCACAGGAAAACGAAGCTAAGACAGTTGAACTTCCCTAACAGCAAATGAGAACTCATTAAAGTATTTCGCTATCATAAAAAACTCAAAGCCGAGCTTGTTACCTAAAATTCTGGAGGAGTATTGGTAAGCTGTAGTTTTTACGATAGGCTAGTTGGGTCAAGTCATTGTATCTATTCTCTCTCTCTCTCTCGNCGAGAGAGAGAGAGAGAATAGAGTACAATGACTTGGCAAACTAGGCCTACGTAAAAATAAACATTACAATACTCTTTCCGAATTTTAGTACAAGCCGGCTTTGCGTTTTTATGATAGCGTAAAATACTTTAATGAAGTTCTCATTTGCTGTTAGGGAAGTTGGCAACTGTCTTAGCTTCGTTTCGCTCGTGGCTCCGAAAACAGTTCTGGCAAAGACACATAAGAAAGCCAGATGTGTTTGGGTTCATGATTCCAGGTGCTGTCCACCAGTGCTGGGAATCCACAGCAGCAGAAGCCTGAGGCAGATGGCTGTGTTACTTCCACAGCACAGGAGCACAAGAGAAACATCATTTGACACGTTGCAGCGTTTGGCTCATCTTTTTATTCCAAATTATAAAAGTCATCTAAAGAATAAATAAAATCAACATAACAGTTCCGACACTACAGTAGGCAGGTTCTTTCCACCTCTAGTAAAACAACCTAGATAAAACTCTGTGGCACGCATCAAATTGGACAATATTAACTATTAAAACAGCTATCACTTATATTATGATAGAAGCAAGGTGCATTCAGTATTGTGTCAGTGCATGTTATATGAGATTTAAGAGGAGATCAACATTCTAAAGCATACTATTTGAAATGAAGAAAGAACCAAAATGAATTTTAATGATAAAATGAATATATTAGTTTCCAATAATTCTAAATAGCATAGTAAAAGTATTTAACAGAAACCATTATTTATCTTTAATAATGTTTGGATTATTATAGAATATATTCATATTCGTTCTGCTTGTGCTTGACAGTGCATAGTAAAGAAGGAGTGTATCTCATATATGTTTCCCTCAGAAATACGTCTGTGTGACCTAATACTCATAGTACTGAATAGCAGGTCATTTTAGGTAGCTATTGCTACTTCTACAATAGATAATAATGGCCTAGTCACAGTGAGAATTTTTTTTCTCTTAATTTCGTCAATGAACGCTCCATTCTTACTGTGCATCCTCTTCAGGTGTTTTTTGCAAATTAGACACACCTCAGGGAAAATATTTGCTAGAGAAACCTAACACAATTAATTGAACTGCCTTTTGTTTTGAAAGATGAAAAAAACTCTTTCCATGATTTCTTTCACAAGAAATGTAATTGATTTTCTTTCTTCACTATAATTATTTATTGAAAGAAAAACTCCGTATTTAAAATGGCAATTCTTTTTGAAAGAAGTAATGTCTAATATTTACAATATTGTATTTCTTAATGGAGAAATTTAATACATTTAAATTTAACTGAATTTTTTTTTTCATTTACGAATTTTTAAATGAAAGATGCCGTTCATCATTTTTTTTCTGGAACATACATTGTTGTTTGAACTTCACTACATAGCATGAATGGTTCAAGTTCTATCCATTTACCTGCAAGTTTCAGGATAGTCATCTTTCGTTACCACCTGCAAGAATTAACCAAATTGTATAGATGTACCACATTTTCTCGAATACCGTTGACAGTTGACAGGGACATTTGGGATTGTATTTCCACTCTTTGCATTGTGAAGAAAGATGAATAAACACTAGATTGCACTGTATCTCTGCGACTGGAATGAAGTCTTGTGGGTTTTTTGGTACACCTGTTTAGTACACCCAAGAATGTTAAAATGTACATCACAAAAGACAACGATAACACACATTGGAAAGTGTCATCAGCTGAGTTAATAGCATTGAAAATATGGATACTAGCAGTATTCAGATATGATATGCTAAATATATGTAATTTAAAAGAAAAACCACAGTGAATATCTTTTACTTCTTCATTTCTTCAGCTGTTAATGCTTAGTTCTGAGTAATTATTTGGTTTCTCATTTGGAATACCTCCCCAAATGAATGGTAATTCAGATATCTCACTCAATTCATTGCTAGAATACATTCATAAAATGAAAATTTTTCATGCCTGGGCTGGAGAGGATGGCCTAGTGCGTTAGAACCGACTGTACCTACTCTTGCCAGAGGCCGGTTTCGATCCTCAGACACCCACATGGTGGCTGAGAACTGTCTTAACTTCCACTTCCAGGGAATCACAACACCCTCTCTGACCTCTTGGCATGCAACACGGGTGCAAAAAAAACAAACCTAGCATGCAGACAGTACATTATATACATATATAAGGATCAAATTTAAAATTAAAAAAAGAATTTTTTTTTTCCTGCCTTTTTTATATTGACTGTAATATACGAATGACATATACCCTCCATACAGTATACCAACCCAAACACTTATCAAGTTCTGAAAGTGGTCAGTTTAATTCTAGATCCATTAAAGGCATTTCACATTATAACGCAATAGTTGTGCCTTGCTGACAAAAAGAAATTAACATTAACTTTGTTCGCTTGACCTTTCGAACTAGGGTTTGATGCTAGCATCCACAAATGAAAGGATGCCATTTCATCATTTGTTGTTTCTGGGACTGTGGTACTCACAAGCATGATTGACTTCAAGGTTCATTCCAATTACCTAGCAAGGTTCAGGAGGTCATCTGTTCTTTTACCACTACATAGATTTAGATTGTATGATGTACCACATTTTCCTGTATGACTAGTTGCTGTTGAGGGATTTTGGTGTTGCTTCAACTCTTTGTATTGTGAAGAGAAAATGCACAAACATAATGTGCATGTATTTCTCTGCGAGATAGGGTGAGTCTTGTGGTATATACCCAGGGAGTTTGTATGATTGGGTCAGGTGTAAGCTTATCTTCGAGTCTTTATTGATAGCTTTCTCCACCCTGCCTTCCATAGGAGTTGCACAAAGTTTTCATTTCCCACCACAGTGTGGATGAAGTTTTTCCTCTTTCACCCACAGCCTCTATCCAGCTTTGGTATCCATTTGTTTTTGGATCATAGCTGAGTCTTACTGGAGTAAGAAGAAACGCTTAAAGGTGTTTTTAATTGCTTTCGCTTAATTATTATGTGATACTTTTATTAAGTGTTTCTCCACCATCGTTCTTCTTTATTGTGAAGTCCTGTTCAGTAATTCTTTGCCTATACTCTTGTTGAGGCAAGTTATTTGTTTCTCTTCCTCAGTTTTTTGAGTATTAAACATTCAGAATGTTTAAATGCTCTACCAGATATATCACTGGTGAAAGTTTCTCTTCTGCTCCACGCTGTGGGTTTTTCCCTCTTCCACTTCTTGATTGTATCTTTTGGCTGTACAGAAGCCTCGTTGAGTTTAATGAAGGCACCTATTTGTCAATTTTTGACCTATGTTTTGGCACAGGTGCTCGTGCTGTCATTAGAAAAGTCTTTTCCTAAACTATGTCTTTTGCCAAGGTTATACCAACATTTTCTTATTGTCATTTTCAGAGTTTTCCGGGTTTCACATTGAGGTCTTTGATCCATTTGGAGTTTAATTTTGTACTTGCAAGAGGAGAGTTTATTATTCTTCTCCAAGGTTGTGATCCAGTTATTGCCAACCACCATTTGCTGAAGAATGCTTCTTTCCATCCATCGTCATGAGTTTTTTGGCCCATTTTTGACATGAGGTGGCTGAAATTGGATGTGCTTAGGTTTGGATCCTCATATTTATTCGCATTGATCGATACAGGGATGTTTTCGGCCAATACCAGGCTGATTATATATTATAGTCCCTGTAATGTAGTTTGATGTTGGTATGACAATCACCCCTGTATTACTCTTTTTGTTCAGGCTTTCTTTGGCTATCTGGAACGGTTTTGTTTCTCCATATGAACTTTAAGATGTTATTTTTCTAGGTCTGTGAAGAAGCTACGGGGAATTCGATTGGGATTGCATTGGAATCTGTATATTACTTTGATAGATGGTCATTTTTTACTATATTATTCCTTCCAATCCATGAGCAATGGGAGGTCTTTTTGTCCATCTTCTTAGTATCTTCCTCATTCCCTTGAGGGATTTAAATTTTCTCTTTGTAGAGAATTTTGGCTGTGTTGGTCAGGTTTGTTCCTAGATACTTATATATTTGTTGGAGCTATTGTTGAAGTGGAAAGTCCTCCTTGTAGTCCTTCCATCCAATTCTGTGTTATTGGCCATAAAGAAAGGCTACTAGTTTGTTTTCTATGTAAATTTTGTATCCGCCTTTTTACTGAAGCTGTTGATGGTTCAAAGAAAATAGTAAATATATGATGAGCCACTTTGTGCATCAAGCAGGAATGATATTCAGGTATAGAGACTATTTAATCATCTTACTAAATTTCTTGCTGCAATTGTAGTGCATTTTTTTACTTAATTTTGTATTCTCTCTTCTATCACTTTTCTGAGGTGTAGGATTATGAGGGGGAATGCTGAGTCAATTCAGTCTATACTAAAACTAAAAAAAATCAGAAGTACAAGGACATAAAATGTTTTGCTTATTTGCCTAAGCACCACTTTCAAATATTTCAAAGAATCATTGTCATGTGTAGATATCAAAAACAATTACAATACTTCCTTTTAGTTTAACAATGTTGAAATATGTCAGACTATTTATTGACACCCTTGTGAAAAAAAAGTAAGCTTACATTCATGAACCAGTTTCTCTCAGACATCTATCACCTTCCCAAAGAAGAGTCAGAAAATGTACATCATTGAAAATGAAGCAAGTGAGGCATAGGGAGGAACACAGAAAGCCTGGGCCCCATCTACCCAAACCTAGGACCTTAAGGACTGGGATCCATCTGTTTTACTTGTAGAGCATCATCTATTTAGTTAGATATAGAAGTGGAAATTTTAAACACTGGAAAGACAAAGCTTAAGCAATTACGAGCACCCAGTATAAAAAACACACACAAACAAAAAAAAAAACAATGCTTAAGGCAAGTTTCAATCAGAAAAAAAAACAAAAGTGAAAATGGTGTGCTGGAGTAAATATGTGTAGGGGTGGGGTGAGGGAGGAAAGCAAAAAAAAAAAAAAAAAAAAGAGAAGGTTTATCCTGGACAAGGTGTCAGCCCCATGAAGAAAACAGCCAGAATGACTAGAAGACTAAACAACAGCTCCAGGTAAAGTAGACTGTTTTGTGCCTCTCATCCACCTGTGCCCCTTTTCTAAGCTAGGAAACCAATCTGTGCGGAGAGGGGTTGTCGTTAGAATGTAAGGGCTGTATTGGGGTGAATGGATGAACTACAACAATGATAGGACTGGACACTCATTTGATCAACTTGCATTGAACATACAAGCCCCTCCTGCTGGAGGTGGGACCCATGAGCTGTTGTGGGTTTGGGCACAACGCTTCAAAATTGGTTTTTACATGAGGAATGCTTGTACTCACAAATTTCACTTATTTATTTAAAAAAATTGAAAACCAAAAAAAACAAAAAAGAGCAAGAAAGATGCAGAAAAGTTTATGGCAGAATGCATGATTCTGGGATGAGGTAGGTGGGGATGGGGGGAAGGAAAGGGTATATATGCCGGAATGGAATTGGAAAATGAATGTATGAATATAAACACAGATCAATAAAAAAATAAAAATATGATAAAAAAAGAAAATGGTGTTCTGGTAGTTTATAGTCCTTGAGTTACACGTGACTGCATTCCACACACTGTTCTTCTCTCCCTGCAAGCTTCAAGGCTGTCTCTTGCCTGCAGACAGACAGCCTTTCGACTTAGTTCCTGGCAAGGAGAGGGGAGAGATTACCCGTGGAAAATGAATGGACTCAGAGGGCAAGGTTTAATAGAATAGACTCTCTCATTTATTCATCCCAAGTCAGTGATGTTTATATACCAGCAGGTTACTGTGCTCTGGCAAAGAAGTGGTGGCTCAGGCAGAAGGAAGAGTGAGCCACTATGGCTCCACTACCAGGGGCTGCAGAGTCCTGTTTGTGCAGCGGTATACTAGAGGTGAACATTTTTGCTCAATACCTCAAGGAAGGGGCCATCCTGTTCTGGAACTTTGCAGAGAATGGACGTCAGAGAAAACTTTGTAATATTGAAACTTCCTAGCACGGCTACAGAGGACAACTGAATCAACCACTGAGGTTCAGATAACTGGAGATCTTTTTGGGACAGGTCTTACAAGTCTATCCGCTTCAAGCAGGCAGTTTCATTCCTACAAAGGGTGCTTTCCACTTTTTCAGGAACTGAATGATCTTATTCATAAACACACTTTCCCATGCAACCCCTGAAGTTGATGGAGGGTCAACTATTTATTTGTGTAAGGGCTCAGCTTCCTCATCATAATTATCTAAAATGTGGAAAGTATTTTCATATAAGTTAATTTTAGAGGGATATTAATAATATTCATATATAAATATATATATAGGATGGCAGGGTGCATGACCTTGGGTGAGGCGGGGGGCATGGAAGACTGGATGAGTCTAGATTGGACTGAGAAATGATGCATGAAACTCACATAAGTTCAATAAAAATGTTAAAAAGTAGATTTTTCTACCACCTGATACTGATATTTTACTACTGCCAGTTCTGTAATAATTTTAAAATAAATTGTAATTATATTTAAATATATTTGAATTCTGATGATCATTGTTGTTTCATAGGCTGAAAAACAATTTGAAGGTGATCTGGGGTCTGGTGTAGAGAGATGGTGTCTGCTTTGTATGTGATAAAGATGGTAACAGAGAGGACTGGAGACTTTTAAATAACAGTATTGGATGTTACAAGAGGTGGCAGTGGTCATTGGCAAATCTGGTTATCTAGTTTTAGTGATCTATGTTTAGTGTAAATATTCAGAGCTGAGTGCCATAAGTACAAGAAAAACGAGATTGCAGAAAGTGCTGTAAAGGAATAGAAAAAAATGAAATTGTTCTACCACAAATGAAAAAACTGGCTACCAGTTTATCTCTTGATTATTAGCTGTTTAGTCTGAATGAGAACAATTGTCTCCAATGGATATTTACAGATGTTTCTTCTACTGAAGGAATGTGAGACTGTGAAACTCACAACTCTTCATGTGACATAATATACTTGCATGGCCACTTCCTCTTGGGTTCACAAATCACTGCTAGACCAAATAAAAATTCTTAGCTAGCCATGAATATGGAAATTTTCTCTTTTCCGCAATATCTTGCACAATATAATCTATAATTTACTATTAAAAGTTCTATTTTGATGAAGAAATTCAGGTATAATAAACTTATAAACCTGTCATCAGATTACATTAGTAACAGATAATTTATGGTAAATCTTCATCAAAGCATGATAATTTTAGATATAATACCTGCCACAACAATCTCTCAGGCATTTTCCTTAAAGAAAGTCATGCCTTGGAGAAACAGAGCTGTCTGACACAATTCATTTTCTTATTTTTTTCAAGTCAACACTATTTTACCATTTTGTTCCAAGATAAGTAGGTTCTGGAAGGCATTGGGTTCTTTGTTCTCCAACTTAAAATGTGCTAATATAAGAATTGAGTTTCTATTTTTGCATTTATTATTTTTTTCTGAATAAGAAAGGTGATTATAGCTAAGTTCTGTAATAATCTTCAGTTAGGCATTTAAGAATGCCTGGAGCAATCTGAAACCACTTGAGTTGCTTTGGGCTATTTTAGCAAATAATTTGATACTTTTTTTTTTTTTTTTTTTTTTTTTTTGCTTCCCTTCCCCTCACCCCACCCCCTACCCATCTTACTCCAGCACACCATTTTCACTTTTGTTTTTTTCTGATTGAACCTGCCATTAGCATTGTTTTTTTTTGTTTGTTTGTTTGTTTTTTACCTTGGTGCTCTAATTGCTAGCTTTGTCTTTCCATGTTTAAATTTCCACTTCTATATCTAACTAAATAGATGATGCTCTACAAGTAAAACAGATGGATCCCAGTCCTTAAGGTCCTAGGTTTGGGTAGATGGGGCCCAGGCTTTCTGTGTTCCTCCCTATGCCTCACTTGCTTCATTTTCAATGATGTACATTTTCTGACTCTTCTTTGGGAAGGTGATAGATGTCTGAGAGAAACTGGTTCATGAATGTAAGCTTACTTTTTTTTCACAAGGGTGTCAATAAATAGTCTGACATATTTCAACATTGTTAAACTAAAAGGAAGTATTGTAATTGTTTTTGATATCTACACATGACAATGATTCTTTGAAATATTTGAAAGTGGTGCTTAGGCAAATAAGCAAAACATTTTATGTCCTTGTACTTCTGATTTTTTTTAGTTTTAGTATAGACTGAATTGACTCAGCATTCCCCCTCATAATCCTACACCTCAGAAAAAGTGATAGAAGAGAAGAAATGACAAAATTAAGTAAAAGAAATGCATATACAATTGCAGCAAGAAATTTAGTAAGATGATTAAATAGTCTCTATACCTGAATATCATCCTGCTGTGTGCACAAAGATGGCTCATATATATTTACTATTGTCTTTGAACCATCAACAGCTTCAGTAAAGTTGCGGAATACAAAATTAACATAGAAAAAACAGTAGCCTTTCTTTATGCCAATAACAAGCAATTGGAGAAGGACTACAAGGAGACTTTCCCACTCACAATAGCCTCCAAAAATAAAGTATCTAGGAACAAACCTGACCAAACACAGCAAAAATCTCTACAAAGAAAAATTTAAATCCCTCAAGGAGAATGAGGAAGATACTAGAAGATGGAAAAACCTCCCATGCTCATGGATTGGAAGAATCAATATAGTAAAAATGACCATCCTACCAAAGTAATATACAGATTCAATGCAATCCCAATTCGAATCCCCAGTAGCTTCTTCACAGACCTAGAATAAAACATCTTAAAGTTCATATGGAGAAACAAAAGTTCCAGATAGCCAAAGAAAGCCTGAACAAAAAGAGTAATACAGGGGTGATTGTCATACCAACATCAAACTACATTACAGGGCTATAGATATAATGCAGCCTGGTATTGGCAGAAAAACATCCCTGTATAGATCAATGCAACGAAATTGAGGATCCAAACCTGAGCACATCCAATTTCAGCCACCTCATAGTCAACAAATGGGCTAAGAAAACTCAATGGAGGAAAGAAAGCATCTTCAGCAAATGGTGTTGGCATAACTGGATCACCACTTGTAGAAGAATAAACTAAACTCCTACCTCTTGCCAAGTACAAAATTCAACTCCAAATGGATCAAAGACCTCAATGTGAAACCCGAAACTCAGAAAGTGATAGAAGAAAATGTTGGTACTAACCTGCAAGACATAGGCTTAGGAAAAGACTTTCTAAATCAGACAGCACCTGTGCAAACAATAAGGTCAACAATTGACAAATAGGGCCTTATTAAACTCAACAGCTTCTGTACAGCAAAAGATACAATCAAAGAAGTGAAGAGAAAAACCCACAGAGTGGGAAGAAACTTTCACCAGTGATATATCTGGTAGAGCATTAACATCTGAAGTGTTTAAACTACTCAAAAACAAATGAGGAAGAAAACAAATAACCTGCTCAAAAGATATAGCAAAGAACTGAACAGAGACTTCACAAATAAAGAAGTAAAGATGGTTGAGAAACATCTTAAAAAGTATCATCACTAATAATTAAGGAAATGCAAATTAAAACCACCTTAAGATTTCATCTTACTCCAGTAAGACTAGCTATGATCCAGAAAACAAATGATACCAAATGCTGGAGAGGCTGTGGGGAAAGAGGAAAACTCATCCAACTGCTGGTGGGAAAACTTGTGCAACTCCTATGGAAGGCAGGGTGGAGAACTATCAAAAAACTGGAAGTAAGCTTACCACCTGACCCAATCATACAACTCCTGGGTATATAACCACAAGACTCATCCTATCGCAGAGATACATGCACATCTATGTTGCATTTCTCTTCACAATACCAAAGAGTTGGAAGCAACCCAAATGTCCCTCAACCAGCAACTGTATACAGAAAATGTGGTACATCTATACAATTGAATTCTATGTAGTGGTAAAGAAAGATGACATCCTGAACTTTGCAGGTAAATGGATAGAACTTGAAGTCATCATGCTATGTGAAGTACCACAGTCCCAGAAAAACAAATGATGAATGGCATCTTTCATTTGTGGATGCTAGCATCAAAACCCTAGTTGAAAGGCAAGCTGAACAAAGTTAATGTTATATTTCTTTTTGTCAGAAGGCAACTATGCTGTTTTAATGTGAATCCTTTAATGGGATCTAGAATTAACTGACCACTTTCAGACTTTATAATTGTGGTATATGTATGGAGGGTATGTATTCGTATATTACAGTAATATAAAATTAAAGGAAAATTGTAAATTCTTTTTTTTAAATTTTTAATTTATTCTTATATATGTATAAATGTACTGTCTGCATGTAGGTTTGTGCACCCGTGTCGTGCAATGCCACAGAGGTCAGAAGAGGGTGTTGGATTCCCCTGGAACTGGAGTTAAAGACAGTTCTCAGCCACCATGTGGGTGCTGAGGATCGAACCCGGGTCCTCTGCAAGAGTAGTCAGTGTTCTTAACCACTAGGCCATCTCTCCAGCCCAGCATAAAAATTTTTCATTTTTATGAATGTATTCTAGCAATGAATTGAGTGAGATATCTGAATTACCATTCATTTGGGGAGGTATTCCAAATGAGAAACCAAATAATTACTCAGAACTAAAGCATAACAGATCTGAGAATGAAGAAGTAAAATATATTACTGTGGTTTTTAAAATTACATATACTTAGGATTACATATCCTGATACTGCTAGTATCATATTTTCAATGCTATTAACTAGCTGATGAAGCTTTTCCAATGTGTGTTATCTTGTCTTTTGTGATGTACATTTAAATTCTTGGTGTACTAAACAAGGTGTACCAAAAAACCCACAAGACTCATCCTATCGCAGAGATACATGCACATCTATGTTTATTGCATCTTTCTTCACAATAGCAAAGAGTTGGAAACAACCCAAATGTCCCTCAACCAGCAACTGTATTCAGAAAATGTGGTACATCTATACAATTGAATTCTATGCAGTGGTAACGAAAGATGACATCCTGAACTTTGCAGGTAAATGGATAGAACTTGAAGCCATCATGCTATGTGAAGTAACACAGTCCCAGAAAAACAAATGATGAACGGCATCTTTCATTTAAAAAATTCAGTAAATGAAAAAAAAATTCAGTAAATGTAGAATGATATTAAATTTCTCCATTTAAGAAATAAATATTGTAAATATAGAATTACTTCTTTCAAGAAAGAATGACCATTTTAAAATACAGAATTATTTCTTTCAATAAATAATTATAGTGAAGAAAGAAAATATCAATTACATTTCTTGTGAAAGAAATCATGGAAATGAGTTTTTTCATCTTTCAAAACAAAGGCAGTTCAGATTAATTGTGTTTAGTGTTTCTCTAGAAATATTTTCCCTGATGGTGTTGTACTAATTTGCAAAAACACCTGAAGGAGATGGCAAGTAAGAATGGAGCTTCATTGACGAAATTACAGAAGAAAAAAAATTCTCCTGTGACTGGCCATTAATTACTCTTTGTAGAAGTAGCAATAGCTACCTAAAATGACCTGCTATTCAGTACTATGAGTATTAGGTCACACAGACGTATTTCTGAGGGAAACATATATGAATACACTCCCTCTCTTTACATGCCTGTCAAGAAAGCAGAACAATATGAATATATTCTATAAAATCCCAAACATAAAAGAAAAAAATGGTTCCTGTTAAAACTTTTACTATGCCACTAGAATAGGAAACTAATATACATTATAATTAAAAGTCATTTTGTTTTCCTTTCTCATTTCAAAAGTATGCTTTAGAATGGATCTCTCTTAAATCTCATATACACATGCACTGACACAATACTGAATGCACCTTGCTTCTATCATAATATAAGTGATAGCTGTTTTAATAGTTAATATTGTCAATTTGATGCGTGCCACAGAGTTTTATCTAGGTTGTTTTACTAGAGGTGGAAAGAACCTGCCTACTGTAGGCGGATACTGTTAATGACTAGATTCTAAGACTTTATAATTGGAAAAAGAGAGCAAAGCAGCAACAGGCAATTGATGTTCTCTGCTCCTGTGCTGTGGAAGTAACACAGCCATCTGCCTCAGGCTTCTGCTGCTGTGGATTCCCAGCACTGGTGGACAGCACCTGGAATCATGAACCCAAACACATCTGGCTTTCTTATGTTGCTTTGCCAGAACTGTTTATCGGAGCCACAGGAAAAGAAGCTAAGACAGTTGCACTTCCCTAACAGCAATGAGAATTCATAAAGTATTTACTATCATAAAAACTCAAGCCTGAGCTTGTACTAAATTCGGAGTATTTGTAATGTTTTATTTTTACGAGGTATGTTTGTACATATTCTCTCTCTCTCTCTCTCTCTCTCTCTCTCTCTCTCTCTCTCTCTCTCTTTGTGTGTGTGTGTGTGTGTGTGTGTGTGTGTGTGTGCGTGCAAGAGCACAGAAAAGCCAGAGAGGTCATCATATTCTCTGGGGATAGAGTTACATGTGTTTGTAATCTGTCAGACCTGGGTGATTGGAACCAATTCTTAACTTCTGTATTATCTCTATAGGACAAATTTTACACTTATGTATGAGTGTTTTAAATCATTTTTTTTCTTAAACCTACATATATACAAATCTAGAACAAGAGATTATGCATAATAAAATCCATGTCAATCATTGACAAAGGCATTTTGAGAAATAAAATTAAGTAAACTCATATTTTTGCAGTCTCAAAGCAATGAGAGAAAACAAGAATGAACAAAAAAGAGATGTCTTGAGAATGTATGGTGTGTGGTGAAATATGTCAGTAATCACATTACTTGCAAAGCAGAGACACAGAGTATTGTGACTTACAGGCCAGCCTGAGATTTATTACTGTATTAGTTAGAACATATTTTAAGAGAAATGAAACAGCACAAGGCAAAAAAAAAAAAAAAAAAAGGAATGAAATGCTTATACAAAATATATATCAGCATCCAGGTTGAAAATGGGTTATGAAAATTTACAGAGCACTTTCCTAGGTGATTTGCCTTAAAATACATAGCAGATTAAAAATAAACAAATGTATGAAATCCAGTTTAACTGAAATGAAAAAATTAGAACACAATAGTGAACATTACGTGAGATACATCTTCAAAGGCACTGCAAGGTCTGTTCACCAACCAATGAAGCAGAATAATCTAGTGAGCATAAAATGTAAATTACAGGCTTCACTTGAAGACTAGCAAGACAACGGGTCACTATGTTTTTATTTTAGTTAAAAGTATTCACTAATCTGGAACTGCCAACTGTAAGCTCAAATAAACTCTTCCTTTTATAAAAAAAAAGTATTCACTAATAATTGTAGTGTAAGTAACTGCACATGGGATATATCATGGAGCCTATTAAATTTATAGAAAAATCAATAAATTGTTTCCGTAATAAAAAACAAATGGTGCAAAATGATAGATTGTTTTGTTTGAATTAAACTTGTTATGTTTTCTACTTTTCAAAAAGTTACTTAGTATTGGTGCAGTTTTGCTTGCCTGGCCCCATTAATGGAGCAGAAGGACAGAAATTATCAAACAGAAATTAGATGTGGCTGGGACAAAGGTGCACCATAATTTATATATAGTAAAATGGCCTTCTTATGTTTGAACTCATCGCAATTATTTGAAATCTTTGTTGTTGCTAGTCTCAAAACATATCAGAGCATATTTCTCTCATAGCCAGTATCAGTGGCATAATTTCGGGAATTTAATTTTATTTAATCTTTAGCAAACATTTGAATTAACATAACAGAAAACAAATATCTTAATAAAAACATACTAAGTATTCTTTGAATTGGAGCAAATGGGAATTCTGATTTCCGAGGTGCTGTATGAGACATCACATAGGCCATAAGATGGGTGAATTCAAGTTGAGAAAGGGGGTTGTAATGTACTGTGAGATGTGAGAGTGCCACAACAGAATAATGCTTCCATTGGGATAAAGACAAGTCACTCTGTTGACAAGATGTGTATAATCATCTGTGATTCACTCTTGTGTGTGTATGGTACAAAGCAGATAGTGCTGAAAAGATTGGTGGTGGTTTAATCGTGTCAATACATCACTCAATTTTGAATACTATACAGCCCCTGACTATATCAGAGTTATGCATATTAGTCTTAGACTATCTACCATTTCTAAATTTCTAATAATTAGGCAACTTGGTATGGATTTTCTACAACCCATTAATAACAGAAAAATAAAGACAACATGGCAAAATTTGTACTTACCTTTCACTATGTAGGTACCAAAAATAAAACTCAGGTTGTGAGGTTAGGGGGCAGGGGTCTTTATCCACCAGCCATCTCATCAGCCCCAGATTGTCTTTCTAACTGTAGCATTTTACCTACTCAGTTGCTCAATTAATTGCCCTCTAATCCAAATAAACACATGCAGATGAAGTCTCAAAGTGTAAAGCAGAACTGATCCTTCTGCTGTTTACTTTCTTACCCTACAGATCACTGCACTGTATTAAAGCGAGTGTGTAATTAATGGTGAAGTCTAAATTAGTAAAATTATTTTAAAGATAAATAATGGTATTTTCTGTATACCAAGTCTGGAAAAAGTCCTATGTCTTCTAAATCAAACATCAGTTGTGCACAAACTAAAGTCAACAATTGACAGGTGGAGCCTCATTAATGTAAAAAGCTTCTGTATAGCAAAAGAAATAGCCAAATGAGTGAAGAGGAAGCCCAGAAAGTGGGAGAAAATTCTCAGCAGCTACGCATCTGACAGAGGATTAAAATCATTTATGACAGAATGTACAAGACCCAGGTAAACTCAAATCAGACCAAAACCCAACCTAGAAGTGGGAAAATGGATAGGAAGCTTCAGTCTTAGTTAGCTATTGTCAGTTGATTACTGCTGGGTGAGGGAGAGTTAGTCTTCTTTAATTGAGTGAAACTAGACAGGTGGACTAGGTTCCAGTGGATGAACTCACACTGAGGAACATCAAGGAACACAGGCTTGATTTCAGAGTCCTTAAAAATATATATGAAGAATGCAGGAATCCAGTGGTAGCGTGGGATCCATGTAGGATGTTGGTAGGGAAGTGGTTCAAAATATGCTTAAAAACCATTGTATAAAATGCAAAAATATCAATTAAAAATAAAAAAAATCCCTATTTCCTAATTGTAACTGAATCTGACTTTCAAGCACATAATTATTTTATGAAGTTGGGAAGAATAAATTACACGCACCTATGATGTATAGGTCACCTACCTAAGAATAAAGGAAGGTATCAACACAAATATCAGATGTTTTTGACCATTCAACATTTGATATATATCAAATGTATGCAATGCTATGTATAAATCATTCTTTATGAGAGCAAAATACAAAGTGCTAATTATGAGCTTTTACACTTTATAACCACAATGATGAGCCAAGCAACTTTAGACCTTAGAGATACATTTAAGATATTCTATATAATA
This sequence comes from Rhizomys pruinosus, assembly GCA_009823505.1. Taxonomy (NCBI): domain Eukaryota; kingdom Metazoa; phylum Chordata; class Mammalia; order Rodentia; family Spalacidae; genus Rhizomys; species Rhizomys pruinosus. The sequence continues at coordinate 566,353 of VZQC01000256.1, read as the reverse complement.
TATTTATCAGATAAATTAGAAATGTAGGAACCAGAGATAAAATGATTTAAAATATTTTTAAATTGTAGTAGTTGAAACTTGATTATCAAGAACTAACAAAGTACCTTTGAACTGAAAATGACATAATCATCTCACATGTTTTGAAATGAAACACATTAACTCAACTTTTATTGAGTATTTTTAGGAAATTCAATATACAATCAACTTTATTCCATTCACTAGAGTTGTGTAAATTAAATTTAAAAGGCATAAATTAAGCACAAATTACTCAAGCAATATTAACAGACAAGGTCATTTCTAATTGTAACTATCACTTTCCTATTTTCCTGATAAATAAAAGCTTAGTAAAAAGAAAGCAATAGAAAAATTAGCATTACCTATAAATATGGAATTGTGTGATTCAATCTCATTTTACAACTCCATGGTAATTCCATAAATATACACTTTAATATGTTGTAGAGATATTGTAATACAATATTGTGGAAAGATGAGTGTCCTTTCAACAGCACCTTAAGTTGCTAACATGCACAGCATGAATCCCAGCAGCAAAGAGGAAAGGTGCATATTGTCTATTCAATTCTTAGAAGACAATCTTAATTAAAGGAGTCAAACTTGTAATTCACCTTGCTAGGAAAGCAGCCGTCATCTATTACTCAATCATCCAGCATAGAATGAAGTTGCTATTTCAATGAGCTCTATTTAGTGCAATGAGCAATCAAACATCTATCATTTCGATTAGGCTGAAATACTTCCTTCAAGTTGCCATTTCTTTAAACTTTTTCAGGGAGAAATCTGTTCTCAGAGAACTATGGCCCTTCCTCCTTCTAAACAAAGTGATACCGAAAGGAGATTAAGATTCAGAAAAATGAGGACTATGATAACCAAAATATGAAAATATATAGTTCTACCTGGCAACTACAAATCATAGATCAGGGTAAAACAACAAAATTCTGTTTTATTTCTTATAAACACAGGATTCCATTTTTCTTCCCTGAACATAAATTAAAAAAAATTCCTACCAAATAAATAATAGATGGTCACAAGAGAAAAGTATATCATTTAATCATTCTTGCACAAAACATAAGATGGTAAAAGAGGTCTAGGTGTGAATCATGTAATTTGCTCCCTTTTAAAATGTTCTCAGCCAAAACTGTTCTTTAAAGAACATCTCTGTATCATAATTCTTATTGGTATGAAACACGCTTTGGATGATGAGTGACAGCAGCACAATTAGAGCAAACTGCATGTGACATTAGAAAGGCAATGCTTGACTCTTGATAGGAATTAACTTCATAGAACAAGACTGACAAAGCGAGAAAGTCCCCAAGAATTCCTTGAGGGGAAAAAAAAAAAGCAACTGTACCCAAAACAATTGAACAGATTTTGTCTACTACCCAAAGTAATCGGTTTTCCTTCAATATCTTGTCATTTCTTAGCACAGCACGGGATGAAGAAAGGCAGCAGTGTCTTGAAGAATGAAGTGTGGAAACCTACTGCGGAAGAGACCTGAAAGGAACTAAATATATTTGTGGCAGAATTAATTCCAACACCCAGGAGGAAGCTGCTAATGCGTTAGAGTGAGCTGTCAAGTGAAACGGGAAATTTTTCCATGCATTTTCTAATGAGTTTTAATACACCCCCAGTATTTATTTTAAGACATTCAGCTTGTCAAGGTGGAGCTCCTGTTCTCATTTTAGGATAATTGACTAGTTGGAAAAAAAAAAGCTTTCCTCCATTTCAAAATATTAATAAAATAGTCCACTTCAAATACAATTCCCTTTATCCTGAAGGCACCTCATTCATATCTTTTTAAAGCCAACTAAAATAAGGAAGTCCATTGCAAGAGAGTAGCAATATTAATTCCATTTGCTTTAATTTTAACTCATGATCCAGATTAATAAATTTCAATTCTGTGATACAAACACTGGATGTTTCAAAGTATACAAGCTTTCTAGTTGGTAAGATTTAAACATATCCTATATCCCATGCCTATGGCATTTAATATATAACATCAGCCCTGGATTTGTCAAATCTGCTGCTTGTTGATTATTGTACTAAAGCCTTGTAAAAGTTTCACTTTGGATGATTGGAAATTTAATTCAGGAAACTTGCATCCTGGAGTAAAGCAAATTTGATTAAAACCAAGGCATCTAAAATTACATTATTAGGGGGAATCAATGAAATTCAATTTTCATTGATAGCTCACTGACATTTGATAAAAATGTATTATGCAATATCCCAGAATCTGAGTTATATTAGTTTGCTGCGTAGGTAAAAAAAAATTAATTCTTCTAAGTTTTCCTAAATTAACATTGTGCTCATATGTGAAAAGTTTGAACCATTATTTAAAACTACAGTACAAAATTCAATTGTAATTTGTGATTGAACAGATGCCAGTAGTTTAAATAAGGTTGGCAAGAGATACCTAAACATTCTTAAACATTCCTTTATTTTTCAATTTTCATCTATATTTACCATATTAAAATGATGAACTCAATGCTCTTTAATAATGATGCTTAAATTTAAGCAAATATTCATAATCCATAATCCATTGTGAGGATATGCATTAATTCTATCCCACCCAGTACCCCACTAACTGCTCTCAAGTCCCCCCACTTCCTCCCAATTTCTTTGATTATTGACGTTGCACACACACATTTATAAATATGAATACAGATATTTATAAATATGAATATTTATCTACTCACTCCATGTAGTGGTGCTTTTATATACCTGGATTTAGGGATGACCATTTGGCATTGGATAAAATATCAAGAAGCTAGTCGCTTGTGAAAAGTGTTTCTCAGTGGGGCGTGGTGGTGCATGCCTTTGATCCCAGGGAGAGACAGGCAGATCTCTGTGAGTTCAAGGTCACCCTGGTCTACAGAGTGAGTTCCAGGACATCTGTGGCTACAGGGAGACCCTGTCTCAAAAAGGCCAAAACAAACAAACAAAGAAATAAATAAAGTGTTTCTCCATCAATATTAGCTGATTGTTTGTAGCCCTTCATCTTTATCTGGAATGGGACATAGTGAAATTCCCTCATCCACCTTGGCATGAAAACTATATTTGTCATCATGCAGATCTCATTAGACTACCACAATGTGACGATTCCATTGATGAAGCTTCCTTGTCAAGTATAAAATGCATTGACTAGAAGCATTTATTGTATTCTGGGGTGGGGGAAATGTCTCAATGTTAGGAGCACTGATTGGTCTTGCAGATAAACCAGGTTTTGTTTCTAGAACCTACATTTTGGCTAACAACCCAGCACTAACTCCAGTTCTGGGGTATTTGTGTGCAGGAGTGCCTTACATTCATGCAGGGAAAACACTCCTACACATAAAATTAAAAACAAGAATTTTCTGTATTCCAATAGCAAATGCAAACAAAGTGCATCTTATTATGGATCCATTATATATTATATCATGCTTACATTTAGTGTAAATGAATAAAAACATAAATAAAGCTCTCCTTAGTAGCACACAGATAGTCCATTACTGTCAGCTTTGACTTCTTCCCAGGTTATTGCTTCCCCACTCAATTGCATCCCTCTGCAGACCAGAAGGAAATAAGCCAAATGAGAATGTTCCAAGTGCAGTGAAATATCTGCCTGGCTTTGTCTTTAGTGAGAAGCTTATGATTTTTATCACTTAAGCCAGATGTTATTACTGTCAATAAAAGGCTCTGTGTTTATGCATGTGTGTGTTATGTCTATATGTGTTATACATCATGTTGATATTATGTATTATGGATAATTATATATGCATACAAATTGAGACTCCTACAGGCCATTTATTTATCTCTGGCATATGTGGATTGTTACACTGATTACAGGCCCTTATAAATGGTCTATACCATGAACATTCATTCTCACTTGCTAAACACAGGGTGTTGTGGTTCTAAGGAGAAATGTCTTCCATAGACTCATGTACTTGAACACTCAGTTACTTGTCATGTAATCTTGAGGATGTAGAACTTGCTGAATGGAGTACATCCCTAGGGGCAGGGTTTGAGGGCTCACAGCCTCACCCAAGTTCCTCTCTCTCTCTCTCTCTCTCTCTCTCTCTCTCTCTCTCTCTCTCTCTCTCTCTCTCCTTCCTATATGTGTATGAAAATGTGATTGCCTTCCCTGGTGACATTGGCTCTATCTTTCTGGAACCCTAAGCCAAAACAACCCTATCTTCTCTAAGATGGCTTTGGTTCCTGTGATATTTTATCACAATAGAAAAGTAACTAATTCACATGGAAATTGTTAATAAAGAAAAAAATTCAGTGGTAAAATTATAGGTTGGAAAAAAGTAGTTTCCTGTAGTTACTGCATCTCTTATATTGTTATAAGACAGTTATGGCAGAATGCATGATCTGGGATGGGGTGGGGGTGGGGGAAAGGGAAAGGGAAATATGCCTGATCTGAATTGGAAAATGATGTATGAAATGCACAAAGCATCAATAAAAATTAAATTAAAGAAAAGAAAAATATGATGTAATTTGTCAAAGGACTTTAATGAAATACTATTTTAGATGAACTGATTATCATGTTTTGATGATTATTGTTTTCTGAAATAATAGCATTGATTGCAGTATATTCAACTTGTATCTATCTAATTGACAGATATTGATTTCATTTCTAATAGTTAATCGAATTTCTTCAATTTCCTTTGATCCTCTTAAAACTTTAAATTATTCTATTTATTGTTTTATCTTACATGTACGAGTGTACTAGGCATGTATGACATACACCCATGTGTAATGCCTGTGGAGGTCAGAGCATGTAAAATGCCCTGGAATTAGAGTTGTTAGTCACCATGTGGGTGATGGAATTTGAAACCTGGTGCTCTGCTAGAGCATGCAGTGCTCTTGACTGCTGAGCCATCTCTCTATCCCCAAGTTTCTCACAATTCTAATGCTACCATTGCATCTGCAAACAACAATAACTTTCCATTTTAAAAATAAATACTGTTTTTTCATTGTTTTAATGAATTAGGTAAATTCTCTAGAATATTTGAATTTCAACAGCAATAGCACACATACATTTTGCTAAAATGAAATGTTCATCGCATTTCATAATTGTATTATACTGTCATAAATATGCATGATTACTTAAAATGACAAGTATTATATTATATTATATTTATTATATTATATTATTGAAAGCAGCAACAGTTTGCCTGGGACTTATGAATGCTGTCATTTTGCTGTGCGTTCGTTTAAGTAATTGCTGAGCTGTCTGGAAAGGTCTGTTTCCTTCCGGTCATCCACCACCTCTGGCTCTTACAATCTTTCTGCCTCCTCTTCTGCAATGATCCTGAGCCTCGGGAGGCACAAGTTTGAAACAGGTGTCCTATTTAAGAATATGCCCTCCCCTATTTCCATCTCCCCTACGGCCACCACCCACAATTTAATGTACTCCATTAAATCTATAGTGTCAGATTTGTTTCCCCAGATGTCTTCTGTGTTGGTTCATCACTGGATCCTGATAAACCTAGCACGAGTCAAATCACTTTGAGAGACTGTCTCTACCTCTGCCAGCAGCCATCAGTTGCCAAAAGTTCCTTAGACTGCGTTAGGATATTTTATCCACTTACCTATGATGATGTTATTTGTTATATTGTATGAAAATCACAAAATATTCAATAAAATATTTTAAAAAGAAGTCACAGTTAATATTTTACTAGATATTTATCAGATGTTTTAAATAAAATATTTTAAACATTTTATTTTTAAAAATAATTTCATGTAGTATGTTTTTAGATTATAAAAGATATTTCCACTAAAAATAAAAATGAATTTTTGGGCATACACATGAATATCTAAAAATTGGCATCTGTGTCCATGATGATATTTCAGCAAATTTTCATATTTTAGTAGAGATTATTAGACTGATAACTAATTTCAAGCAATAACTTAAAACATAAAAGGCCTAAGTTTACTATTTAAGGAAACACTCTAATGAAAAATAACTAATGAGAAAAAAACACTAATGAATAAATAAAGGCTAACTTACTTATTATGATTAAATCATAGTACATGACTTTTTATTTTTGTGCTTTTATTGATGTTTTGTGCATTTTGGACATCATTTTTCAATTCAGTTTAGGCATATTAAAAAGAAATGAACATTTATTTTTGACATCAAAACACCATGAAAAGTAGAAATGTATATTGTTGGTGAGATGGAATTTCTGAGATTATGATAAATGAGATCAGAAACACTGAAATATGGAATTAGTAAGGTTATAATGTCAATGTTAGATATGAAGGCAAGGAGTTGACTGTTTCCCTACCACTCCATTTAACTCTCTGGAGATTTGTCAATTCATATTTATTTTCTTTTGGCAAAAATTAATCTATACATTAGAATAAGGGCAAAATAGCAATCATATTTTTCATAAGATATATTATTTTTGATTATCCCCCTAGAATGTTGATCATTGTTCAATACATAAGAATGTATGTAACTATATTACTTTAATATCTTTAGCCTACTTTCATTTACATTATTTCATAGAGTGGACTGAATTGTTAAGAATTTCCAAACATGGGGCTGAAGAGATGGCCTAGTGGTTAAGAGCACCAACTGCTCTTGCAGAGGACCCGGGTTTGATCCCCAGCACCCACATGGTGGCTGAGAACCGTCTTTAACTCCAGTTCCAGGGCAATCCGACACCCTCTTCTGACCTCCGCGTCATTGCACGACATGGGTGCACAAACCTACATGCAGACAGTACATTCATAAACATAAATAAATAAATAAATAAATAAATAAATAAATAAATAAAATTTTTAAAAAGTTAAAAAAAGAATTTCCAAACATGTAGTGTTGTTTTAAACAAATTTTATCGGATTAGCTTTACAAATTCTGTAAAAATATTGAAGACTAAGTTAGAATAATACTCTAATATTTGGATCTGTACATGACCAGTTAGAAACAATGCTGTTAATTTACAATTGTATAAAAAAGCATTATACATTTAGATATATTGAAACAGCCTCCATATTAGTTGAATATATGTACTTATTAGTAAACTAATATATATACATATGTATATATATATACATATACATATATATGCTTGCATACAAGAAAACACACTATTACAATGTACAAACACATCCAAATGTATATAGCTACCTTCATGCCCTTTTCTAGTTTTGACTTTAGTTTGGACTTGGAATATTCTTGTTTTGTGTACCTAGCTTTGTGATCTTTTTTTCTGCTAAATCGATAAATTCATTTTGTTTTATTGCTTAACAAGATAGTTTTATACTTCATGAAATGTAAATCTAAATAATACTTCGTTCAAAGTTTTTACTCATATGGATTAGAAACACACACACACACACACACACACACACACATAAGGAGAAAGGCAAGGAGAAAGAACATGATAACTCATTCAAAGATCCTATAAAATTCTTTGTTGTATCAATTCCACACTAAAAATTACATTTAATTTTTAACAGTGAAAATCCTTCTGAAAAAAAATATAATATCTGTTTTGTAGGAAAATATCCATGTGAAAATATTACTTAAAATAACAAAAGAATTTGGGAAAAATTCAATTGTCTTGAAGCACACCCAAATAGTGAATCTTCTGCAATGAAATAAACATCATTATGATTGCTAATAATCTTTAGTCTGTTAGAAATTGGGCATGAGTCCTGTGTAGGCAGCGGTGATGTTCTTTCATGTTAGAGGGAAGTGTTGATAGCAGTTTACTGTAGCAAAATTGACTTATTCCTCTTAGTCCCCAGTCAAAATATAGCATGTTACTCTTCATGTGTATTTGTAACCAAATGCATCTTGTTCAAAGCTGAATGATGAAGTATGGATAATTAATTATAGACATTGAAATACATGCTAATAACAAAGAAAATAGTTTCCAATCACAAAACATTGTTAAGATTTAGAAATATTTCTGTGTATAAATATAAATTAAAATCAATGTTACAACTGGTTTGGTAATTTGACCTTCTATCTTAATTTCATTTAAGACTAAAAGTGGCATAGAAGCAAGGTTTTATAACATCACATGAACTAAATAGAAGTCATGACAGCAATATACTTTAGAAAGTGGTGAGTTTCAGATTAATTCTTATCCTTAGATGACCTTTTCTGCAGTTGCTTGAATATTTTTTTAGTGCAAATATGCCATTTAGACTTTGCTAAATATTTCCTTGGATTTGATGCGTGAATGTGTTTATGCATAAGAAGTGTACTCATATAAGTTGTTGACAGCATTTGTACTTCATCTGTTTAACAAGTTTGTCAATATATTCTGTTCATTTAGAACATTTCCCAAAAGGAAATTCGAGAGTTTCTATAAAGCATGTTAAACTATTATCAGATGAATGCACTCACTTAAACATTCTTCTAATCAGAAGTATATTGAATTAATTATCTGTTCATATTTCTTTCTTTGTTTTTTGTTTATTTGCATTTGTTTCCTCAGGGTCACCCTAGACTCAGTCTGCTTGGAAGTCACTATGTGGACCAGATTGTCCTTGGGTTAGACCAGGCTGCCCTCCATCTCACAGAGATCTGCCTACCTTTGCCTCCTGAGGGATGCTATATTTCTTTAGCCTGTGAAAATCCAATAGTCACATCTATGTATTGTAGATAACAATGATGAAAAGAGTAAGCATAGATATCCAAGTGTAACTTCTTCAAAGCAAAGCCAATAATTGCAGTTTTTTCTATTTTGTATCAGTTACCCAAATTGAAATATGACTATAATAATGTATTATTAATATGCTTTTGTATATACTGATATACAATAGAATATATTGCATACAATATTCCAGTTAATTTTCACCACAGGTCTTTAGGACTGTTAGGTGAAAATCTAGACAAATTTGTTCTCTGCCAAGCAAATTTTTGTAAGTGGCAGTTCTCAGATTTGTGACTAGATGTGTCTGAATCTTAAACATGTCTTTCTGTATCCGTGAAATACTATCAAAAACAAATTTAAAACTATATGTGAATTAAAAAAGCATTATAAATATTAATTTTAAAATTTTTAATTGAACATAGAAAAATGTGATCTAATTAAAATCTATTCCACATCTTAAAAGCAAAGGAACTAAATTTCTAGCATTCTTAAATGATTTGCCTAAAAAACATAACTTCTGAAAAAAATATGTAAAGACTATAAAACATTTCTCCTTCCTTGACTCCATGCTTTCTATGTTCTCATACTGTTTCTCCTCCTTTGTAATAAATAACTACTGTATTTCCTTAACATATTACACTGTTTAAAATGTTATCCTGCAAAGGAGAAAGCTACAGATGATATTAAGGGAGAAAGTGCTAGACATACACCCAGGAACTATCACTTAAGGAATAATTAATTTTCTCAAAAAACCTTCACCTTAGCTGTTCAGTGAGGTCATTGCTAAAAATGTTTAAGTACACATTGTCATGATTATATTTTATATTCTCAGAGAAGTGAAGAAGCTCCAACTGGCCTTCTGTTATCAAAACCGGTGATAGTATTTACTTCGAAGTAGTATAAAATAAAGACTAGATACTCAAATGATACAAAGTGATGGTCTCATATCTACCTTGCATAAGTATTTCATAGAGATGCAAAAAACATACAGCTTCCAATTTAGTATTTATAAGAGAAGGGCCAAGTTAGTGCCAATTTAATAAGCATCCAGAGGGTGCCAGTATTACTCAAGTGTGATCCATGAATCTCACCTAGGCAAACAACAGAAGCATATCAGCCTTGTCTGGATTAGTATTCACAGTAAATTCTTATAAAATGATGTGTAACATGGAAAAAATGTTAATTCTAAGCAAGAAAGTATCTACAATTCAAGAGCTGATACCATTCTGTCACGATGGACACACTCTGCTAAGAAGCAGATAATTCAGGATATACATCAGACTATTAAAATCTGTCATAAAAGCTCAATAATGGACATACTGCCAAAATATGCATATAAAATATGTAAGAGAATCCTCAGTTGAATTTAAAATGAAAGCACTTAGTGCATGCAAGCTTTTAATAAATCCTAATTGATGATGACACCCACTTTCTAATAATGTAGATGATGATGGGAAAAGAATAAGGCATGCATGCAATTTCATTTTATTAGCTTGATCATATGTCTGAAAACAGATTTTCTGTGACTTAGAAAAGAAAGTTTCCAAGGACTTCATTGGAATAACAAGCTTGTCACATGAATAGTTTTGTTTCCTTGATCCATATGTTGTGATTAAGCACTAAAGCATGTTGTCATATTAGGTTTTATAGTTCCACGAGCAGTCAATTGAACTCTCAGTTTTAAGAATATACAACCCTTTTTTGCATTTATAGGCACCTCTGGTTCCTCTGCCTGCTTTAAAGTTCATTAGTATAAGAGGAAATGCGTGACTGAATTTAGCAGAGTGATGGTCCTGTGGGGTCATGGCAGAGGTTCAGTGACAGGCCCCATCAAATGAAACAGTTTAAAACATTTTCAGTGCATTAGGGACAAAATGAAAACCCTTTCAGCACTTGATATTAAGTACATTAAACAATTTGTTTAGGATCCCCCTTCCACTGCTTGCTGAGGTAGTTGTAATGATTGTTCACAGCCGTGAAGCCTCTCGGATATTTAATAAATAATTCTTTCTCTCCATCTGAATAGACTTGAGGCTATTTACTGAAACACATGAAGCATTACAAGAAGAGCATGTTTTTACGGAAGTGTCATTTCTCATAAGTACTTGTACATCCTTCTTCAGTAAAAACCATGTCTATACATTTGGTGGTCAAAATAGTTCCAATAGCTCTTCTAGCTGATTCTAACCAATAGCATTTAGATATTTCCAAATATGACTTCAGAACAAGATCACATTTCTCCTTTTACAAATAATACCAGCCAATTCTAATAACCTCATAACTGGTAATACTAAATCCAGGATTGCCACCCTTTTATTCCCTGCTACAAAATTCATAAGATTAACCTACTTAACGATAATGCTCTGGCTGGCCTTCTCTATGTCCTTACACATCCGTTGCTGCCTGTGGGATTAAGTATGAAATCCCTAAGCCCTAAGCCCATATTCTACACCCTCCAGTCCTATCCTAAGAATTATTTTTCAGTTTATTGAAGTCACGATCTATCACATGCCTCATATTTTCTTCTTTTTAATTTCCTCAATTGTTTCTTCTAATGCTTAGCCTATTTTCTTTCTCTTTTTCCACTCAATTAATTGACAACTCTCTTATTAATTTTAATTACCAGGTTTCTACTATATCCCCATAAAGATTTCCCTCATCTTCAATTCAATACAATTTCTTAAACACTCATGCCATATTTCTGAATTTGTTTGTTTATCAGTCTTGTCTCATGTAACCCAGGCTAATCTCATAATTTATATAGTACAGGATGTTCCTGAGCTTCTGATCCTCCTGCTTCTACCCTCCAGTGTTGAATTTTGTGCTATCACTTTAGCCAGGGTCCTTAGTTTAAGAAATATTTATTACATTCCCTACATATGCATGGACTTTGCCAAATACAGATGATATTTAAACATAACTATACTTCTTAAATAGGTGATGGGCGTGATAATCAAATAAACCATTTTGAACGTATTTAGCTTTTTCAACAGAAGAAATATCACAGAAGGTTTGCTGCAATCTTGAGGACTACAGGAATCTGTTTCTGTTAAAATAAGAATTTCAATTAACTAAAAACATTTCCATCTGAAGAGAGGCCTCAGAATTTGATTGGCTGTACTGATGCAACATGAGGGTGGCAGCCATTCCAGATGGCAAAGACATATTTATAAAAAGTTTTACATAGTCAGAGAACTTCGGTGTAAGGAAGGACATTTAAGTTCATCTGCTTTAAGCCAATATTTGAATCATCTCTTTTACAAACAGTTATCTGATCCTTAACTCTATTTGTTTTCCTCCACACACTAGGAAAATACAGCTTATAGAACAGGCCTTTGCATTTTGAGGAAGAGATACAAATTCTATGATACTTTTCATAATTAATTCTGATAATATTCATTTCTTGATTATTATCAGCTTATATGAGAATGAAGCATTTTTTTTGCCCTGTAGCCTTCTAAGATTAAAGCTATGATCTTCTTGTCCATGTTATCTTATTCTAAGTGAATTTTCCCAATTAGTTTTTCAGATTTGAGTTCCTTAACTTCCTAAACATCATCTCCAGTTTGTCAAAATTCTTTGAAACATTCCCAGCCTGCAGAGAATATTGTGATCACATTTAATGGAAAGAGAATACATTTGATTCATTTCACCTCTTGTTCCTACTATGTTGTTATTTTGTTGTGACAAATTAACTGCTCTCAGCTAGTAAGCACAAACATTTGCTTTAGCTCTATAATTTTAACCTGGTTTATGTAAAGTAAATCATCATTCACTAGATAGGCAAATAATTTTCTTATCATTAGCTATGTTTAATCATCTGCATCATTTCACTGGAAGAAGCCTTCATATAAGTATTTGTCTTCAAGTCTTAAAAAAAGGATTTTACTTCCTTCATACAGTGCTGGTCTTCTAACATGAAGCAAAGTTTTTGCACGCAAAGCCAAATGACTATTCTAAGTAATGCCAACGAAGCTTACTATAGCCATTTAGTGAAATTCCAACAAAGAAGAAAAATTGTCATCACTTGTAATACAACACTAATTCATTTTTCATGTCTAAAAATGTAATTATATGGTTTCTGTAATATAAAAGACATTGTTGTATATACACAACATAAACATTTTGCAAATCTAAAGTAATTGAAAAACATATTTAAAAATTAGAATGGCTTTTAAATTACAAGTTATATGAATTACAAATTCAACAGAATGATTGAAAAATTCATCTATGTTTACTTCAAGGGCAAACATGCATCATTAAAACAACCTTCTCAGTTGCTAGGAGGCGTGAGTTCATTTCTTGTTGGAATAAAGTATCATTGAAATAAAAAAAAACATTTTGTACAATTAATACTCTATTTAGGGAGCAATAGATTACCAGAAGAGTGGTATATTTTCAATGAAGAAATGGACCTAATCAGTGAAAATCAGTAATCTTCTCAGGTAGAGTTTAAGAACAGTCCAATTTAAATTTCACAGGTAAAGATTCATGGAACAGAATTTATGTACAGAATCCTACAGTGGTTTCTTATTCTGAACCAGGGTAAGAATTTGAACCATTTGAACAAGTTGCCTCAAGTTCATGATTATCAGACCAAGAGGAGGAGTCAAGAGTTGTATAGTTTCCATAGACTTATCCATCTTACTGGAAATTTCAATTCATTGTATAAATTTAGCCTGAGTGGAACACTTGCCCACATCACAGTTGGGGCAGCAGCAACATCTGCAAACTTACTGAACGTACATCTGGTTATAAAGGCCAATATTTTAACGGCATATTATCTAGAGTAAGGAGAAGTTTCAATAAATAGCATGTCCTCAGCAGGGAACATGTTAGGAAGTTACAGTGAACTTTCAGATGTCAGTTATTTGTTCCAATTACATTGGAACTTCTAGAAAAAATAAACCAATTCAAGCTTTGTCATTATTAATTCTTATTCTTATTCTTATTATTTGCTATGGAAAGAAGATGGTGCAATTAGGAAAACGATATCAATTTGTGGTACTATTTCAAGGTGAAATTTGCACTCCAATCTCTCACAAAAATTAATATAATAACTTTACTTCTCTCCATTCTGAACTACCTGCTTTTCTTAGCTTTTTAAAAAGGAGATCAAATCAAAACAAATATTTACTATCCAATGAAAGAGATATAATCATTGCGCAAAACAGATCAATGAATTTCATCTCAAGGAGAAATCTTCAAATGTGTAGAAAACTATGGAAGGCATAACCACCTACTGTGATTTCCACATACATTCATAAGGATTCATTCAAGCATTACACATGTAGTAGTAGCTATCAATACCATAAATTTTTTTCCTAAGGTACTGAGAATCATCAATAATATAGCCCAAAACATAAGATTTGGGATAGTTTTTGTTTTAATTAAAATTATTTTTATTTTATGTATATAAGTGTCGGTGTGTATATAAGTGCACCAGTATCATGCAGTGTCTGTGATGGTGTCAGATCCTCCGGAACTAAAGTTAATGCTGTGGCTTCTACAACAGCCTCCAGGGTTCTGAACAACTGAGACATCTCTCTAGCCCAATATTTGGGGTATTCTGCTGCTTAGGTATACTTTTGAAGTAGTTTTACATGGGTAAAGATATGTTTCTTAAATACCATATTTGAAAACAATTATACTTCTATATGTAACTAAGGTATCTATATACATACATCGTAATACTGTGCATTTAATGTAATTGCAAGGTATCCTTGGTGGTATGGAAGACTCACTCTTATGGTCATTTGAGAAAGAGCTCTGTTCTGTCACATATAACTGAAGAGCTTTGATAAGCATATTAGAGTTACCAAAAGACCTTAAATTCATACCCAGAATGTCTTGTGCAAAAGTTTCTGAATGTCAGGGCTACTGAAGTGACAGATGAGGAAATCCTCAAGCCATTTTGAATCCCAGAAGTCTGGCAAGGCTCCATATAATCTTTGGAAGGGCTTGTTGCTTTAAGCATAGCATGAAGAAGCCTGGCAAACTTTTCAGCATCCTTGGAGTAAAATTTGACAGTCCTTGTATGCTCCCTATGCCACATGTAAACTGACATGAAAAAAGAAGCACACTCTTGCCACCTCTCTCATGTGCACCTGCAAATAAGTAACCTGAAGAGTTAGAAGCTTGTCCTTTCTCATCAGACAGGCATTATATGTAATAGTTGTTCTTTTTAAGAATTTGAAAGAAGACTGAAAGTGGACAATTAAATACAGTTTACTAAATTTGAATACCTCATTACCAAACTTTTAAGAATATAGATGCACATAAACTTTGTGGCATAATTTTCCTTAATTATCTTGAATAACTGTGATGAACCGGATACCTGGATTCTAGCACTGCCTCTGCTATATACAGATATTTTCTTTTGCTGTAACTAGACCTTATCTTAATTCCTAGTCATTTAATCTTCTATAATGTCTCCATTTCCATAATTGTGAAATTCTAATACTTCTTTATTTGCTACTTACTATTGCTTATTTATAATATTGAAACAAAAAAACAGAAACACTGAGAAACTGTCTGAAAACTATTGCTGATTTATTTTATAAGTTCTGGGTTAATCTTTAAATTAATTGCACTTCATTTTAGTCCTGGCCAAATTTTGGAGTTGTATTGATTTTCCAGTTTCAATTCCCAAGATGTCTGGATATGTACATTTAATAAAATCATGTATATAACCTCACAATGATGGCAATTGAGCCCAGAGCATCTCACCAAGCTCCAAACTCAGCAAGTCTTAATAGATTTCTGATTTTGTAAGTTATTTCCTTTTTTGTAAATCAAAGCTTCCAAACTAGTGTTTTGCATGTGAGACAGAGATATTCTCCACAATGTTTGCCCTCACTTTTAGGTGAGGAAAAAGACAGAATATCCTACCTTGTTAATTTTTACTTTAGGTAGTCTTTGTGAAGATAAAGTGAAATTCCACTAATGTTTCCTCATCTGTCTACAGATTATGCACATTTCCAACAATACTAGTGATATGAATAAAGAATTTTATTTTCATGGTTGTCAAAATAAGCCAACCCAATCCAAAATATTATAGAGAAGAGATGGAGCAGTGTCGGAAATGCTTATGAAACAAAATAGACCCAAAGCTTTCTTCAAAGCAAGAGAATTTTCTCCATTACTTGCTGCTGCCAAGTGTAACTACAAATAAAAGCTCTGACCATGGACTCCAGTTCTGAAGGTGATAACTTCATAGATAATTTGATTCTACAAGGTTTTTGTTTGCTTGCTTATTTTCTTGTTCATTGGTTTTTGAGTCAAGGTCTCCCTATAGCACAAGCTGCCTGGAACTCACTATGGAGATTATGTTGGCCTCATTCTCACAGAGATTCACCTGCCTCTGCCTCTAAAATTATTTCCCCGCTTATACCACAGTTTAAAAAATATTATTTTTAAGATTTGAATTGCAGGGGTTTGATGAAAAGGTTTCATGTCTTTCTGTATCCCCCCCCCCTTTTTTTTTAGCGTATGAGTCTCCAGAAGATAGTTGTATTATACATGACTATAGGGTGGAGTCAAGGCACAGATTTCATCAAATTCACCCATGTTGTTTTGGGTGACTATATATGATTAACTTGGGAAGCAAACTTAATTTTTACGTTAAATCATCTTAAAGAGAATGCTACAAGGTGATACTGTACAACAGAGAAATTATAGAGAACATTTGTATGTGTCAATCCCAAAGTTCTTGCTCTACAGATTTTATGTAAAGCAAATGTGGGCAACAGCGAATTATATCTCCATTTAATTCAGATGCATTACCATTTTTATCAGATTCTGTAAACCAATGTTGTTTAATATACACATGTTTACTTTTACTTTTACTAAGTCCTAAAACACCATGTGTCCTGTAGACAGTGTCTAGGCGAAACTGGGTACTTGCTGAGCTCACGTCAATTAAATATGCCTTAATCGAATATACACCCGTGTCCCTCTCCCACCCATCCCCCCTTTCCAATTCACCATTTCAGTCCATTTTCTGATGCAGTCTTTCTGTTGTTCTTTTACTATGCCTCCCTCTCCATGAGAAATATTTATATCTGGGTTGTTGGTACTAGCATCCACATATGAGGGACACCATTTGTCGTTTGTTTTTCTGGGACTGTGTTACTTCACTTAACATAATGTCTTCCAGCTCCATCCATTTACCTGCAAATTTCATGATGTTGTCCCTCTTTACTGCTGCATAGTATTCCATTGTATACATGTACCACATTTTCTCTATCCACTCGTCAGTTGAAGGGCACCTGGGCTGGTTCCAGCTTTTTGCTATTGTGAACAGAGCTGCAATAAACATAGCTGTGCATGTATCTTTGCAGTAAGTTGTGTCTTGTGGGTATATACCCAGGAGTGGTATGACTGGGTCAAATGGAAGGCTCATTTTGAGTCTTCTAAGGGTTCTCCACACTGCTTTCCATAGTGGCTGTACAAGTTTACATTCCCACCAGCAATGGATGAGTGTTCCCCTTTCCCCACAACCTCTCCAGCACTTGGTNAAAAAATAAAAAAAAAAAAAAAAAAAAAAAAAAAAAAAAAAAAAAAAAAAAAAAAAAAAAAAAAAAAAAAAAAAAAAAAAAAAAAAAAAACCCTGAAAGATGCAGGACAGTTATGGCAAAATACATGATCTGGGATGCGGTGGGGGTGGGGGGGGAAGGGAAAGGGAAATATGCCTGATCTGAATTGGAAAATGATGTACGAAATGCACAAACCATCAATAAAAATTAAATTAAAAAAAAAAAAGAAGATGACTCAGACTTTACTCTTTACAGAATGGACACTGGCTGAAGTCCCACTAATGGATCTCCAAGACCTCCCTCCACAGGAAGACTGGTGACTCACATTTGCAGGACATTTCAAGAGATGCCCCCATGCATAATTCCCTGGGTCTTAGTTGATCTCTGAGGGCGGGGAACAAAGTTATCCCTTGATATGGGCATCTAGAAAGGCTAAGTCTGCTCATGCTTCGAAAAGGGAAGCCTGGTCTAGCAAGACTTAACTTTGTCCTCTAGTGGCTGGAACTGGTGATTGAAAAGCCAAAAGGAACCAGGGGCTCACCACCTCCCCCCCCAAAAAAAAAAAATCCTGAGTGACCCTTTAGGATCAGACCCTCAACTGACCTTGAGAAAGTAAAAACTTCAGTTAATCTGGGCTAACTGTGGCCTTAAACATCCAAAGGAAAGTATAACCAGAAATAAATAAATAGAATGTCCTGAGAAATTTTACTTCAGGTATAAAAAAACTTGAGATCTTAGTAAAAAGACAAAAGAGCACAGTTGTTTTGCCTGTCTTACTGGCAAGTGCAGCTACGCTGTGGCTGCCACTGCTTTTGCCATCCTTCAAAGATGTGAGACACAGCTTTTCAACCTTCCAACATGGACTGAAGACTCATGTCTCTCCAAGAATTCTCCAAAACTTCATTGCCAGATGGGGACTTCTTAGACATCCAACTTGTGGACTGAGATACTACTGGGGTTTCTGCCTCTTCAAAGTATAGACTGCTATTGTTGGACTACCCAGGCTATATCATGGAGACCAGTACAGGAAGATCAAGACAGGATGTAGTGCTTACTGGACCTCATTTGGTGACTATGGGAAGGAAAAACCCGAGTGTGGAACATAAGGGCAGAACTGATGGTGATTTGGGCTTGCTAACAGGAGACTTCAAACATGACATTTTCAGCCTAATAAAAAAATCATAAGCTGAAGATGCTAAAACCTATGATATATGTGGCATCCATATGTTTATATTTTAGAGTGATGTATATTGGAAGGAATAACAACAACAACAACAACAACAGGAAAGACTGTATCAAAGAACTGACTGAAATGGTGAACTTCTGCTTGAAACAATAAACTTCTGCATCAAGAATTTTGAGAAAGACTGAGAAAAAGATGAAAAACATGTTTGGGAGTATGCATGAGCTCTGGTGGAGTGGGGCGGCACGGAGCGGGGCATCGGTCTAGATTTGATTTGGAATGTAATTTTGTATGAAATGCACAGAGCTTCAATAAAACATTGGCTTTGAAAAAGAAAAGATGACACAGAAAGACTGTAAGGGCCAGAGGAGGAGGTGCATTGTCACATGGAAACAGAATCTTACAGGTTCCTGGAGACCTTGTTCACATGAGTCTACAGCAATAGTGTCAGCATGAACAAGACCCTTACAAACTCACCAGATTAATCTCCAGCATAGAACGGATATGGGCAGCAGGCCCCAAAATTAGTGAAAGAACTATTGGCAGCTGATTACTGCCAGTGAGTGATAGTTAATCTTCTTTAAAGGAGTGACTCTAGATATACTGACTAGACCCCAGTAGATGAACTTACATTGAGGGAGACCTTAATGCACTTACCTCCATAGACCTTAACGTAAATGACAGAATACATGAAATCTGGTAGGGGGGTGGGAGTTTTGCAGAGGTGTGAATGAAGGAGGAGGAATAAAAATGATTAAGATGTTTTGTATGAAATGCATAACATTAAATAAAAATATACATAAAATTAGGTTAGATATTTAAAGTCTATACACAAATCCCGTACTCAAAATTTTAAGTAATCTATGTTATTCTCACTAATATTTTTGTTATTAACTTTTGACAAAAGAATAAATTAAGCCTAGCATGTTGGTGCATGCTTTTAATCTCAGCACTTGGGAGGCAGATGAAGGTGGATCTCTATGAGTTCAAGGCCAGCCTGGTCTACATAGTAAGCTCCAGGCCAGCTGGGACTAAAGGGAGAACCTATCTCAAAAAGACAAAAAAATAATATATTAAAAAAAATTCCAGAACACAAAACCTAATCATTTATGTTTTTCAAATTAAAGATATTGGAGTGTGCTGTTTTGTGACTCTTTTGGATTATATCACATAAATACTTTAGCTGAACAAATATCTTAATTTGTTTACCTTCAAAGTTATTTATGTCAATAGCTTTGAAATTAGTAATAGTTCTCTGTTCAGAATTAGGAAGCATAACTTTTGCAAGGTTTTAACAATGATTAACTTTTAACTATTTTTTTCAAGTTGTTATTTTAATAAAAAATAGTTTACAATTCAGGTGGTCTGCAGTATTATAAAAGGATAAAATATAATTTTATTAGAAATATAATATATTCTGAAAACTATTTAGAGTTTTTCCATAAGTTATTTCTTTAACCTGACAGCTATGTTTAAAATAGTTTGAAATTAAGATCTCATTTTCATTTAAAGACACCAAGTCCAGGGAATTTGATAAAAATTATAGGCTAATTTATGAAATATCTAGGTTTCAAATCTTGTGTTTTTTAATTATGATAACATGCAATGTTTTACTCTACTACAGAAAATAGCTTATATAGTACAATTACAGCTATTTTGCAATATGCACAATTTATTATACACATTAGAAACTAATAATAGTATTTAGTGCTTAAGATGAGATTATATATACATATATATATATATGTATATGATGCACACTAGCTCAAGATGTTAAGGTAGAAAATCAAAACTATGGAAACATGCTCTCTAATTGCATTTTTTGAACTGCATGAGTAAAGAAAAAAACTCATTTTAAGTCACTGAAAATTGTAGTACTGAAAAAGTTGGATGAAAATTTAATTATCTATTTAACTTTCACCATATCTTTAGTGTTCATGAAAAACTGAACACCACATCATCAAGGTGTTAATGTGTTTTTTTAAATACTGTTTTCTCCAAACTAAATATAGATTTTTTTCAGAATTTCAGAGAATTATTTCAAATCACAAGAAGCCAAATAAAGAAAAGCATTAAACATGCAACCTTGTGAGTTCACTTCTCACCTGTCACAGTCAGTTCATGAAGATCAGTCTCCACTTACTACTTTACTATTCACCTTCAGAGACCTTGGGAAGCTGATTTTTGTCTCCAGCGTCGTTGGAACACTTGCCACTATGGCCTGTAATATTCTTATTGCTCAACTTTTACTTGACAAACTTGAACCATTTCCTTTCCTTTAGAACTGATTGTCTTCCTTTTTTTTGTCACTCAAAACACCTGGAGCTCTGCTATCTTTTCTGTAATTATCTTTAAGAGGGTTGTATTTCATCACATATAATTTGTGGCTACATTTTTCTTTACTTTCGAGAAATTCCTCCTTACAGATATCCTTTCACCCAACATAGACAATCGTCGTTGAATCTCAATTTTCTCTTTGTTTCATATCCCACAATTTGGGCCAATTTTGTAAGTAGCTCTTAGATATCTTTTGTTTCACTTCACAAAATGCCTTAAATGTGAATCGCTATATGACATGGAATATTGGAAGTTCCTTCAGAACTGCTGTTTTCTTATTCTATATGGAAGTGGTCGCTAAGTTCTCTCTCTTACATACTTTACGGTTTCTGGAGAACTTTTGAGTTTCAATGTCCCATACGTAACTGCATTTGTCTAACTTCAAGACCTCATAAAGGTGGGCTATAGTTCACTGGTAAAATGGATTGCCTAACACATTCTTCAGGCACATAAGCTTAATTGTCGCAAGAGTCTGATATCCTTTTCTCAACTTGTATCTTTCTTACGCTTTTATTTGTTTTTTCCTAGATAATATTTTTCTATTGCTGCTATAATAATTTTATCATCAGCCCCATAGTACAAACTATTTCCCATGAAATTAAAGCTCTTGGAAGATTGGCTTTACACTTATTCATAATTCTTTTTAAATTACATACCTGGGAAGCCTATTACCCATATTTCCACACATTAAATGTACCATATAAATACTTGTGAGACCCATATATTATTTACGTCAAAGTTATATGCTCACAAGGAAAATAAAAACAAAATCCATTTCTTTCCAGAAACTCTCAAATCATTAGATAAATAGCTGAGTTTATGAAACAAGAATGTTCAGAGAATCTATAATCTAAGTGCACATACTACATAATTCAAAGGCAAGTTTTTGGAACTTTATGCTATACTGCTTCTTAACTTGTCTGTATCTATCTGGAATAGTATTCCTCCCTGTCTTTTGTCCTCCAACTTTGAATAATTCTTTAAAATATTTTTCCCCCTCTGGTAACACGATTTCTTTTTTTTTCTATTAGTTCTTTTTTTTTTTCAATTTTTTAACAATAAGTAATAATTTATGAGTACAAGCATCCTTCATGTAAAACCAATTTGCAAGCAGTTGTGCCCAAACCATACACAGCCTCCCACCCTCCAGCTGGGGGGGGGGGCTTGTATGTTCAATCAAGTTGATCAAATAAGCGTCCAGATGAAATTCATCATTTACACAAACTAAATCATACACTTCCTCATTAACACAGAATGATATATATCCCTGTTGTGGAATTAATAAATATATTTCTATGAATTCTTTTAGAACATACCATGCCAATTCTGAGCTATTTATCAATTCACATGTCATATTCTTAATAATTAAAAGATGATATGGCTGAATAATGAATAAATATGTTAGTTTATAAGAATTGAACAAATTATATTTTACATTTTTACCAAGCTAGTGAGCCTCAGTTTTCTAATGTAAAAGAGAAAGTTAATTTGTTTCATTTAATTTTTAAAATGTATTTTTATTTTATGTCTATGAATGTTATGCACGCATGTATGTAAGTGCACCTGTGTCCTGTAAAGACTGTGGAGTACATATGAAAGAGGAAATTGGATCCGCTGGTATTGGAGTTAAGGATATTTGATAGCCATCATGTGGGTGGTGGGAACCAAACCCAGATCCTCCATAACAGCAGCCAGTGCTCTTAACTGCTGGATGATCTCTCCAGCCCCAGGAAAGTTAATTTGTGAAAAAAAGTAAACTGTAAAAATATCCTTGAAAATTAAAGATGTAATTTTCTTTTTTATTATTATTTTTTATTTTTATTGATGCGTTGTGTATTTCATACATCATTTTTAAAATTCAGTTCAGGCATATTTCCCTTTCCCTTCCCCCCATCCCACCCCACCACATCCCAGATCATGCATTCTGCCATAACTGTCCTGCATCTTCCTCTCAGTTTTTTTTTTTTCATTTTTTAGCAATAAGTGATAATTTATGAGTACAAGCATCCCTCATGTAAAACCAATTTGCAGGCTGTTGTGCCCAAACCCCCACAGCCCCACCATCCAGCGGGGGGAGGGGGCTTGTATGTTCAATCAAGTTGATTAAATATGTAATTTTCGGCCTAGCGGGTGAGAGCACCGACTGCTCTTGCAGAGGACCCGGGTTCGATCCCCAGCACCCACATGGCGGCTGAGAACCGTCTTTGACTCCAGTTCCAGGGGAATCTGACGCCATCTCTGACCTCCGAGGCATTGCACAACATGGGTGCACAAACCTACATGCAGACAGTGCATTCATACACAAAAAAAATAAATAAAAATTTTTAAAAAATGTTATTTTCATAAAGTATTAGTGTGGCTTTGAGAATTCAGTATACTTTCATTATGATTTATTAATTTTTGTATATTTTCTATCATAGTACTGATTTCAAACTTGTTTCCTAAATGTGTGTACATTAAAATATGTAAGTTGTATGCAAATTTTCTGCTTTGAAATTATCATTAGCCAAGGCATAGAGTGGATTTTCAAATGCAACAATATTTATTGAACAGGCTTTATTATCTTGGACTACAATTATCAAACCCATTATTTGGAGCTGAGTTGGAATTTCTATTTGGTAACTCTTGACATTTTGAAACTTATAAATTAAGGGGACTAAACTGATTATCTAATAAGAGCTGTGGCTTTTATGTGTCCTGTGTATGAAAAGTAGACAGTTGATCAAGGACAAATCTATGATGAGAGATAGAGGAGGGACAACATCTTCATTCTACAACTGAGAAAATGCATCAGTGCCTGTGCAGACATGTGAAGAAAGAATGCTAGTGGCAAAGAATATTGTGACAAAAGCTTAAGTGGCATATTTACTGAGGACTATGAATTAAACAGAGAAACTAGAAGATGTTGCAAAATCTTTTGAAATATTCCTTATCTTATTCATTATCAAATATTCTTGATAAATTAATTTAAAAGTTTCCAGGATATAAAAGTTAATTGGCAGAACACCTTATGTCATCCTGTTTTTTCAGGCTATGTTAAACTGTTCTGCATGCTTAATAAAATATATTTGAATTATGAAGAAATTCTTATTTTTTGTTATGTACAGATCACTGAAAAGATATGTAGATCCAAGCTACAATGTAAGTTAATGTTATAATCATCCTGAGATGACATTAATCTTTCAAAAGAATTTTAAAGCATTTGCTTGCCCAAGAGCCTTACTGTAGCTAAAATGGAACACAAAATTCTAAACTAATTTCATCATTATTATGTTATTTTTAGTCATTTCAGTTGTGCGATATATGAAGATTTTAAAATGATATTTTTAAATTATGGTTCACCTTAAATGATTTATTCTTTTAGAGATATGTCAAGTTTGCACTTTTTTACTGATTATAGGCTAAAAAATATAATTATAAGTCTGTGTTGGCAGCTGACACATTCAGTGTACATTACGCTTTAGAAGACATAATCAACATAAAATACCAATAACTATAATTGACCTCACAGGGTTTTTTTTTTTTTTTTTTTTTTTTTAGTGCTTTAACCTAGGGTCACAATGAACTAATGGCCTTATCTCTTAAAAAAATGAAAGAACTCCATAATGGATGTGGGCATATGATAGCTAAGAATAAGTGAAGCTTTGGTTCACTGGATCTTTCTATGTATTTTTGGGATACTTTAGCATGATAAGATCCATTGGCTATTTTAGACAAATCTGTATGATAGCCTATTTAAACAAGTATGAAATATGAATAATAGTATAGTTATAATCATTAAATGTTCTTAATAATAATTTGACCTCTCAGGAATGGGATGCCTGCACATTGTTTGATTCTGAATGTGTGAACCAGCACTCAGGATTAACAGATAGAAAATACACTTTGAATTAGCATACCACCTTTTCTGGCTTCTTATATCCTTCTAGGTTTCAATCTTTTGAGATGATCTTTTTGCCAGAAAAGACACCATGAAATATTTCTTAGATGGTTATTTAGGAATTCTGCAGAATATACCAATATTAAAAGTCCACAGAAGATTTAAGAAATGTGTATTTTCTTATATTATGTAAAGCATTTTTTTGTATATACTTTTAGAGAAAAAGATTCATATTTAATTAAACTAAAATGAGAGAAAGCCAGATATTTATCAACATATACCTTTAGTGAAACATGGAATCAGTTATTTTGTTTACCTTAAATGTACATTCATAGAAATAAGTGAGTTCTGTAAAAACTCTCCATGTACATAAACTTATATTTATCAAGCATACACATAAACTGTCTATCCATTCACTAGGAAATTTTAAGTACTTTGAAATCTATTTTGAATTATAATGGGATAAAAATAAATAATAAAATAATTCTAATAAATTTTCACACCAGAACAGATTGTCTGTACACAGCCCACATTGCAGAGTATCACATACATGCATGGAAAAGCAAGAAAACAAAGTGGGAAATGTGAAAACAAGTTAATCCAAAACCTGGGCCTGTACTGAACATTTCATGTGAATAGGACATTTTTGTTTCCTCTTGTTACATGTATTAAATTTGACTAAAATATATGTCCCAAAATTGCTAGGTGAGAACTTCTATCCATGTTCCTAGTAAAAAAACAAGTATTCAAATACTGAAATATTATTCCATGTAAATATCATATCCTACTATATGATTTCTGCCACTCTAGGTTAAAAAAAAAAAGGTAATTGAAGCTAGGTATGAGCATAGATGTTTTAAAGATACAACAAATAATAAACATTTTAAGAATCTTTATAAGCAATGAAGTAAAACAGTCAGAGAGGTGTGGTTTTTTCAGATGACTGTGACATTCATAGCAGGTCACATAGAGGCAAGAGGGCATTTCAGAAAGTGCCAGGCTCTGTATGCACCAACAGCTGTAGTGACTCAAAGGACATTCTTTGTATAGGCAAAAGTTTGAAAAGTGTTATAAATACATCAGTTTGATTGGGGACTTTTTCTTATGGAGATCCATTCACTAGCTGGTTTTTCTTTTTTTAAAAAAATGAAGATACTAAGACTTTTTAAATGGGATATTCTTAACATACATGCCAAGTATCTACCCAAGAATTTCACTGAATTTTCTTGGCAACTAATTTTCCTGGAACCATGCCTGTCTGATTGGGAAGTCTTTCCTAAAAGGTAAAAGCAGTGTGTAATATCTTAGCCCAGAAAAGACTTGGCAGAAAATATAAGAATGAAAAATAATCTATATAAAACATATCTTCACCATGGAGAGGTCAGGATTGGAGAAAGTAGGTATGGCAACCCTTGTTAATTTATTCTGAAATGTATCCTTTCATACTAGGGAGAGGACAGATACACCCCACTGACCTGAAATCCTCTTCTGGCAGAAAGTTTCATCACTTAGTGTTCTAATAGAAAAAAAAAAAATTGCTCCAAAGCAAAGGCTGACTTTCCTAGGGATTTCTTTTAAGTCTCCAGTTCTCATGGTGCCTCTTTGGTGATTTACTTACACTGCATAAATATGTGTCTGCATTCAGCCTAGTTTTGAGCATCTGTTGCAAGAAGAAACATCACTCTCCTCATCTCTATGGAACATGAAACTTCAGAATCTGTCCATCTTGGATTAGAAAAATATGATGTTGTTCAGAAGGAGGTAGACCTGCAGGATTATCAATCTTCAAAGGGCTGAGGTGAGAGAAGTTATGAATGGAACACTTAACTGCAAGTAATTGGGGTAAACTTGGCCCAGCTGTTGACAATTATACCCCCCAAGTGATTTGTATATTCATGCTCTATAAGAAGGGTACTAAGGATGGGATGTAGATTGTTCACCCAGCCCATGGTTGTTTCAGCAGAAAGACATGAATGATGAAAAGGGAATGGGCCCCGTTGTAGCCCAGAACCGTTGAAAGGCTTTCAAACACCAGGAATCTCAGAAAGCTACAAGATTTATAACCCAAGAGGATCTTCAGGGTAGCTGTCTATAAGTGGCTCAGGGAACTCCAGGGATACAAACTTTATTAGTCATCACCTACACCACTGTAGTTGTTTTTTTGGTGAAGCAACTCCCTTTAAGATATCCATATTTCTGAAAGTAACCTTAATAAACTTGTTCACTCATCAAATTAGACTTGTGTGGAATTTTTTCGAATTATTAATGCTCTGTCTAGGTGAATAGATGTATATCCCTGTGTCAGGAGGAAAAGTCATACAACTGCTGTATGGAGGTCATATTTGCTTTCCTTTTTAGCTAATTATTTGAATCACTAGGAGATGGCTACTATATACAACTGTTAAGGTAGGAGACATTTGGCTATATAACACACCACACTGTGATACACAGAGAATATATTTCCATTCATTATTATTTATAAAATATAATATGTAAGAAATTAACCTTTGTGAGAATTTGCAAATGATAGAGATATTGAAAAAAGCTGGTCAAAAATGAAGCTTAGTCACAATTTCACAATATCTAAAATTAAAAAATTGGGAAAATGTAAGAACATGACAAAAATCTACTATCCATTCCAAATGTGAATTTAATTTTGTGTTCATTATACAAACCATTTATTGGTGTCTTTGACCTTGAGACCCAAAGTTAAAAAATATAAATAAATAAAAACTAATAAATAATGGTAAAACCAACAATTCAGCTTTAATTTTGAAGATTGCTTTCATGCTTGAGATAAATAATAGCTGGGTTGAAGCATTGGTTCTCAGAAAGAAAGCCTGAAATTAATGGGTGCTCATTCTGTCACCACTGTTTTTCCTGATTTGTAAGCAACACACCTCTGAGTATGCATTTGTTAGAGTGAACATAAAAGAATGGAAAGTCACTGAAGATAATTTTTTGGCCTCTGATGAGGAAGAGTGACTGATAGGGAAATGCAGGGTAATTACATGCTGTAGAAACACACACCAATATTTAAAGCTCATTTTCTTTCAATATTATGCATGTGTGAAACACATTTTTTTCCTTCAAATGCTCTTTATAGTTTGATGCCTGTTGCAGCAAAGAGGAGAAAATAAGCAAAGTGACAACTGTCACTTATTCTAAGACTTTTTTCCCCTTTAAATACTGACATTTTCAATCATTTCTTCAATTAGCTTATGGACCTGGCTGAAAAGTCACTGCCTGTCTGCCATAACATGAAAGTACAAAATAGTAACGCCATTTTCTTCCTGCCAAAGATGACAAACCTCCCAAAGGGATAATTTCTCTCTGGGGAAAAAAGCCACACAGGGCTGCGAAAAGGATCTGTTTTAAGAGCCTCTGAGCCCAAATGCCAATTGTGCAGGAAACTGTGCAGGGGCTGATATAGATGACTAAATCCTCATTCTTTGGGGCTCAAAAGCAGAACATTGATAAGTGAAATACAAAACAAGATAGAGTAAACCATATAAAATAATATAAGAATAATAGTAAATAGCCAAAAAGACAGAAAATAGGATATGGTCAATGTATAATTTAATTCTGTTCATTTTCCTTGTTTGACAATTATTTCCCCATCTCTTTCTTGTTCTCATTCCCTTCCTTCCTTCTATCCTTCCTTCTTTCCTTCCTTCCTTTCTTTCTTTCTTTTTTCTTTCTTCCTCTTTCTTTCTTTCTTTCTTTCTTTCTTTCTTTCTTTCTTCTTCCTTTCTTCCTTTCTTCCTTTCTTCCTTTCTTCCTTTCTTCTTTCTAATTCTTTCACTCTAATTCTTTCACTCTCTCCTTCATTAATTACCTGATGCCAACATACAAGTTCAAGCTCAATAGACAACAAACTTCATTGTGTGAATAAAATATAATCTTTAAAATACAGATATGTGCATAAATTTACATCCTGATAAAAATGTAGAAATTTAAGAACAAGCAGAAAGATGAAATATAAGGCAGATTTAAGTTGCTAAGCAACTTGACATTCATATGAGATCAGACACAGCAATTTGCTTTGATAAGACTATGTAATAAGTTTAAAGAAACAAAACCAGTTATTAGTTTTAGCTACTAAGTAATTAAAGAAAGAAGAATTAAAAGATTGAACTGAATTAAATAAATGTTTAATATATAAAAATCAACCAACTTGTCTCAGAGGCCTGAGGGTCCAAACTGATATTTAATTACAAGACAAAAGATGACTGTCAATTTAACAAAGGCAAAAAGAGATTAAAACATGATACTATTTTTAAAATATGATTTTGTGCAATGAATTTTTAATTCATGCCAAATTCCTGCAATATTACTTTTGCACAATCTAATAAAATGTTCGTGCAACAAAATCTCCCTGCGTATAGATTCTGATTCATATATTTTCCCTTTTGGAGCTAAAGTAGGACATTCCAACTGTGCTTAAAGTGCTGAATGTAGTAAAATATATGAATTCTGCTCTGACAATATTAAAACATGCATTCTGATTACTAAGTTTTCTGACTCTGCTTGTGTTGCTGCCATAAGCTACGAATCAGAATGCAAAGTGGCAGAACATTCATTCCATCCATGGTAATCAACTCCCTCATAACACCAGAGGAAAAAAGGATTAAACCTATGGTTTGTCTGTGATGGCTTAATTCTCCTCTAGCAAGTAGCTTCCTGCCTTTTCCACACTCAAGAAAATATCTGGGAAAAAATAGCAAGAATTGCTATCTATAAGTACTGCTTAATTCCAAACACTAATCTGCATTAATGAGTGTCTACTCATCATTTCAATTGCAGGTAATAGCAGTGACAGGACAAGGGTAGAATTGTATATTTAAACAAACAAACAAACAAACAAACTAGCAAAAGCAAAGAACAGATGAATTATGTAAAGGATGTCCAAAGTAGGAGTATTTAATTCTTTCATTAACTTATAAGCCTAAAAATCTACAGTGATTGTAAGACTTTATGCATTAAATAATTTCATTTCTTGAATAGAAATGCAAATCTGAAGATATATAAAACTAAAATGCTAATTCAATTACACAGAGATAACACAATATTTTAAAATGTAATTGACTGAAATATTCCTTCCTTTCAGGAATTATTAGTACTATATTCTGAATATGTAGCATGTGTGAACAATTTTGCCATGTGAAAGCTTGTGAAATTTTATCTTTCTTTTTACATTAGTGAACTGAGAATCAAGGAAGTAAATTCATCCTGCCTTAAGTTCTAGGTTTGGTCTTTTAAAAATTAACGTTGTCTGAAGCCTTTACTTTTTTTTAAACGTATATGAGATATTGAGCTCTGACTACAAATATTATTGCTGGGTAAATTCTCTCTCTCTCTCTCTCTCTTTCTCTCTCTCTCTCTCTTCCTCCTCTTCCTCCTCTTCCTCCTCCTCCTCCTCGTCTTCCTCCTCTCCCTCTCCTTCTAATTACAGTTCACTTAAGACTATCTCTATCTTAAGGGTCTAGACTCATCATCTTCTTGGTGAGGCAGTTCCTTTCTCTTGTCAACATTAAAGATAAACCAGGCAGGTGGATCTTTGTGAGTTCAAGGCCAGCCTGGTCTACAGAGCAAGATCCAGGACAGCTGGGACTACAGGGAGACCCTGTCTTGAAAAAGACCAAAAAAAGAATAAAAAACATAAACCAGGATTCCTTTATGGCCTCATTTATAAATTGCCTTTGTAAAATATCTTTCAAGAAAGAGAATGCTGATGCCAAAAAGAAAAAGATAAGTAGGTCATTAAAATATTGATAGATAGAAGGTATTTGTCTTTTAAAGTATATATGAGATTTAAGAAAATGTATAGAATTTATAAAGTAGCTTTTTAAAAAACACTTTATATTTTTATTTTTATGTGTATGAGTGTATCATCAGCACATGTGTTTCGATGTACAACTGCTGAGCAATGCCAATGGAGGTCAAAAGAAGGTGTCAGACACTCTGGAACTGAACTCATGGATGGCTGTTAGCTGCCACGTGGGTGCTAGGAATCGAAGTCAGAACCCATGCAAGAGCATTCAGTGTTCTTAACTGCTGAGCCATCTCTGCAGGCCCATGAATTATCTTTTTTTTTTTTTTAATTTTTATTTTTTGGTCTTTTCGAGACAGGGTCTCCCTGTAGCCCCAGCTGTCCTGGAACTCACTCTGTAGGCCAGGCAACTCACAAAGATCTGCCTGCCTCTGCCTCCCAAGTGCTAGGATTAAAGGCTTGTGCCACCACGCCCGGCACCATGAATTATCTTTTAAAAGGAGCCACTTGATTATTGGGCTTGTGGAAGTAAGTTAACAGAAAGATATTCAGGCATTTCATTCATTAATAATCTAAGTAAAATAAACAAAATTTAAAATTTAATTACTTTATTCATTGAGAGAGAGAGAGAGAGTGAGTTATGATTCAATGAGTTCAGAATGCATGTGCCAAGCCAGGGTTGTGATTGTCAGAGGACAACTTTATGAAATCAGTTTTCTGCTTTCACTCTTTTTTGTAAAATTTTTAAAATTTATTTATTATTTTTATGTGCCTGAGTGTACTGTCTGCATGTAGATTAGTGCACCCATGCCATGCAATGATGTGGAGGTCAGAAGAGGGTGTCGGATTCCCCTGGAACTGGAGTTAAAGAAGGTTCTTAGCCACCATGTGGGATTTGGGAGTTGAATCTGGGTCCTCTGCAAGAGCTTAACCACTGAACCATCTCTCCAGTCCCCTGCTTTTGCTCTTAGGTGGGTTCCAAGTCCTGGACTTCAATGACTTTTTGCACCTTTAGGACCTCAAGCATCTCACTAGCTCAACAATTATATTAAAAATCACAAAGATATTCTATTACTTGACAGGACATGCTTTCTTTAGTATTAAGAATTTTATTGTAAAATTTTCCAAATCCTTTATTTATTTAGAATGAGTTAGGAGTTTCCCCAATCTCAGCAGAGTGCGCCCACGTGTGTGTGTGTGTGTGTGTGTGTGTGTGTGTCTTTGATTTCTGGAAAATGGAGAAAAAATTAAATATATAAAATGATGGAAGACTTTTGGAAAGAATGTTGAAAAGATATATTTGAGGCAAGCATCTTTTTCACTGTGAATTTATAATGATGTGGGGTAGAAACATAACTACATTTTAATTGATTATAGGAAATTGAAATTCTACGATGAAACATTTATTCATTGATTTTGATGTATAATCAACTCGAAAGAGTCCATCAAGTTATTTCGATGCAGAAAACTTCCCACTGGATTTAAGTGTGAGATTTGTTGAGCATTTACTGTTTGCCAGACAGACATCTCATATGTTATCATTAGAATAAACTTACAAGATATTTAAGTAACTCAATGAAGTTTCAGTAAGGATCAGCTTTAGTTTAAGCTCAGGAAAACATAAACCCCACAGCAAAGCTACTCATCACAAAAATGTGTCTTCTACCAACATCACAAACACACTTGGTACCTGATAGAATATAGCGACTGTTCATATATTCCACATCATTCCTAGAAGTGTATTGCAGAAATATCACCTATAATAATTTTTAAGCACAGTATCACTTAGGTATATGTGAATCTGGAACATAACAGTAAGATACAATATAGTATCTACACTATTGTAAATGGAATAGAGTGTCTATCCTTAAGGATGCTAAGTCATTCACTAAATTATACTCACTCCTGCTATGCATGAATGACCTTCATCGTAATTTAAAAAAAAAAACTGCAACAAAGATTTTTTTCTATTTTGTTTTTCACTCATCCTTAATGAAGAGTAAAACTGAAGTTGATCTGAATTTCCATAATTTCAGAAAAGTTAAATCAGTATGAAACTGCCACATAAAGGACTAAATAGTAATAATCGAGAAAGACTATATTCTGTAGGAATCTTGGATTTTATTTTATTTGATTTTCTTGTGCTTATTTCAAAGAAATTGTCCTTCTCCTCTTTTACTGATTTCTGATAAACAATACCATTTTGTTTTCAACTTTGAAAGCCCAAGGTAATTTTATAATCCAGTGATTATCTTTGTACTTAAGGAATGGGAGTAAATTAAGAAAGGAAAATGAAGCATTAAAGGAGATTGAAAATTAATAAGAAAGTAAAAAACTGAGAAAAAAGCAGCAGTATGATACAATGGAATCACTTCTGTTTATGCTGAACATGTGGGTGACTCATGTTTTAAGAAGTTAAATTACAAAGTTTGCAGGCAAGGTTCTGATTCCGTCCCAAGTCACATATGATATACTATAATAAAGGAAAACTATTTTTTAAAGTCTTCTTAGCAAAGAAAAAATAGCTACCATGCAGACCAACCGGATGATACACTTTAAAAGAGACATAGAAGGAGACTCCAGCCTCAGTGTCACTGAGAACATTTGAAATGCTGTCAAAGGATCCTAGAGTGTCCTGTACTTAAATAGAAATAAAAAAGAATTAAAAAAATATGCCCAACACATTTTTGTACAAAGCAACTAAGAACAGAAATAGAAAAAGCAAGAGTAACATATATTGGTGTTCTCTAATCTAGGCATATAGCTTGTACTTTCAAGAGTGAACTTTGGGCAACTCCGCACAGAAATAGTTAGCATCCCCTGAGCTGCAGTACACTGACATTCATCAAGCACATCTACCGGCCCACTGTATGAAGTGGAAAATGTGAATCAGAGTACCAGGAGCAGGAGCATCCAGCGGGCGCTAACAGAAGCCATTCATGCATTACACAGACCTCTTCTCGGCTCCAGGCTGCTTTTCAATGACAGCAAAGCAGAAATCTCCCACAATGCCAGCTATACACTATGGCTTTACCAGAAACCCTTTAATAAGTTCTATAGTGGGGCATAGTTATTCTCAATTTATTTACCCTAATTTCAAGTAATCTTTTGCAATAATGTCATAAAAGAAATTACTGAATTAAGAAAAAATTTCTAATTGACTCTTCATATCCAAAATTGGTAGAAGGGCCTAGTACAATCTCATTGCTATAAAATTCTCTAACATACTGAAGCCACAGTTATCCTTCTTACAGATGAGTCAAGTGCACATATTTACTTTAAAATGTCACTGATTTATGCTTTAAGACACTGTTCTTAATAATTTTACTCACATGTATTTCTAGTTTAAGTTTTAATGTTGTTTCTAGATTCCTTTTTTTTTTTTTCGGTCATTTTGAGATGGGTCTCCCTGCAGCCCCAGCTGTCCTATGTAGACTCACTATGTAGACCAGACTGGCCTTGAACTCACAGAGATCCACCTGCCTCTGCCTCCCAAGTGCTGGGATTAAAGGCATGCACTACCATGCCTGGGTTGTTTCCAGATTCTTAACAAGAGTGCTTCGTTCCAGAGGACAAACAGAAAAAGTAAAATAAGCAACAAATGAAAATAAGCATAGGATGAGAATCTTAAGGCATGACAACTGACATGGTGGAAAAATATAAATATTAGTCACTCTATAGTTTTAGATTACATAAAACAACATTACATATATATATATATATATATAGTATATTATATATTATATTCCTGCAAGTTTCATTAGACTAAAGTATTGGAGACAGATTATATAAGTTAAGTGATCAGAAACATTAGAGAAATAATGAATGTAAAGAGGAAGCTCTGTGGACAACAAAGAAAATCCAGAGCCGGGCGTGGTGGTGCACGTCTTTAATCCCAGCACTCGGGAGGCAGAAGTGGGTGAATCTCTGTGAGTTCAAGGCCAGCCTGATCTACAGAGTGAGTTTCAGGACAGCTGGGGCTACAGGGAGACCCTGTCTGAAAAGACCAAAAAAAAAATATTGCTGGTGATAGAATGAATTATCTTCATGACTTGTTAATTTCATATTTTTGTGAAAAACCATGACTTTCGTACCTCAAAACCAAGCAGAAGTGATATCATGAAAAATAGAAATATCATTTCACCAGCTTAAGTAAAAACAAATCCAGAACAAGCAAAAAAAGTAGAAAATTTCCTTATTCTTTCTTTACTTTATATATTATGCTGGATGGCTTTAGTGTCAACTTGACACACCTGGGTTGTGGGAGCCTCAGTTGGGGAATTGGCTCCATTGGACTGGCCTGTGGCCATGTCTGTGGAGAATTGTCTTGATTGTTGAGCAGTGTGGGAGGGCCCAGCCCACTATGGGCAAGTTGGTATGTACGGTATAATAAAGAAGGCTTGGCATGGGTCAGGGGAGCAAGCCATTAAGAATCATTCTTCCATGGCCTGTGCTTTGGATCCTGCCTCCACATCCCTGCCCTGAGTTCCTATGGTGGGCTCACTCAGTGATGAACTGTGACCCAGGAGATGTGAGCCAAATAAATCCTTTCCTCCCCAAGTTGGAATTGGTCAGTGTTCTGTCACAGCAATTAAAGAGAAACTGGGACCTATATAATTTACCAGAACATATGGAACAAATTAAAGCAACTTTTACTAATAAAATGTTTTTTTTTTCACAATTGCTAATACAAGGTTGATGTCACATCTTGAGTTAAATCGACAGCAAGGAAAAGGCATTAATACCACATTCAGGTATTTAATATGTTCCATTATCTGTCAAATTGAGTCAAGAAAGAATGCTTGTGGAGAAAATAAACTATGAAATCATCTGAGCGTGAGCTCTTCCGAAAGTAAAAGCACCATAATCTACTTTAGCGCTTGTATAAAAAAAGGCTCCAAAACTGTTCTCCGGTTCCATCTCAGGTGATTAAAAGAGGAACATAGAGGTGGAGAGACAGCTCAGGGGTTAAGAGCACTAGATACTCTTGTAAAGGACCTGGCTATAATCCCCAGAACTCACACAGCAGTTAACATCCATCTGTAACTCCAGTTCCTGGGGATGTGGCAGCCTCTCCTGACTTCCATGGGCACAGCGTGACATGAGTGCAAACACATATATGAAACCAATATACTCATGCACATAAAATAAAAACAATATTTTAAAAAGAGGAACATAGACCTGGAAACTTTTCTTAGTAATGTGTAATTTATTGACATATAATACTGAAGAGAAGAATTCATAGTAGATGAAAAAAGGAAGTTTAAATTCACAGTTAATTATACTATAGTAATTTTTTCACAGTTTTTGTTCAAAAGTAATGTGCACAGTGTTAGTATATTCAGCCTTAGAGGTTATCCTGTCTCATTTGATCCTAAGTGCCTGTACATATTGTTCCTGTCTCTAAGGTTTTGTATTAAGAGTACTAAAAACAAAACACTGCTTCTTCAGAAAAGCAACATGATCCTCGGTCTGTGCATTCCCTTCAAGTTTCAGGCAAGCTCATGTTATATATGTGACTTTATTTTAAGGTCATCTTTTGCAATTTATATAACTTCGGATATAAAAGAGAAACTTGAAAATTGAATCTTCTAGGAAGTCATTTTCATTTTAAATATAACCACTTATCTATTTATACTTCAAACAAATTCTTCTTGGCAGACTTTGACATAGATGACCATACATAATTTTTATCATTAGGAAAATCAGTTCTTGATTTAATAGGACTGCTTTGAGTTTTTCTACATTTAGAATTATGTAAGCTGCAAATGTGAAATATACAGCCCTCATTTTGATGACATATGCTCCTCTACCCTATTCTTTCCATCTATTCTTATCCTAATGTCATATCAGATTATGTCAAAAATCTTTTCTACATTTATTGGGATGATTGTGTGATTTTTTTTCTTCAGGTCTGTTTATTTTATTTATTACATTATTGAATTAAATATGTTGAATCATGCCTACATTTCTGGGATAAAATCAATTTGGTCATGGTGGATGATCTTGACAATATGTGCATGTATTCAGTTTGCATACGTTTTTTAAACAATTTTTGCATCATACTTAACAGAGTTATTGGCATGTAGTTCTAGGGGTTTTGGTGTGGTGTGCCTTTGCCTGTATTTGTTACTGGAATAATACTGACTTTGTAGAAGGAGTTTGGAAGTTATTCTACTATTTATTTTTTGAAAAATTCAGAAGTATTGGTTGTAGTTCTTTGAAAGTCTGGTAGAATTCTGTGAACTCATATCTACAAGGGCTTTTGTTAGCTGGATGACTTTTTATTACTGGTTCAATCTCTTTGTTTGTTATGCCTTTGTTAAAATTATTGATCTCAGAGTTGGGGAGATGTCTCAGTGATTAAGAACACTGCTCTTGCAGATTATCCAGGTTTGAATTCCAGCACCCACATGGCAGCTAGCAACCAACTGTAATTCCAGTTCCAGGGGACCCGATGTCTTCTTTTCTCATCTGTGGCCATTGCACAACATGGGTGCATATATATTATATATATATATATATATATATATATGCAGCTAATAAAAGTAAAATTAAATTATAAGTTTTATATTGTAGCTCTCTTGGGAGCAGGGTGGAATTGATCCAAATACAGTTCACTTATGTTTGAAATCCTCAAATTCGAAATTAAAAAGGAAAATCAATAACAGTAGAAAGCATTATGCCATACAAATTAAAGTTAATAAAATACACAGTGACTAAGCATCTAGTGTGGACAGAAAATTGATAAAGAAAAAAGATTAAAATCAGGCAGAATATTTTTCTATAAAAGTTAGACCCTAAAATGGAAACTAAAGAGCTTCATATGAACATAGAATAGTGGCCAACTATCTGATGAGCAATGGAAAATAAATGTAGAACATAAACATTTGAACAGAAGAATGAAGATCAAGATCTTTAGCTTGAGAAGAAATAACAGTCCAAATGAGAGTAGTGTATGGTGATATTAAAATTATTAAAATAATTCCTCAACAGAATACCCCATCATCCGAGATTCAAAAAAAAATGCTCAGAAGACATAATAGCATGAAAAACAAAGAAGACGAAGTAAATACCTTCCTTTTGTCCATCCAGATTCAGATTTTATTCCTCTTTTAATCTGTTTTTTAGCTCCAAGGATGGCATGCTAACTCTCAGGCCTCATTTACTCTCTGACTACCAGCGGAAACACTAGCAATACATTAATTAAAGAGACAAGTTAGATATGAGTCTGGGCATTATTTAGACTTATTGAATCTGTGAGAAGAGTGGCAGCATGGATATTCCAAGGTCACATAGACTGTTGACTAGGAATTTCCATATGACTTGGTCTCTGAGACCATCACTAAAAATTTCAGCCAACAGAATAATGTACTTGGTGGTTACTATACATTAGGCTTTCTCAACACCCTGTCTACAGACTGCTATAAAAGCCTCTTTATGACAGTATGTTCAAGTAAGACTAGTTTTCATACACTATATGTGTTTTATATTTATCTGTGCCTTAGGATGGAAACAACTTTAGAATTTTCAGTGTGGGATTTTCTCAAAGGATGATGGAAAGATTTATAGAAAAGGTAATTTAAATGCTGAGGATGTGGAAGAGTCCATGAGCCAAGACTGAAGACCTGGCTGAGCAGGAAATGTATGGGCTAAAAATGGAGCTCTTTTCCTGAGACTGGAAGGAAGAACATAAATAGATATATGCATAGCCAATAGAAATGAATAAAATAGAAAGTCAAAGGAAGTCAAGAAAAAAATGTTTGAAATGTTTTATGTGCTCTATAAAGAAGACTGAGTGACAATGCTATCTTTTGAGAGAGAAGATGACAGGCTAGACATTAAAAGAAATATGATTTTTATTAGCAAAAGGAAAAGTAGAAAATCAGCCTAAAATATAAGCCATCCATGAAATAAATATTCTGATCTATATAACATGCCATTTTTCTAGCAGTTCTTTAGAATGATTCACAATTCATTTACTGGGACAGGAGGGGGGAGGCGACAAAAAAAGAGATCAAAATTAGAAATTCCTGCTGAGAGAGTAATGGCATTGTCTTACTATGTAATTTAGGTGACTTAGAAAAAGAACTTTATAAACTCAAATCTACAGGACCTCAAGGCACAGATTAATCCCAGTACACTAATAGTAGGTGATTTCAATACCCCACTGAGCCAATTAGTTAGGTCAACTGGACAAAGAATAAACAGAGAGACATCTGAACTGAACAATACAATACACCAAATGGACCTCACAGATATCCATAGAATATTCTACCCAAACACCAAGGAATATACTTTCTACTCAGTCCATGGAACATTCCCCCAGATTGACCACATATTGGGACACGGAAAAAACTCTACAAATATGAAAACATTTAAATAATATCATGCATTCTATCAGACCACAGTGCAATAAAGCTCAATTTCAACAGCAGAGTAAGCCCAACTATATATGAGAACACATGGAGACTAAACGACACACTCCTGAATAATGAATAAGTCAAGGAAGTAATAAAGAAAGAAATAAAACATTCCTGGAACAAAACAAAAAAGAAAGAAAATACAACACAGTAAAACCTATGGGATACTTTAAAAGCAGTCCTAAGAGGGACTGCAGTACTGGGGATGGAGACAGGGAGATCTG
The DNA here is from genome assembly GCA_009823505.1 of Rhizomys pruinosus. Taxonomy (NCBI): domain Eukaryota; kingdom Metazoa; phylum Chordata; class Mammalia; order Rodentia; family Spalacidae; genus Rhizomys; species Rhizomys pruinosus. Next base: position 527,381 of record VZQC01000256.1, on the reverse strand, counting down.
AGAGTCTGCTGGCCAACCAGCCTCGATGAAAAAGCGGTAAGCTGGGCTGGAGAGATGGCCTAGCGGTTAAGAGCGCCGAACGCTCTTACAGAGGACCTGGGTTCGATCCCCAGCACCCACATGGCGGCCGAGAGCCGTCTGAAACTCCAATTCCAGGAGAACTCCAGCTCCAGGGGAATCCGAGACCCTCTTCTGACCTCCGCGGCATTGCACAACATGGGTGCACAGACCTGCATGCAGACAGTACATTGATACACATACAGAAATAAATAAATAAATAAAAAAAAGAAAGAAAAAACGGTAAGCTTCTACTTCAGGGAGAGAACCTGCCATAAGCAATGAAGTGGAGAGCAGTGGAGAAAGATGCTGAGTGTCATGTGACCTATGAGTGTGTGCAGAGATGCATGTGCATCTACACACTCATTTGCAAGCAATCCTGACCTAAATTCAGAGAGTGAAAGGTATTTAACACAGAAGAGTTTTGAAAATGACACACATAGGACCAGGAGTGGATTGCTGAGGTTTACTTAACCACAGAAAGTGAGAAAAAAGTAAATTCATTAGTTAAGACAGTGAAATCTATAGTATATTGAAATACTTTAGTTGATGCCTAGTGTATTGAAAATCAGAAGTCAATAATGAGAATTAATAGCATAATGGTAAACTCTTAGATTTATTGCTATACAGTGCAAAACATCTAGGAAACATGAAGGCTTCAGCAAACAGTGCTTTTTATCAGAACAAGCAGGCCTAGCTAATTTCCAGGTGCAGCAACCCTTTAGAATATGGGAGTTTTGCAGAGAACTGTCCTTGAAAATGGATTTAAATACTCCGGAAATGAACAGGATGATCATAATATCTATACTAAAAGTCCAATATGAATTCAAGCTGTATGTGAATTTACCTAGTTACTGTGATAATTTTCCCACTATTTTGATATAAAAAATGACCAACTAAAAGGACTTGGACACTTCTGATAGTTGCTGATTCAAGAGGAAAATGCCTATTCCCCACCTGTTGGAACTTACCAAAGTAAATCAAAGTGAGACTAAGAGTACCTTTCCTCTACTATTTTTTTTTTTTTTTGGTCTTTTTGACACAGGGTCTCCCTTTAGTTCCAAAAGATTCCATATAAAAGAAATAGCCTTAAAAATCAGATCTTATGCAATTTCAGCCACTTCACATTTGACAAAGGGGTAAAAAATCTTCAGTGGAGGAAGGATAGCATCTTCAGTAAATGGTGCTGGCAAAACTGGATCACCATTTGTAGAAGAACAAAAGGAAACCCCTACTTCTCACCCTGTACAAAAATCAACTCCAAGTGGAGCAAAGATCTAAACGTGAAACACTAAATCCTGAAGGTGATAGAAGAAAAAGTTGGCAACAACCTAGAAGACATAAATGTAGGAAATAAGGCCAACAGTCAGGACCTCATCAAACTCAAAAGATTCTGTACAGCAAAAGAAACAAGGAAGTCAAGAGAAAACCCACAGAGTTGGAGAAAATCTTCACCAGTGATATATCTGACAGAGCATTAACGTCAAGAATATATAAACTACTCAAAAAAAAAACAAAGAAGAAAACAAATGACATACTCCAAAGTTGGAGTAAAGAGCTTAACAGAGACTTCACCAGTAAGGAAGTAAAGATGGCTGAGAAACATATTAAAAAGTGTTCAGCATCATTAATAATTAAGGCAATGCAAATTAAAACCACTCTCAGATATCAACTTACTCTGATATGATTGGCTAAGACCAAGAAAACAAAGACACCAAATTCTGGAGAGGTTGCAGGAAAGGGAATCATTCATCCACTGCTGGTGGAAATGTAAAATTGTACAACCATTATGGAAAGCTGTGTGGAGAACCCTTAAAAGACTCAAAAAGAGCCTACCACTTGACCCAGTTATACTACTCCTGGGTATAGACCCAAAAGACTTATCCTACAGCAAAGATGCATGCACATCTATGTTTATTGCAGCTCTCTTCACAATAGCGAAGAGCTGCAACCAACCCAAATGCCCCTTGACAGACGAATGGATGACAAAAATGTGGTAGATCTGCACAATGGAGTACTACTCAGCGGTAAAGAAAGATGGAATCAGGCTGGAGAGATGGCCTAGCAGTTAAGAACACCAACTGCTCTTGCAGAGGACCCAGGTTCGATCCCTAGCACCCACATGGCGGCCAAGAACCATCTTTAACTCCAGCTGCAGGAGAATCCGACACCATCTTCTGACCTCCGTGGCACTGCACAACATGGGTGTACAAACCTACATGCAGACAGTACATTCATACACATAAAAAATAAAAAAAAAGATTTTAAGAAAGATGACATCATGAACTTTGCAGGTAAATGGATGGAACTGGAAGCCTTTATGCTAAGTGAAGTAACAGTCTCAGAAAAACAAGCAGTGAATGGTTTCCCTCATTTGTGGATGCTAACAACAAATCCCCAGAGGAAAGGCAAGCTAAACAACATTATTGTTATATTTCTGTTTATATGAAAGCAACTACGTGGGTATAATGTAATTCTCTTAATGGTCTCTAGAATCAACCCACCACTTATTTTCAGACTCTGTAATTACTGTATATGGATGGAAGGTATGTATTCATATTTTAAAGTAATATAAAATTAAAGAGGAAAATGTGAATTCCTAAACATAAAAAAAAGACTGAGAAAAAGATGCAGACAGTTATGGCAGAATGCATGATCTGGGGTGGGGTGGTGGGAAGGGAAAGGGGAATATGCATAAATTGAACTGAAAAATTATGTCTGAAATACACAGAACATCAATAAAAGCATTATAGTAAAAAAGAGCCAGATATGTAGCTGATATCAAGTGCACAAAACTACATGCAGACAGTACATTCATACACATAATGAATAAAAAATTTATTTAAAAAATAAACAGAATTATATTCTAGAATTTTATTTGTCTGAAGAACAATCATTATTTAAGAAATTTTAAAAAATGAAATATTGAAGATTTTAAATATGCTTCAATTATTGTAAAACTCTGAGTTATTTTGTTACTCATAGTCTTTAGCAAGAATTTGGTTTGCTTATTAGCTCCTGTTTTTAAATAGAATTATATTCTAGAATTCTATTTTTGTCTGATGAACAATTACTCTAAGAAAAAATTTACAATGAAATAGCAAATCTTCAGTTTTTGTTCGGAATAAGTTTGGTATTGAAAACTGTCATGTCATTGGTTGTGCACCCGTGTTGTGCAATGCTGTGGAGGTCAGAAGAGGGTGTCGGATTCCCCTGGAACTGGAGTTAAAGACAGTTCTCAGCTGCCATGTGGGGGCTGGGGATCAACCTGGGTCCTTTGCAAGAGCAGTTGGCGCTCTTAACCACTAGGCCATCTCTCCAGCCCAGACATAATTCTGTTTAAAAGCAGGAGCTAATGATCAATCCATATTATGGTAACAAATCTATAAGTAACAAAATCAGTCAATATTTTACAAAGATTGAAGCACATTTAAATGACTATATTTAATAAAATTTTGTGTGAATAAAATTGAATTCCCAATTATTAAAGTACATATATTTTAAGGCCATGGAAAATGATTTCAGGGTTTTTTTTTATTTTTTTAATTTTTTTTATTAATTTTATTTATTTCTGTATGTGTATGAATGTACTGTCTGCATGCAGGTCTGTGCTCCCTTGTCGTGCAATGCCGCGGAGGTCAGAAGAGGGTGTCGGATTCCCCTGGAACTGGAGTTCTCCTGGAATTGGAGTCTCAGACGGTTCTCGTCCGCCATGTGGGTGCTGGGGATCGAACCCGGGTCCTCTGTAAGAGCGGTCGGTGCTCTTAACCGCTAGGCCATCTCTCCAGCCCCTCAGGGTTTTTTTTTTAAAGGTGACATGACTAATTAATGATAGTCTTGATAGAAGGATAATTTACCATGTTTGAATTTATGCAGTTATTATAAAAATTCAGAATGATAGGTAGATAAAATTTGTGCTTATACCTAGAATAACAGCCTTTTATTTGTGGCTGATGCTGAGTATCATTTTTATTTTTTCATCACGAAATACACATTAGATTTTATCTTTGTTAACCTAGGTGGTCATAATATATCCAAGCAATTAATCAATAGAGATTTGAACATAGGATACATTTTTATTTGAAGATATTTATTTTGAGTGATATAAATTATATAGATTTTCTGATTCATCATTTACAATTTTAAAGTGCTGAGTGTCACGTGGTTTTTTAAATATTAAATAAGATTTATGAGAAAAACACCTTTTTTAAGTGTGACACCTGCCATGCATTTTGTAGTTATTATTGAACCCACACATCCAATCAAAGAAGCCATTCAGCAAGTAGGTTACAAGCACAATGTGGTTAATGTAAAGAACAAGGACTATGAGAGTTTAGCCCTGAGTTTAAATCTTGTTTCTATAGATGTCATATTTTGTAAATTTAAAAACATGCTCAGCTTTTCTTTTTTTTTTTTTTTAAATTTTATTTATTTCTGTATGTGTGTAATGTATGTCCGCATGCAAGTCTGTGCACCTCGTGTTGTGCAATGCCGCGGAGGTCAGAAGAGGGTCTTCGGTCCCCTTGGAACTGGAGTTCTCCTGGAATTGGAGTTTCAGAACGGTTCTCGCCGCCTGTGGGTGCTGGGGATTGACACCGGGTCCTTTGTAAGAGCAGTCAGTTTAAGCACTCAGGCCATTTCTCCAGCCCATGCTCAGCCTTTTCAAATTGTTCAGGATTGCATCTTTGTGATGTCAAAATGTTGATTATTTTTTATACCTATAGATTAGTGCATCTCTCAACTGTCACCAGAAAGGCTTCCTCTTGCAGTAGATAGTATGGTGGTTAACAAGGAGCCTCACAAATGATCAACATTGTGGAGAATAAGAGACTGCAGAGTCTGAACCCTGTATAGCACAGCTGTTATCACACTGTCTCCTCCCAGACTCAGGTATCATTGCAGAGGAGAGAGGAAAGCCTGTAAGAGTCAGAAGTGGTAGAAAATACTGCAAATCATGCACTCCAGACAAACAGGGCAATTACTTATATAAACCCACATATACTTGTGACCGTTTGTGCAAGCCCTGGTAACTCAAGCCACTAAATAATATATATCTATAATATTCTAATATAATATATATATATATTATGCAATGTAACAGGCTGTGCTACTTAGCCTTCGGTGTGCTTAACCACCATACTATCTAAGCCCATACCAATTGGCCAAGGGCCTAAAGGATAACCTATTCCTTGACCCCAGAGGTCACCACACTCTTAGGGGTTTATGCATGGGGCATCCCTTGAAATGTCCCTGCAAATATGGGTCACCGGTTCCCTGTTCAGGGAAGTCTTGGGAGCCTCTAATGGTACTTCAGCCAGTGTCCATATTTATAAGAGGAAATCTGCTCATGTCTTCAGAAAAGAAAGCCTGTCTAGCAAGACCTGATTTTGTCTTCAAGTGTTGGAACTAGTAACATGAAAAGCTGAAAGGAGCATGACAACACTCCCACCCTCCTCCCCCACATATTAAAACCCAAGACGCCCTGAGGAACAGATCCTCACTGACCTTGAGAAAAAAAATCTTGGTTATCTGGTGTTGTGTGGCCTTACACGAATCCAAAGAAAAATACAACCAGAAATAAATAAACAAACAAAAAAAAAAAAAAAAAAAAAAAAAAAAAAAGAACTTGAGATCTTAGTAAAAAGACAACAAAAGAAAAGATGAGAGAGAGAGAGAGAGAGAGAGAGAGAGAGAGAGAACTGTGGTGTTTGGCCTGTCTTCAATTCTTACTGGCAAGTGCATCTACCCTGTGGCTGCCACCACTTTTGGCACTCATCAAAGACATGAGACACAGCTTTTTAACCTTCCAATATGGTCTGAAGACTCATGTCTCTCCAAGAATCCTCCAAACCTTCAATGCCAGATGGGGACTACTGAGATACCCAGATTGTGGGCTGAGCAGCTAAAGGAACTTCAGCCTCATCAGAATATAGACATCCATTGTTGGATTACCTGGACTGTATCATGGAGTACAGTACGGGTATCAAAACAGGACGCATGCTTACTGGACTTCATTTGGGGGACCATGGGAGGGAAAAACTCCAATGTGGAGCAAAAGTGTAGGATTGATAGTTGTTTGGGATTGCCAAGGAGGAACCTTTGAGCACTTCCTTATTGAAAGCATGACATCTTTTAGGAAAAAAAAAGTCCTCCAATTCAAGTGATGTATGTATGTATATATTTATGTACATATTTATGTACAATTAGTCCTCTAATTCAAGTGATGTATGTATGTCTACATTTATTTATGTATATATTTATGTATGTATATATTTATGTATATATAACTATGTATATATGTGTATATATACTGTAGCAATACAAGTTGGATAGAACAACAAAAGAACTGAAAAAAAAAACCTCTGGAAAGACTCAGAGAAAGATTCAGGACACGTATGGCAGAGTGCAGGGACTCAGGTGGGGTGGGGGACATGGAAAGGGAAGCAACTCTAGATTCGATTGAGAAATGATGTATGACTTATGGAAAAAGTTTAATAACAATAAAAATAATCCCAGTATAGATGGGGGATGTGATCTGCTTGCCCAACAATAGCTGAGAAACTAGTGGCAGTTGATACCTGCTCAAAGAGGTTGTGTTTTTGGATAGGTTAACGAGGAGTGGATTCACACCCAAGAGCATTTGAGGAATACAAACCAGACTCAATATATCTTAAAAACACAAAGGACATTTATGGCAAGTGGGTGGGGGGGATATAGTAAAGTGGGGCTGGAGATGGAGGAGGGGGTCTGGATATATTCAAAATATATTATGAGAAATTTCAAAAAATGAACAAAAGTATTTTATTGGAAAGGACTGTAATTAGTATCATTAAAAACTTTCTGAAACATGAAAAAAGGATTATTCCAATGAGTTATAAAAGGGAATTGTACTGACTCCTTCATTTATAGATCCTACTGTATGTTTTCTTTCTTCCCTTTAAAAATCTGCAAAAGTTTAGTAGTACAATAGCAAGTAAGCTTTGAAAAGAAAAAAAAAGCATTCCATGTGCTGATATATAAATAGGATTTTTTTCATAAAATGAAACTGTAGTGAGGTAATTTTTATTGAGATTTATGTTAAAATTAAATCTCATTTAGAGAAAATGTCATCATATCTAAATTCAAAGCCTTTCTGCTACTAACACACAGTCAAATCCTGGGCATGTCTCCCAAGCTCATTATGTTGATCACTATAATGTACCTGAAGTTCTATTAAAGGATTAAGTAAAAATATTTTATGTAAAGCTCTTTATATAATATCTGGCTTAAGGTAAGTTACCTGAAAATATTAAACTATTATCTTAGTACTCTGATTTTCAAATAAAAATAAACCAATCTTTACAAAGAATATTTTTTCTCATTTTTAGATTTAGAAAAACCAAAATTAAAATTTACTATGAACTACTAAAAATATAAGTCATGTATAAAGCATGACTATTGTTAAAAGTCTGTTGTATATTTATAATATGAAACTGATTCCAGGGAAGCTTGTGCTATTCTTCACAGTTTAGGAAAGTATCTAATAGTAGTGTAAAAGTATCACATTAACAAACATCAAGAGACGAAGTAGAAAAACAATTCACTAAGTGAAAGGCATCCTTGCAAAAACTGGATGCCTAAAGTGAACCAATCTCACATTAACATAAGCTTCATGAAAGTTGTATAAACGAAAGTTGCTTACAAGAACAGTTTTAAAGAATATTCGAATAACTTCTTTAAACTAAATTTTCTCCACTGTCAACAAAGCAAACTAATGCAGAAAAGATAATTTTATTCTCACCATTGTTTTACACAAATATAAAATATAGGCTTTCACAAAGAGTGCTGGCTTTGACAATAAGGAACTTACTGCTCCATGCCCCCCAGGCAACTTCTGTATTCAATTAAGGATGTTTTCAAGAACCGTTACATTTTTGGTACATTGCCATTTGGAGTGCATACAGAAGGCATGCTTCACTGAGGCACGTTGTTTTCAATTTCTCATACAGTTCAATTTACTACAATAAATCATTAGTGTTTGATAGCACACATATAAAATAAAATTATCATGATTTGCAATAAATAACAGAGTACAAGGAGGCTCAATCCCAAGATAAGATAACTAATTTTTCTAAGTAGATTAACATGTGAAATTCCTTTCATAAAATGGGAATGAGTGAAAAAATAATAAAATGGTTATTAATAGAAAATTTACAAAGAAATTGTAATGTGCTACAACATATCTGACCAGATTGCACATTGTTATCCTTAAATTTCTGTACCTGGTATAATATTAGTGTGCCCTGACAATTATTTCATGTTCATTTACTCAATGCCCTGGGCACAAGGCCCTTTAGCACTGCCTTTGAATAATGTAGCCAGAAGGGGAGAAGAAGCTAGATGAGACTTGAAGCCAGAAGACCTTTATATATTTAAGCCAAGTCACCTCACTTTTATGGGCCTAGTTTTTCTCAGCCAGTAAAGGAGATTTTCAGTCAATGATACCAAAATCTCTCTTTACCTCTGGAGTTCTACAAACAAGGTGGATTTAAAATATGATGGAGTAAAACTAAATAGTAGAAACAGTAATGCGATTTGAAATGAAACTTGTCTCTTATCCTAGCAATAAAGTTAGTAGAGAATCCTAGCAAATTTGTTTTTAATAAATTCATTTTGAAATAGTTGAATTGGTGTGTTTATCAGTGCACTATGAACTCTATAGTGATAGTTTTGGTTCACACTTTAAGATGGCTTAATGCAATTTTGAATAAATCATATCCTTTTAGTCTGTGGAGACATGAATATTCTTTTGCCATTATTAAACTTAAGGATATATTATCTATATTTATTAAAGCATAGCTGACTTAATATGCCATATAACAATAACCTAACACCTTTCGCTCTGAGTTTGGCTTCTAGTCATTTTCTTTTTTTTTTAAATTTTATTTATTTATGTGTATGAATGTATTGTCTGCGTGTAGGTTTGTGCACACGTGTCGTGCAATGCCGCGGAAGTCAGAAGAGGGCGTCGGATTCCCCTGGAACTGGAGCTCTCCTGGAATTGGAGTTACAGACGGTTCTCAGCCGCCATGTGGGTGCTTGGGATTGAACCTGGGTCTTCTGCAAGAGCGGTCGGCGCTCTTAACCGCTAGGCCATCTCTCCAGCCCCAGTCATTTTCTTTTCCTCCTTATCAATGAATATTTGTTTGATTCAACAAATTCATGTTTCATCATTATAACTGTTTTCAAACTGTCCTCACATAACCTGCCAGAAGTCTTAGGAACACAGTTGGAAGTAAGATAACAAATAGCAGAAACTAAAAATATGTTTAACTGACTCAAAAGGAATATGAGGACCTTATTTCACTTGGACACAAATTCATGGTTTTACAGATCAGTGCATTTCCGTACTTTGAAAGAATGAGCTTAACAGGGAATGTTAAACAGTGTAATTACTTTCATTGAGTTTCATATGACAAAGAGTATGTTAGGTTTAATTCTTTTTTAAAAACAAAAACTTGCTTAAAATCTTAAAATCTACTGTTTAAAAATTGAATATTTAACAAGATATATATATATATCCCATTATATATATATTAACATAATATATATATATATATATTTCCCATTTTATATATATATATATATAAAATGGGAAAACACAGAAAAATATAAATTTGCACTAAATCATACTGCTAGGTTAACATAATCCCTGGATTTTATCTCTCCCAGAAAATAAATGTCCTATACCTTTGATATTTAGATGATTTTTAAATAAACCTATTATACATAACATACTAATCAATGATTCCCTTTTGAATGAAAAAAATATTTATCTACATGCCAATTAACAAATGCTTTTTTACATAGCTATTTGAGTTCTTCAGAGATTTAGTTATTTTACACCAAAAGTTAAATTAATGCTTCTCCAGTAGTAATACTATATGTTAGTAAACTAATAAATGAGAGAAATGTGGGACTTTAAAACAATAATACAACACCCTTTCCTAAAAATATTCCTACAAATCCAAAGTAAATGAACATTTTGAATAGTTTTTTTTTTAAATTTTGCTTATATGTGTTTATGTGCATATTGGTTAAATAATTTAAGTTTGATCAGATACTGTGGACTATAAAACACAGTTTATTTGCGTGAAACTATTATTATCTATGGGGCTGGAGAAGTGGCTCAATGGTTAAGGGCACTCACTGTTCTTGTAGAGGACCTGGATTCAAATCACAGCAGCCACATATTGGCTGACTCTAGTTCCAGGGGATCTAGGACCCTCTTTTGTCCTTCATTAGCACTGTACAACATGGGTGCACTTACATGCATGCAGTGCAATACACACATACACATAAAATAATAATAAAGCAACAATAAGCACTATTACTATCCAACACTCAATTTACTAATGATTCTTGGACCTAATATAAAAGATAGTAAAGAGGATAAGCTAAAAAATCTAGTAAACATTATTGTTGAGTCCTGCTTCCCACAGTAAATATTTAGCTAACTCCAGACAATTGAACTGAAGTTCTGTGAGTTTCCTGTAATCATCTTTTATCAGGAAGCATAGTATAAATCACACCAAACCAAGAAAATATGAAGATACAATTAAAAAAGATACAGGCCAGTGTTTGATCTCAACATTAAGGGACAACCATTGTTATTTGAGGTTTCTTTGATGCATATAAGCAATGAGCTATATATGGCTCATATAGTGAAAACAGTCTTCACTCATTAGTCAGCAGAATACTCCAGTTCATTTTTGATTCATTGAAATTTAAGAGTATTACATCTAGTAAAGGTGAATATGCATTTCGTACCTAAATATCTACTACACATAAAATAAGCAAGAAAAATTTTATTTTAAAGATAGCTTCTGAATATATCACAGTGTATATAACATGACTAGGGAAACAAGCCCCAAACGTGTGTTAACACATACAGTAATCTTCACTAGATAGTGAAAATATGCTTAAGTACATAGGAAAAATTGGAATCAGTGCAATGGAGAGAACTTAATTATGTCTGTTCTAAGCTTCTAGTTTTAAAACACTAATTTTAGGGGAAAAATAAACGGATAAAACTTTGTAATTATATTTACAAGGGTGGGGCATTTCAAACACTAATTTTATTTAGGGTAAACAGTCACTTATTCTATGCTGAAACAATCTATACAGCACAGTAAATGATGCAAATGGTAAGATATTTTAATTAGTAACAGAAGTATCATGTTCTTGGTTTCAGTGAAATAGTGGTTGAATTTTAGAACTTCCAACTCAGGGAAAGGGAGATACCTGACACCTTTTTTTTTTTTTTCCTGGACTCATGAGACTAGGATCCAATTTATCCAAGTAGTAATAAACCTACTGGGAAAACTGAAGAAGCTCGTGCAAGAAAATGTAAAATTGCTTCAATTTGGACAGCCCTGTTTTAGAAAGACAAGAAAAACAAGATTGTCTGAGAAATAGCAAATAAAAACATGCTTGGTAAGACAGAATACATATTAAGGAGATAGTGCACTGGAACCCATCCTACTGAGGAAATAAGGAAGGACGATTGAGAGTATTTCCTGGCTGAAATATGAACAAAAGAGAAAAAAGCAGCAGCAACAAAACTCGAGCAAAATCTTTGCTATAACTCTTTTCTTAAAATGATATCCATATCAATTTCCAAGCACAGCACCAAACCCAAAACACTCTTGAGTAGGTAAAATCATTTTGCATAGATTGCAAACTATTGCAAAAGCATCTCTTTATATCAGAGAGATGAAAATGCTAATTTTACATAATAAATTAAAAACTTAAATGCCAAATGACATCTATAACATATAATTGAAGAAATGTAGGCTGTGAACTTCTTTTTTAATATAGTAAGAGACAGGCTTAGTTGTTTGAGTCTAAATGAATGTTCTGTTTAGGATTAAGATAATACTAGGTGGGGACTTTGGAAAATAATGGTTCAGTTCATTAGCATGGGAACTTGAGCCCAGCACACCAGCATTCACTTTAGTAAAACACAACAAGGCCAGAAGACTCCAGGGAGGGGGAAGCAGGAGGGTCCCTGAAGTTCCCTAGTATTGCTGAGAATTACTGAGCTCCAGATACAGTGAGATATTTTATCTCAAAAAAAGAAAAAACAAAACAAATAAAAGCATGAAATGAAAGAAAAGATAAAAGAGAAGAGAAAAATAAAATGAGAGAAGAGGAGAAGAGAGAGAAGAGAGAAGAGAAAAGAGGAGACCAGAGAAGAGAAATGAAAATAGAAAAGAAAAGAAAAGATTGGAGAATGGCAGAGGAAGAAGAAGTCTGACATCAGTGTTGGGTCTAGACACACACACACACACACACACACACCAAAAACAAACAAACAAACAAAAAAAAACATATACACAGATGCATGAATGTATCAAATACAAAAATATCTTTTAAAACAGCTAAGTCTAGGATATATGTACATTCGTTTCTACACTCATTCATTCTCTAAACCATTTGACTCTGTTACGTGTAAATACAGGTTAATATATATTGGTGATTAGATATGAGCTTTGACTTAATTGATTTGTAAAACAGGGGCTAAACATATATTAGAATCACTTTAGTGCAGTGTGAGAAATGTTAGAATTGTGGCGACTAAAAAAGGCAATTTTAGAAGTAGAGAACAGAGACAGAAAGTAATTTGCAAGTTTAGTAGGGAATAAAACAAAACATCTTTTTTTACATTTTTTTCATTTTTATTTTTTTAACAATAAGTAATAAGTTATGAGTACAAGCATCCTTCAGGTAGAATCAATCTGCAAGCAGCTATGCCCAAACCCACACAGCCCAAGTCTCCCACCATCCAGCTGGTGGGGCTTTTATGTGCCATCATGTTGATCAAATAAGTGTCAAGACTATGTTGCTGTAGTTTCACTATTCACCCCAATCACAGCCCTTACATTCTACCATGGACCCTCTTCCGCAGATTGTTCCCTAGGCTTAGAAAAGGGGTACTGGTGGACGAGAAGCAAAACAACAGTCTACTTTCTATGGAGATGTCATTTTGGACTCTGATCAGTTCTGGCTGTTTCCTTTCATGGGTTGACAGTTTGTCCAGGTATAACCTCTCAATCCTACTAATGAGAAGGTCCTGTGAAAAGGATCTTTGAAAGATCTCAAGTACTAAATGTGTACCATTATTTAGTAGCCCTGAAGCACTTATCTTAGAAAGCAGGTTTGTTCCCACTGATCTTGAATAAAGATTCCTGGGAAAAAGAACATCCCAGAGTGTACTAATCTCCCTGCTGCTATTCTATAAGTCAAGAACGTTCTACAGATTCTCTAGACCCTGAGATTAAAGCACAAGATACATTCAAATTGTAGATATAAAGTAGTATATTCGAGATAAATATGTGATAAAGGGCCAGGGACAAGTCTCAGTGGGTAAAGTGCTTGTCATATTAGCATGAAAACCTGAACTTGGATTCCAGACCCACTTAAATCAGACAGTTGTGCCCATCTACAATCCAAGCTCCTTCAGTGATATGGGAGTCACAGACAGGTGAATCGTCAGAGTTCACGGGCCAGTAGTCTGTCAGACACTGCTGTGAACAAGAGACCCTGCTGAAATAAAATGTAATGTGAGGACTAATAACCAGAGCTCTGCTCTGATCTCCACCTGTGAGCTGAGGCATGTGTACCAGCACTGACACAAGAATAAGCACCCAGTACACACACACACACACACACACACACACACACACACACACACACTGCTAAAAAGATAAAAAATAAAGCATGTGGGGGCTGCAGAAACAGCTCAGTTGTCAAAACAGTGGCTTTCTTGAGAAAGGCCCAGGATTCAATTCCCAGCACCCACATGGTGGCTAAGTACCGTCTGTAACTCCAGTTCCAGGGGGATCTGATGCCTTCTTCTCACCCAGTGGGCACCAGGTAATGTGGGTGCACTTACATATGAACAGGCAATACAATCATATACATAAAATTAAAATAATAAATAAAATATTAAAAACTGAGAATGAAAAACCAAGCATGTGATAAACACAAGTCTGCTTAGAATACTCACATATCATAAAGTTTGGAAGCTGGGTATTAGGCAAATTCCTGTGACCAAATTTGGAAAATGACAGTATTATGATGCTGTTCCAATGGCCTCATGACAAGTTGCTCTCTCATTCCTTATTTTGTCAAGTGACATTTATAAGGTTTGTTTCCTAAGGAATTTTGTTATTTTGTGATGCTGTTTCTTCTGTTAATATTTTAATGGCATGGAAGAAAAAAATATTATATGAAGAATACATGTGAAAAATGCATCAGTGCTCACATTTGGAGCCATAGAGTGAGAAGAGAGGGAAGAGCAGAGGAGAGAGTATAGAGAGGGATAACTAATGCTAAAGGCCTTTAAAAAGAAGTCAAGTAGAAACCACTCCTAATGACTTATTGTAATACTCATAGACTAATGCATCTCTCAAGTCTGAGTAAGTCTGCATAGGGAGCTTCCTTATGCAGCAGATGATGATTAACACAGAAACCCACAACAGGCCAACAAACAGTGAATAAGTGGTTGCAGACTGCCTATACCTGAATTGGACACCTATATCAAACTTCTGCCTTCAAAGTCTTGTGGAACATTGCAGAAGAGAGGCCAGAAAGATTTAAAGAGCCAAGGCCGATGAATGACCACAAAGAAACAGGGCTTTCCAGACAACTGGTAGTTCACTTGAACTCATGGCAATGGTGACACCTTGCACAAGTAGCACAGTTAGCACCAGACAAAATCCAAGCATACACATGGAGAAGTGAATAGCAATCCCCGACCCTACCTGAGGAAGTACTGGAAAACAATGGCTCCTGGATATTGGAGAGTCAGGTTTTTGTTGTTTTTGTTGTTGCTGTTGTTGTTGTGGTTTTGGATGTGACACTTGATAGGTAAAACAACTTCCAGGGCATGGCTTTCTAGTGGCCAGTTCAACTTCCAAGGTCATTTCAGGAGACAAATTTGACTCTATAGCCCTTTATATATTTAATAGAGTACATTGAATTGGGTAAAGGATAGTAAGGGTGTTCAGATTACTGATAGGAAAGGGATTATAAATACGATGAAAATATTTTTAAAAATTCTATTATAAAAGTAAAAAATGAATAATGAAGAAAATATATGCTTAAGCTAAGTCGCCCCTCTATAAATAATAAAAGGTCCTTCAAAATTAATGGATATTAGCTGTATTTCAATGTTTAACAAATACTTAAATATGGAAAGGAGAAAAAACTAAGTTTCTTCTTATAGGCTTATTCTAGAATGGTTTATTTATCTCTTTTGGGGTGTGCTAGTCTTGATAAATTCCAAGAGGAGTCACAAATACTCATCTATACTGACTTGCTCATGGTTTTCATTTCCCATGAGGAAGCATTTAACAATTAAACTTGGCAATGTGTGTGGAAAGTTAAAAGTAGGACCCTCTTACGGCAGAATGCACGATCTGTGATGGGTAGGGGTGGGGTGGGGGGGAAGGGAAGGGGATATATGCCTGAACTGAATTGGAAAATGATGTATGAAATACACAAAGCATCAATAAAAATAAATTAAAAAAAAAGTAGGACCCTCAAACTGTTGCAAAAGAAAAGACTAATTTTGTACTATTTAATAAGAAGATGATATAAGCAGTATCATGTCTAAACAGAAAAAGAAATCAAAGCCATGTAGGACAAACCCTGAATAATTTGAGACACATGTAAAATGTATAATTCCAATTTTCCCTCTACTATAGCTATAGAAAATGGCATTTTATAATGATATATGATAACAAAATTGTTATGATAATCAATGCGTATGGGGATGCATATACATCTGATATATGTACCTATGTCTGGTTTGTGAAATTCACTTCTAATATGAAGATATTATGGATATACAGAATAATCTTTTCAGTTTTAAAGTGACGATTTTAATTAATTTTGTATTTATTACTCTTATTTTATGTGTATGAGTGTATTGCTTGCATGTATGTAAGTGTACCTATGTCAAGCAATGCCTGCCTAGGTCAGAAGAGGTCATCAGATCCCCTGGAACTGGAGTTGTAGATGGTTGTTAGGGACCATGTGGATGCTGAAAATTGAACCCATGTCCTCTGCAAGATCATCCAATACTCTTAACCATTGAGCCAACTCTCCATCCCCTAATTAATTACTTAAAATATTTTATGTATTATGTTATTGCTTTTGTATGAGTGTATTACTTTCATGTACCTAAGTACACCCATATCCTATGATGACCACAATGGAGAGGTCAGAAGAGCTCTTTGGATCCCTTGAAACTAGAATTGAAGACATTTGTTAGCCACCATATAGGTGCTAGGAGCAGAACCAAGGTTCTCTGCATCCATGTTCTTTTTTTTTTTTTTTTAATTTTTTAAATTATTTTATTATTTATTTCTGTATGTGTATGAATGTACTGTCTGCATGCAAGTCTGTGCACCCGTGTCGTGCAATGCCGCGGAGGTCAGAAGAGGGTCTCGGATTCCCCTGGAACTGGAGTTCTCCTGGAATTGGAGTTTCAGACGGTTCTTAGCCGCCATGTGGGTGCTGGGGATCGAACCCGGGTCCTCTGCAAGAGCGATCGGCGCTCTCAACCGCTAGGCCATCCCTCCAGCCCTGCATCCATGTTCTTAACAAGTGAACTTTCTCCCCAGCTTCTTAATTAAATTGTTAATGTTATGTATATGTTTGCTGAGTTTATCTAAGAGCCTCCAAGTTGCGCAATGCCTGAAGTGGCCAGAAGAGGGCATCAGATTGTCTGGAACTTGAGCTAAAGCTGTTAGTTACCATGTTAGGTCAGGAATGGAAAACAGGTCCTCTGCAAAGGCAGCCAGCATTCCTAACAATTAAGCCATCTCTCCATCTCCTAAAGTAACCAGCTAAAAAAACAGTACTACTGAGAAAATGCTTTCTATTAAATTAAGTTCATTATTTGTACTTTTTAAAAAATCATGTAATGCTCTTTTATTTTTCTTTTTAATTAGTTTCCATAGAGTAAATGAGATTATTTATCAAAGACATGTACAAGATACAATTTTCAACACAAATTCGATTTGAATTCTTATCACACCTAATTCCATGTTAATTTTTGCCTTCCATAATTTTAAATGATTCTATAATCAAGAAACAAAAAAAATTGATTTAAGAAGCAAAAACATTCATTTTATACCACTATAGCAAATTTAAATTAGTTTAATATATAACCATATTAGAGTTATACTGGTTAACAGGATAGTCAAGATGCATTTCATTTAAAACATTGTACAAAATATGTAGTGTTCAATTGCCATAGCTGTTGAACTCATTCCAGTTGATTATTAGAAGAGATGATGAATGAACTGCTTCAGAATTAGTTGTATTTCAAAGCTCAGTGTTTAGTCAGCCATGTTATCTCTTTGTGAAGAAGACAATTTCATTTGAATGGATTTCATAGTATTGTTGGTTACACAGATTATTTCATACATACATACATACACAAAGACATTGAATATGTATTTGCCTTACATATTTGAATGCACATATAAAAATTCATATACCATCTCTCACAAAAGATCAGTGATGTGAAGAAAGCAATCTGGCATTTGTGGCTTTTTTGGAATCCCACATATATTGTATCTTTTATTTAAATGTATCTGTTGGTAGTTTCTGCGTGATCTATTGTGAAATGTCTGCTTGGGTATTTTGTCCACTTTTTATTTTACTTTTTATAGGTTATTTCCAAAACATGTTTAGGGATACACATTTTAACAGCAGGTAAGAAAAGTTACTACTTTATATTTGTAATTACATACCAATTTGATATATGTTTTGATGTACTTTTATAGTAGCATCAGGTGTTATATTTACTAAAAAAAAAAAGAAAAAATACTCAGTTTGCCTTACAAATAATGATTTGGCACTAGGATCCACAAATGAGGAACACCATGTGTCATTTTTTTTCTGGGACTCTGTTAGTTCAATTAGCATAATGGCTTCTAGTTCTGTGAATTTACCTGCAAAGTTCATGATGTCCTCTTTCTTTACCAGTACAAAGAATCCACATTTTCTTTATCCAGTTATCAGTTGAGGGGCATTTGGGTTCCTTCCAGCACTTGGTTATTGTGAATAGAGCTTCAATAAACATACATGTGCACATATGCCTGCAACAGGATGAGTATTGTGGACATATACCCAGGAGTGGTATGATTGGGTCAGGTGGTAGGCTCATTTTGAGTTATTTAAGAGTTCTCAACACTGCTTTCCATAAGGGTTGCACAAGTTTGAATTCTTAGCAGCAGTGGTTGAGTGTTCCCCTTTCCCAACAAACTCTCCAGCATTTGGTATCCTTTGTTTAAATAAATATAGCCATTTTTACCAGTATAAGTTGAAATCTTAAAGTGGTTTTAATTTACATTTCTTTAATTATTAGCAACTTTGAACACTTTTTAAGATGTTTCTCAACCATCTTTACTTCTTTATATGTGAAGTCTCTGTTCAGCTCCTTACTTCATCTTTTGATTAGGTCATTTTTTTCTTGCATCTTTGTTTTTTGAGTAATTTATACACTCTGGATGTTAATTATCTATCTGTCAGATGTATCACTGGTGAAGGTTTCTTCCCATTCTGTGACATTAGAATTAAAAACTGAAACTAATTCTTAAAAATAAACAATGATAGAAGACAATGTTATAAGAATTGACATTAATGGAGGGTGAAGATAAAGGAATGGCAATTATATGTTATCACAAAAAGAAACCCCTACATAATAAATAAAATGTTCTATTAAGAGTTTCAAGACTTATGAAATAAAAGCATCAAATGTTTATTTCAAAATTACATGCAATTTCAATTAAAATCCCCATGAGTTTCTTCACAGACTTGGAAAAAAATCCTAAAGTTCGTATGAAAAATCAAAAGAACCTGGATAGCCAAAGTAATGCTGAGTAAAAAGAGCAATGCAGGGGGAGATTACTATACCAGACTTCAAACTATGTTACAGGTCTATAGTCATAAAAACAGCATGGTATTGGCACAAAAACAGACCCATAGATCAATGGAACAAAGCTGAGGATCCAAAATTGAAAAAATGCAATTCCAGCCACCTCATTTGAAAAAGGAGATAAGACCACATGGCGGCTGAGAACCGTCTGAAACTACAATTCCAGGAGAACTCCAGTTCCAGGGGAATCCAAGACCCTCTTCTGACATCCGCGGCATTGCAAGACACGGGTGCACAAACCTACATGCAGACAGTACATTCATACACATACAAAAATAAATAAAAATTTTAAAAAAAGAAAAAGGAGATAAGAAGACTCAGTGGAGGAAAGATATTACCTTCAGCAAATGGTGTTGGCAAAAATGGATCACCACTAGTAAAAGAATAAAACTAATCTCCTACCTTTCACTCTGTAAAAAAATCAACTCTAAGTGGATCAAAGATCTCCACATGAAAACTGAAACTCTGAAAACGATAGGTGAAAAAGTTGGAAGGAACCTACAAGATATAGACATAGGAAAAGGCTTTCTAAATCAGATAGCAGCTGCACAGGAGATAAGGTCAAAAATTGACAAGTTGGACCTTATTAAACTAATAGGGGAAGCACGTGTAATCTGTGAATTTTTCTGTCAAAAAAGCACACATAGGACCTACAGAGATCTAAGAACTCAGGAACAGTATTGTATTTCAGGAAAAGATTCATTGGCAACATTAGAAATTAACAGTAGATCATCATTGGTCTCTATCTTGCTTCCAACTGACATAACAGGCAGATAGTAGTATATCCTTTTTTGTCTTGGAAGCTTATCTTGCCTAATTTGAATAAAGATGCATGCCAAACCAAAAGAATTTAATTATGACCTATTATTTTAAAC
>VZQC01000256.1:401782-504556 GCA_009823505.1 Rhizomys pruinosus | reverse complement strand
CTCTCTCTCTCTCTCTCTCTCTCTCTCTCTCTCTCTCTCTCTCTCTCTTTTTTACTCCCATTTACTCCCATGGGTCTTCTAATTTTATTCATAGTTTTATTGCTTCACCTTTATTCTAAATTGTGAATTTTGGTTTTCGAAATCTTTTTCTAAATTTTTCTTACAGTACAAATTGATAAAATGTATTTGTGTCTCAAACATAGAAATAATTATCTATTGGATCCTATATAACTTGGGTAAAAAATCAAATTCATAATTATATTTCCCAGAACAACCATTATCAAAATTCCCTGATCCCTATGTTTTCTATATATATATATATATATATATGTATATATGTATATATATACATATATACATATGTATATATATGTATATGTATATATGTATATATATATAGTTTTCACTTCTCTTCACCTGTTTTTGTAAAAATATTTATTGATGCATTTAATACCTCTCATGTGTGTCACTTTAGCTTCTCATTCTATTCTGAGTAACTCAGTTAGACCATAACAGTGTCATACTTCCAGGATCAGTCCCTTTATATCCTTCTGAGTCACCCAAATGAATTTGCACCAATGTTTCTATATTATAATCCATTCATACACATTTGTAGGTTAATCAAACACAGAATCCTGACTGTGTTATTCAAGCTGTATTACAAATTCTTTCACAAATATGTATTAACCCTTCAAACTAGCATTTAAAATGATTCTCAGTAGTCTCCAGAAATCCTTTTATAATTACATCACTCTGTTTGCCAAGTAAGAACAACTGTGAATTCTCCAAATACAAAATAGATCTCCTCACTTCTGCTGACTTCCCGCTCTCCACCTGGAATTCTATCTAGTTCATCCTTTTGGAAAATTTAATCATTCATTAGCACTTTGATATTTAATCAATAAATGTCTTTTCCCTCTCCCTGTTGGAGACTATTTGATGACTCACTCCCTCAAGTCCACAAAACAATTTCTTTGTTCTTTTCTTTTTGATGCTTATCTCAATAGAATAAATGGAACCTCTTGTAAATTGTTTTTTGCTAACACACTCATGCCTTTTGTGAGCTGGCATTAAATTAATCATCTTTGTATTTCTCAACAGCTGAGCATATTTTGTACTTTCTAAAAAATATTTGTTGAAAGTGGATGGAAAACAAAGTATAGATTTAGAAACACCTAAACTACTAAAGTATCCAAATAACACCATTTAAATGTATAGACGGATCTGATTGCAATACACAAAAATTTCAGTTTAATTATGAATCCATGAAGCAATTTGCACTGAGGAACTGGGAATGATAATTTTATGACACAAAAGAAGAACTTCCAGAATTCCCTTTCTCTGTTTCGTGGCCTGCCATAATGTGGGCTGAGACGCTCTGTGATGCTTGCCCCCCTCCCTGCTCCCATGGACTTAATGCTCTGAAAATAGACGCCAAACATTTCCTCCTTTAAATTCTTTCATCCATATTGTGACATCATGTTGTAACACATACAGAAAACTGGTACCAGAGAAGTGGGGTCTCTGTTGTGACTGAACATGGACATAAGGTTGCTAGAATGTTGAAACTGATTTTTAAGGAAGAATTTGGAAGAGGTAGGAAATGAAGGACAGAAAAGCTGAAGAGTGCTACAGGTAGAGGTTACTTGAGGATGCTAGTCAGAACTCAGAAGACCAAAATGCTGAGAGAAATGTGAATAATAAAGATTATGAACACAGGTTTCAGTTGGAAACAAGATTTCCTGTTCCAGTCTAGAAAAAAATTCCCTGCATTTTGTTCATGTCCAGAACTTTATGTCAAACTGAGTTTACATTGAACTGACTGATTAGTTTGGCACAGTAAATTTCCAACTAGCATATTCACCTTGCTATGATTGACATGAGTTTTGCTGGCTGTATTTTGCCCATTTTATAGTAAGAATCAGGTACAGAATGTACAGAGGAAAAATTTTTAATTATGTAGTCTATCCAGAAAAGGAGTAAAGTAAAAGTTACAGGTTATACATGTGGTTATTATAGGGATTAATGGCTTTATAACTCAAAGGCAAGTGCTTTGCATAGGCATAATTGGAGGATGCTTTCACTCCAAGAAGAATTTGAAACTAGAATTGAACAGTGTTGAAGTTCTTATGGATCTAGGAACTCTTAATTGGACTGACTATATTATGAGAGGAACATGAGCCTTGCAATGCGCTGAGGGTGGAAGGTAAGCTTTAAAACAGATGTTTTATTGTCATGTTAACAAGAGTAGGAATGTGATGATTAATTTTTCATTGCCAACTAGACTGTATTTTGAATCATGTAGGAGATAAGGGAGGCACATTTTTAAATGAGATGTTTTCAGAAAGGTTAACTGAAGTGAGAAGTTCCACTCTGAATGAGTTTGACATCATATCATACAGTACAATCCCAGACAGAATACAAGGTAAACCATGAGAAAATTGGAGGCCCCCGGATTCTCTGCTTCTGCTTAATGGTCAATCATGCTTTCCTTTTACAATAGATTGAGCTCTCTGAAATATGTAACAAAAATATACATTTTCTTCTTCAACAAACAAAAATAATGAATAAAGTAATTTAAGAAAGAGAAAATTTCATTAAATACTAATTTGTTTTCTCAGCTGTAATTACTAAAATTAATTTGTTTACATTTTGCTATAAATAAGAGAATCTAAAAGCTATAGAAAACTATGGCTATATTATAGGTATTTCTATATAAAAGTATATACATGTATACGTGTAATCTATGCTATAGAAAGAAAAACCTCTAATGAAATGTAAAAGCAGTTAGAAATAATGAAAGTCAAAGAAACATTTAATACATTGCAGTCTTTTCCTACTGTTTAGGTTAAAAATAATAAAGTCTTTTAGGTAAGAATTAAATATAATATGATTGGCAAGCTCAAAAATAGTTCCCAATATTCCCCAAGTCCTGGTGCATTCATCCAGGCTATGATGTACATTCCCATAAAGAAACACAGATATCTTTTGTTAGCAGTTACAAACAGATAAATGTGTCACTGTCTATACTAACTTTATAAAACTGGTGGCATTTATTTTTTTAACTTTTTAAAAAATATTTGTTTTAATTTTATTTATTTATTTTTTATGTGTATGAATGTATTGTCTGCATGTAGGTCCGTGCACCCGTGTTGTGCAATGCCACGGACGTCAGAAGAGAGTGTCGGATTCCCCTGGATCTGAAGTTCTCCTGGAATTGGAGTTACAGACGGTTCTCAGCCTCCATGTGGGTACTGGGGATCGAACCCGGGTCCTCTGCAAGAGCGGTCAGCACTCTTAACCGCTAGGCCATCCCTTCAGCCCCATTTATTATAGACACACTTAAATTTTGGCTTTAGTCTATAGATGTAAGTTACATAATGCCCTGGGCACTCTGATTCCTATTCATCCATTTTCTATTTCTCTGATTGCTTATTCTGAGGGAAGCCAGCTGATGCATTTATGGGAAAGGAGTGAAAATTCACAATAAAAACCAGAGAAGAAATAAATCTTGTGAGAAATAAAACCAGTCTGAAATGATGAGAGTAAGCTTGGAATGTCCATCTGAATTTAAAGGTAACTTTGTTTCCACAACTTTGAAATACACTATGAAGTAAAACTGCACTGGGATCCCCAATCCACACAAGGAATGACAATGTAACTACTGCATTAATCCTATCAATGCGTGCACACAATATAGTCTAATGCCATTTAGATCCCCTTCTCTAGCTTAACTTGCCTCCACTCACTGCCTCCTGCCAGATATATATATATATATATATATAACTTATATCCCAAAATGTCCTTCAGTATTGGTACATCCACTAGTCCTACCAAGAATCTTATACCTGTAAAACACTGTCTCCCCTCTCCCCCGATTGCCACACTTTCCATAGTTTGGGTTTAGATTTCTTATCCACTTCCCCAAGTCAATGGTGGAATTTTTGTCTAGTTTGACCTTGTATAGGACCTGTGTATGTTGTCACCATTGCTGCGAATATGTATGAGTAACTGAACAGCTGTCTGGAAGACTTGGTTTCCTTGTGGTTATCCACTCCATCTGGCTCTTATGATCTTCCCAACTTCCTCTTCTGCAATGATGCTTGAGCCTTATGAAGCAGAGGTTTGAAACAGGGTTCTGATTCAGGGATAAGACTCTGTAGTCTCTTTCCTCTCTGCATATTGGCCATTGTGAAGTTCCATGTCAATCACCATATGCTGCATAATGAAGTTTCTCAGCTGAGAGGTTAAGACATGCATTCAACTTATATGTAAATATTATACTGAAGATGTATCACTTAGGTTTAAGCTTCTAACAGATACTCATTCTCTGCTTCTGATCTCTTCTGTAACTTGCTATAGGTCTCCGTATCCTTGTGAAAAGAAACTTCTTTGATTAGGGGTGAAAGATACAGTTGTCTGTAAATATGAGGATCCGTATTTTATAAAAGTAAACAAGTATGTTGCCTAGGGATGTGGCAAAAGTATGTTTTTTTTGTCTAGGATATATGAGCTCTCCAGATATGTGTATTTGGCTGTACCACATGAATTTCCAGGAATAGAATGGCCCTTAATTCCAATTACACAGCTGTTGTTTACACACAGGATAAAAGTGCCACTAGTTTAAAATCCTACTGAAAATACACACACACACACACACAATAAATATGGGAGTGCCTCTGTATAGCTGAAAACTATAGAACATAATAAAACAATGCGAGGAAGAAGAAATCATTCTTTAGTTGTTAAGGTAGACCAAGAGACTCCCAAAATAACACAAAATACTGCCAAGGCACTCAATTGACTCGCAGAACTTGAAGACAATCCCCCACTCCTGAAGACATGTCACACTTCAGACACAGAAGTTGGACAAATGGAGCTGAAAATAAGTTGGCATCTTCCTCCCTGAAGTTTAGATGTCATGGTATCACAGGGCAGTACCCAAGTTGCCAAGGGCAAAATCCAATCAATGGTACACTGCTCTAAAGCCTAAAAAGTGTCTCTATTGGTATACGAGGGCACTGTTTTATGGAATAGAAGTTTACCATTTAATATTTCAACAATGAAACCAGGGATGTATAAGTCTTGAAGATAAACTCCAATCCTGGCATAGTGTATCTTGCCTATGGTTCAAGCACTCCAGAAGTAGAAAAAGGAGGATGAGAAGTTTTAAGGGCATCATCTGCTGTGTAGTGTTTGAAGCCAGGCAGGCCAAATGAAACTGTGTCAAAAGTAAAAGAAAGAAAAGAAATAAAAAGGAAAAAGGAAAAGAAAAAATAATATATGGCATACTAAAATGTTTATTAACCACATTAATAAAATATCTACAAAATGAACATAAGAGAGTCAAGAATCTATTTATAAAAGAGACTACAACTCAACATCCCTTAAAAACTGTCACTTATGAACCAGAATTACCTGTACTATTTTTTCTTTTTTATCATGAAAAGTTTAATTAATTAATTAATATGAATGTACTGTCTGCATGTAGGTTTGTGTACCCGTGTCGTGCAATGCCGTGGAGGTCAGAAGAGGGTGTCGGATTCCCCTGGAACTGGAGTTCTCCTGGAATTGGAGTTACAGAAGGTTCTCAGCCGCCATGTGGGTACTGGGGGTCGAACCCGGGTCCTCTGCAAGAGCAGTTGGCACTCTTAACCACTAGGCCATCCCTCCAGCCCCTATCATGAAAAATTTTAAGCATTTGATTCCATTTGTTCTGGTATTTCTCAAAATATGAATGTAAGGTAAGTTTTGAGTTCTAGGTTAAGATCAGAAATACAGAATTTTTTTTTATTTTTTGTGATTTTATTGATGTTTTGTGTATTTCAGACATTTTCAATTCAGTTTAGGCATATTCCCTTTTCCCTTCCCCATACTCCAGCCCAGATCATGCACTCTGCCTTAACTGTCCTGCATCTTTCTCTGTCTTTTTTTTTTTTTTTTTTTTTTTTTTTTGTTATCTTTTTTTTTTTTTTTTTTTTTTTTTTTTATTAATTTTATTATTTTATTTTTCTTTTTTTGTTTTTGGGTCTTTTTTTTTTACATAAGTTTTTTTTTTTTTTACTTTTTATTGATGCTTTGTGCATTTCATACATTTTTTCCAATTCAGTTCAGGCTTATTTCCCTTTCCCTCCACCCCCCCCACCCCATCCCAGATCATGCATTCTGCCATAACTGTCCTGCATCTTTCTCTCAGTTTTTTTCATTTTTTAGCTATAAGTGATAATCCATGAGTACAAGCATCCTTCGTGCAAAACCAATCTGCAGGCTGTTGTGCCCAAACCCCCACAGCCCCATCATCCAGTGGGGGATGACGGGTTGTTTGTTCAATCAAGTTGACCAAATGAGTGTCCAGTCTACATTGCTGTAGTTTCACCATTCACCCCAATCGCAGCCTTATATTCTACCATGCCCCCTCTTCCGCAGATTGTTCCCTAGGCTTAGAAAAGGGGCACAGGTGGATGAGAAGCAAACAGTTTGGTCATAGCGGGAGAACTCTAGGTCATAGGCAAAGATAAAAGAAATTATTTTACCCAGATCTCTGTCTCGTTTTCTTGAAATAAGTGTGTGCATTCTCTACAGGCCAAAAGCAGACACTGGGCGCGATTTCTACATAATGCCATGCACCTCATTTCTTTCCACTGAAGGTTACAGAAATCCACGGTGTGAGTATAAATAAATTTTAAAAATTGCTTACTGAAAAAAATATTTAAATCTTCATTGTGATTATATCTGTCACCAATCCATGAAGTAGTAGTTGTAAAATATTTTTATAAACTTTAAAGTACTTTTAATTAATTAAAATGATGCATCTTTGACATATAACTAAAATCTTAAGTGGTTAAGAATAAAATACCAACAGAAATTAGAGTAAGTGTATATGACTCATCAAAAAAATATATCTTGGTACTTTTTGTCCTAAAGCAACACAGGTAACTGGTTCCATTAATTTAACTAATATTATTGTACAGTGATTTTATTAATTTCATTTATTAATATAAATATCAGATTATTTATAATTTGCATAATGTAGAAATAAATTGCAACTGAATTGATTAAATATGCTATTATTTTCTTTTTATAAGTATGGAGTACATTCATTTAAAGAACGTTTCCTGTATACTTTTGTGCATGATACATATGCATACAAACTGTGTAAAGTATTGTATATTGCTGATTATTCAAAGCAGAAAATATTTAAATATTGTACAATGTTTTTATCTCCAAGTTTAATTGGAAATGTCAAATATGAATTTCTTGCATGTTGTAAATATAGAATTTTCTATAAATATAAATATAACTGTTTAACTTTTATATGATAGTTTTATTAGAGAAAATGAAAAATATTTTTGTTTTGGTTTGTTGCTTTTGTGAAGTAGGGGCTCTCTGTAGCCCTAACTGTTCTGGAGCTCCCTATGCATAGCTGGCTGGCCTCCATCTCGTAGAGATCATGCCTCTTCCTCCTGAGTGTTGGTATTAAAGGCATGCAGCACCATGCCTGGCAGAAAATTAAAATCTTAGGAGCTTGTAAATATGCACAGAATTTATGATGATAAAATAAATATAAAATAAATAACTAAATTGAAAAATAAATATTATGCTATATTGCAAAGACACTATTTTTGTAATATTTAAATTGCCAAGTAAAGAAGGTCATGATATGCAAGCAAAAGAAACAAAATAAAATATACTTGCAAATGAACACTGTGTGACAATCCTTAGAAAACATTCAAGTTCGTCTCAAGAAACACAATGTTATATAATTGTAGCAAAAATACTGGAGTCCATCCTCAATGTTTTCATGCTTTGAATCCAAGCTATTTATACCTAAAGACGGAATGAAGAATGATAGTGTATTTCTCTCTTTAAAATATCAAAATACAACACTTTTTTTTATTATGCTTCAGTGATTGTGCATTTCTGCCCGACAGATTCAAAATCAAGAATTGAACCAATAGCACAGAAAGATTAGGGTTTTTAGCTAGTATTTCTGCATGTAATTAGCATTCTGTTTAGAACAAGAATATAGGGAGATTTCATCTTTTAAATGTTTTGTTTCTCTTCTCTTTAGATGGCCAGAGTATTGCTAAATTCTCCTGACCATTTGTAAAACAAATACAATATTTACTTTTTCTGCTTTATTGTCTATGTTAATTTATAAATAAATCAGTAAATTATATAGAATGCATGTAATTAAATGTTAAATATTTGTTATTTTTATGAAATTATAAACATATTTTAATATACAATATATTATTTCTTAATGAACAGGCTCACTGAGAATCTGTAATTAAAACTGAATTGTCACTGGGCGTGGTGACGCATGCCTTTAATCCTAGCCCTTGGGAGGCAGAGGCAAGCGGATCTCTGTGAGTTCAAGGCCAGCCTGGTCTACAGAGTGAGTTCCAGGACAGCTGAGAATAATAAAAGGGAGACCCTGTCTCAAAAATACTAAAAAAAAAAAAAAAAAAAGAAACCTGAATTGTGTACATTTTTATAAAAAGCTTGCTTAGTAGCAACCACTATACCTTTCTACAGTGCTACCGAAAGAATTAAAATGTATTGTTTTAACAAATTGTCCTGCTATGTGGTACAGGGGAAAAAGAGGAATGACTATGTACATATATTTTCTAAATTGTAGCTAGATAAGTCAAGTAGATGTGAGACTATATTTAGGACCAAAATCAGAGAGCAGAAAAATATTATAAGCAGAGAAATTTGGGGATATTATGGAAAAAGATTTTTACGGAAACTGAAAATCACATCCTTAAATTATTTCCTCAATATCCTCAGGAATATTTTAACCAGCACTTATGAAAGACGTATATGAAATTTCTTAAGTATATGCTTTGGAAGGTAGAAATAAGGTTTAACAAAAACAAGTTTGGGGCATAGTTGTGTGTGGGTGTGTATGTTACAGAGAAACACAGAGATCTTTACATGTTTATTTCACCTGCAACATCAGTAAAAGAATCATGTAATATTATGAGTTGGTGGCCTCTTAGCCCTAAACATGAATGGAGTTAGCTTAAAGGTTCTGTTAGTTTTATAGTGCTGGCACTTGAGCACAATGCTTCGTAAGTCTTAGATATTCCTGGATTAGACATTCTAATTATTGCCTCAACACTGATTAGATCTCAATTTTCTTGTTGCCCTGTTATCCATGTTATGATATCTTAACAATTTATGATTTATTTTTGAGTGAATGATTACCACTGAAGTTGTAATGTGGTGATATATTGAGATATTGGATTGTGTTAATAAGATTTCTACTCAATACTTAAAGTTTTAAAGCATATTAACATTGTTTGTAGGTATTTAAAGCTTTATTTTCTTCAAAATGTTTTTTGTATTATCATTCTCTTAACATTAAATAAGATACTGTTCATTCGCTAACTTGGTGGTAAACTCTTATAATCTCAGCAATCGGGAAACTAAGGCAGAAAGGTTGTGTAATGAAGGCCAAGACTATGTAGGCAGAACTTAATTGACACAAATAGCAGAATATTCAAGAGAATTATCCAAAGCTACACATTTACATGGTTGCATTTTGGGAAAATAAAACTCAGAACTAATGAGTCCTATTCAGTTGATATATGAAAAATCTGTGAAAACTTCCGTATTCTAATTTCTATCTTCCTCTTATAATCACATCACACAGGAAAATTTTTTACCTATTACTAGCTGAAATGCTGGGCATGTATTCATCTCTAGGCATGTTCATGTTAGTCCCTTCCTGTCAACAGAGAACAAGACTTTTGCTAAAAAAAATTTCTCCCTGGGTATAGTGACACCAACCTATCACTCACTGTTGATACATAAGGTACATAGATACCAGAATTTATTCTCTCCTCAAGAAGTAGTTTTACTTTTTTATATTCTTATTCCACTGATTCTTCCATCCTTGTTTTTTTTTTCTTTTCCTTCTTACTACTCTTTCTATAAGATAAACAGAAAATATCTGTCCCTCATTTGTTTCATTTTCTTTCTTTTTATTATTAGTTTTGACAGAAAAAAGATTACACAAAATAAGATGGAAGTTTGAACAAATATATTGTTTTTGTTTTGTAGCTGTTACTCTTTAAATCTTCTCTTTACTGAGAGGTCAGCTACTTACTGCTTTGCCTGTTTTCTATGTATGTCCAACCTTTTCTGTTTCCTGATGTCTGTTTTCTGCTCCCATTTCTCAGCATTTTTCCCTCTTCTGTGTAATAAAAAGAAGGTCTTCGAGATTTTTCAATGAGGCTTAAAACTTTTTCATGGGAAAACAATTCTAAGAATAAGGCATCCCAACTTTCATTTTAACAAGAAGCACTCTGGAAGTTAACACCAGATCAGGGAAAGATAAATTTACAATGTAAGGAAATTCAACTTTTAACTGAAAACTGAATTGGCTATATCATGAACAAGTGTATATAATGAAAAATAAAAGCCAACATATTCTTCCTTATACCTAAAATTTGGAAATAAAAACAAAAGGCACTACTCTATTACAATACATAAAGCCATAACTAAAATTACATAAAAATAATCAGCTTATAATTAGTTAAGGGATCCCTATCCCATCCTATTGTTTGAAAATTAATGAAAATAACTACTATTTTTCATAGTTCTTCATATCTTATATAAAAATGCATCCTACATAATATTTTAGTAATTTTTGGATAATTAGAATACTTGCAATATTTAATATATAATTGGATTTAATTCTGCTCAAAATAAATATCGGTAATAATTAAATGTATTGTTTTTTTAATTTAATAAAATTTATTGAATACCACTTGTCAGATAGAAAATAAGGTACTCAATACAAAAACAGGGGATGGTCAAGATGAATGTAGATGGTTTAGGTGGCTGATAAAAAAAAACTGGGTCATGTTAACTAAATGAAGTAGATAACAAAATAGTTATGATGATTATTTTTTTCTTGTTACAAACATTAATCAAATAGGGTAACCAAGCCAGGGATACTTTTCTAAGAACCATATGCATCTATTACATATAACTAAAGATCAAAGTTCTCTAAATTTAGGCTTCCAGCAATTTCATCTTTTTTCTTTAAAGTGGAATAACTCATGTGATTAATTTTAATTCAAAGTAAAACATTTCCAGTGTACTATTTGTTTCTCTTCTCACCTGCCAGTAGGAGAAAAAGAGCTCTTTTGATCTTTCCCGTCAGGTTTTCAGGAAATCTGACAGTGAACGTGATCTAAGTTTGTGTGGCTCAAACTGCCAATGTAGTTTGCAAAGTGTTTCCTCCAACTGGGCACACACAAAATATGCCCTTTGATCTTAATCTTCAGCCTACTTCTCAAAGACCTGTCTCTGTTCATAACTCTTGTGGGGCTCAGA
Organism: Rhizomys pruinosus; assembly: GCA_009823505.1. NCBI lineage: Eukaryota > Metazoa > Chordata > Mammalia > Rodentia > Spalacidae > Rhizomys > Rhizomys pruinosus. The sequence goes on along the minus strand of VZQC01000256.1, from coordinate 493,204 downwards.
GTCTACTTTATGCTTGTGTGTGTGTTTTGTGTGTGTGTGTGTGTGTGTGTGTGTGTGTTTTCTTCTTTTTTTTTTTTTTTTAAGCTGAGAGTATTCCTGAGAGCTGCCTGCACGGCTGATCTGCTGCTGGTCTGCTGGATGCTTCAGTTGTGCTGCTATCCAGCTACACCACATTGTTGCCGTCTGTATTTCTGTAATGTTTTAAAAGCATTCCATTGTCTATGACTGTTTGCAATGACTTCTCCTGGCCATAGAATATACATGCAAGTAGGAGAGCAAGCATTCCCTTTGCTATGTATTAATAGAACTGGAATTAGAATTAATATTGGACTCCCACTCAGTTAAAATCCTATAAGAAGTTTAATGGTAAAATCGTAATTGAATAATATTTTAAGTTGAGGAAATTTTTTTTTGCTAAATCATTCAGAATTGGTAATTAAAAAAAAATAAAGCCTAAAGTTCCAAAAAGAAAGACAAGAAGATAACAGAAGTCCTCACGTGTAGGGATTAATGCAAATCAGGTCAATGAAAATTACGTATGTCTTAAAACAAACACAAAATTGCAATAAAATCAACAACATAAAACCACCTTGTATCAGACTTCTATTGGATTTTATTATCACTAATTTTATTTCTCAATAAAAGAACTCTGGTTATTTGATCTCTGGGCTTTATATTTACAGGGTCATCATCATGCAATCAGGTCATCAATATAAATGCAAAAATGCTATGCATTTTACATTTCTACAGGACATTTCCCGATTTCTCTATAATATAGTCCAAATTGTAGGTGGCCCATTGTCCTATGAAAAAAGAGAAATGGGATGTTAAGACATCTTACCAACATAATGACTTTGCATTGTGAGTGATCAAATGGCAGTTCTCATTTTAATATTTCAAGAAATCTCCACACAATTTTTGAAAATGAATTTACTCATTTACATTTCTACCAATGTATCTGCTGGCATTTACCATCTGTTGTTTATGTAACAGCTTTAAAAAATAGTACACTTGGGGCCAGAGAGATTTCTCAGTGGTTAAGAGCATTGGCTGTTCAAATCTCAGCACCAACATGACAGCTAATAACTGTCTGTAAGTCCAGTTCCAGTGGATCTATTGCCCTCTTCTTTTCTCCATGAGCATTGCATGATATGGCTACACTTGCATGCAGGCAATACATGCATATACATAAAGTAAAAATAAATGAATCAAATAATTGTGTTTTCTAACATTGTGGTTAAGATTTGCATTACCTTGATGATTAATGATGTCTCATACCTATTGTCCATTATCTATTGAGAAATATTTATTCTGGGGTTTTTTGGCCCATTTTCAGTTAAATTATTTAATGAACTTTTCTTCACAATAAAATGGAATCAACCTAAGTTTTGATCAACAGATGCCTAGATAATGTAGATGTTGCTTAAAATGTAAGCACAGTGAAATTTGGGGGAACTCGAATGAAATTGTCTAATTTGTGGTGACCTCTAAATGTAGAAAACTATATATCCAGTGAAAAAGACTACCCTCAGAATGACAAATGCAATAACTCACACATGGAATTTAACTAAGTAGTTCTAAAAGAGAATGGAGTGGAAATGGTGGGTATATGTGCATGGCTACTGAGGATGATGTACTGGATGTTCACCAGTAGACACCATTACAGATATGAAGAATATTATTTAAAATCTAACCAATATAGATAAATATAAAGAGACAGAAAGTAAAATGTACAGAAGTGATTAATCTAGGGCTACATATTTTGGGGAAAAGGGAACTGGAAAAAAAAAAGGAGAGAAACTTGAATAACTAATAATATTTATGAATTTCTTTTAGATGTGGTTAAATGTTCCAAAATTGATTTTGGTGGTGATTTCATAACTCTGTACGCATACTAAGAGAAAATGTGGGGCGCATCTAAAATGTAATTGTTATATGGCTCACAGGTTCAATTTCATACTGGATGCTGCTTCTTTTAATCAGCTTATCTAGTGAAGTCAAATAACCATATATCTCTAATGAATACCCAGATTAATTTATCATGATATTTTAACTATATAAGCCATATTCCATGAAGAAAATCATAGCCAATGGCCCACTGGCCTTTTTGTGTGAATAAAGTTTAATGAGAACACAGCTGTATCCATCATTTTGTATGTTATCTGTGTCAGCTTCTTGCTATAATAGTAGGGGTGAGATTCAGCCACATAAACTATAAAGGCAGGAAGCTTAAATATTTATATGATCCCTTAAGCAAGATTTCTATAGCCAAATACCAAATCAGAAAGTAGCACTCACCAGATGTTCTATTATATCTGATTTTCAAAGTCACTGTAAATATCAGTCCATGTATGCTGGCAGGGGTCTTAAATTTACCACTGGCATACAGTGTTGCTTCAAATGTTAACAAGATTGACAGCTTTTATTTTATTTTATTTTTATTTATTTATTTTTTTTATCTTTTCGAGACAGGGTCTCCCTGTAGCCCCAGCTGTTCTGGAACTCACTCTGTAGACCAGGCTGGCCTTGAACTCACAAAGATCCACCTGCCTCTGCTTTCCAAGTGCTAGAATTAAAGACATGCACCACCACACCTGGCTGAAGTAATTTTTTTTTTTTTTTGGTCTTTGACAGATTTTGTTTAAAACCACAGTACTCAGTCACAAATTGGCCAGTCCAAATTGGATGTACCAAATCATCTTTTTTTTCCTTTTCTGGATATTAATCTTAACTACCTATGATAGTTAATATTCCTAACTACACAGGACCTAGACTTATCTAGGAGACAAAGCTCCAGATAAACCTGTGAGGAGTTACTGGAATTATATTAAGTGAGGAAATCAGAGCTTAACTGCCTCTGAAAAAAATCATGACTAGCAAAAATTTTACTTTACATGAAAATGTTAATATGGCTAATGACTTTTATTCTACAACTTAGAAGCTATCATTATAGTTTATACACTCAATTATTTTATTATGAACATTTTTTTTTATTTTCTATGTTTATTTTTTTTCTTTTTTTTTATTGATGTTTTGGGTATTTCATACATCATTTTCCAATTCAGTTCAGGCATATATCCCCTTCCCTTCCCCCCATCCCACCCCTACCCGTCCCAGATCATGCATTCTGCCATAACTTTTCTGCGTCTTTCTCTGTTTTTTTTTTTTTTTTTTTTTAAACAGTAGGTGATGTTTGTGAGTACAAGCATCCTTCATGTAAAATCATTTCCGAGCAGTTGTGCCCAAACCCACACAGCTCATGGGTCCCACCATCCAGCGGGGGGGGGGCTTGTAATGTTCAATCAAGTTGATCAAAATGAGTGTCCAGTCTATATTGTTGTAGTTTCACCATTCACCCCAAAATCAAGCCCTTACATTCTACCACACCCCTCTTCCGCAGATTGTTCCCTAGGCTTAGAAAAAGGGGCACTGGGTGGATGAGAAGCAAAACAGTCTACTTCTCTGGAGCTGTTGTCTTGGTCTCTCGTCAATTCCTGGCTTTTTTTTCTTTCATGGGCTGCCAGCTTGTCCAGGCATAACCTTCATCCAATCCTACTAATAAGCACATGCAATTAGATATATAAGGTATTTAAACAGTATAATATATAGCCTTTCAACCCTACAATGAAGCACAAGCAAAAGCGGTGCAGCAGTGGCAACCATAATCTGTATATCCCAAATTCATTTGTTATTAGCTCTCTCTTGGAGGAATATCCCACGGCTGATGCCACAAGCTTACATCCTCTAAAGGTTTAGGAGACGTTATAAGCCACACGAAGACCCTGTCATACTTAACAGAAGAAAATGTAATTCATGGATTAACATACCATCCAAACATCTGTGTCTATAACAAGGTAACCTACCATAAAAATTAGTACTGTTTAAATCCTATATATTATGAACATTTTACAGATGACAAAATATACATGTACAGGCAATTTATACCAACTGTTTCAAGCCAGAAGGTAAGAAATAAAAATTTTAAGTACAGAAATTGCCATCTCCTTTCCAAGGCAAGAGCTTAAAATTAAGATTTTAGTTATATTTGCTTTCTAATTTTTCAACAGAAAGGTAAAAAGCTGTTTGTATAAAAATACCTCAAAGGTTTCCCTGGGAGTTCTTTATTGCATAATGCACTTTAAGAAATATGTACATCACAGCAAAAAATTCACACAAAAAATGGGGAGTTTATATAGTCACATTTTTAACAGACTGGTAATACTAAAACTTGCTAACTCTTACTGCCTAACAGATTGCAACAAAAGACTACTTCCAAAAATAGATTCCATTTCTGTCTGATCCTTATCTTTCACCAAATATGGAGAATTTTGTCTTTTAACCATCTAATATTCTTAATGCAATCAGTTACATTTCAAGTTTTTTTTTTTATAAAAGGTCTAGCCCGCAAATATATAATATCTTAGAGGAAATAAACACAGCTTTTAAAGCTTTGGCTACGTAAAAATCACTGTAACTTAGTGCATCATTTGCTTTCCTGTAAGAAACAAAGTGGGTTTTCCTTTATGTTTTATGAATCACATAACCTTCATATTAATTCAAAAGGAATAAAGGAAATTGAGACTAGAAAGAAATCATTTTATGAGAACTTAGAGCATTGTTTGCATCTTTGGTCCCTTTGTTTCTTTCTAGCTCCTGAGAGATGTGGGTAAAGTGACATACCAGTAAAAGTCAGAGGAAAGGGATTTCTTAGACATTCTGTTCAATGATTCTACAGTCACATCCCGACTATAACAAGCTCACTAGCCAGTTGTTAGAACTGTAGTCTGAAAAAAACATGAGAAGAAAACACACGGAGACATGGACAAGGAGAGGGAGAGAGAAAGAGAAACACAGAGAGAGAAACAGATAGAAGGAGAGAATACACTCAGTAAGATGTTAACTCAATGATCAGCAGCCCCAGAAACACAGTATTTTTCTTTTCTTAAGATGTATGGAACTGGCTGGTCCACAATGGTTTTGATTGTCTCTATATGCCTTTGCAATGTGTTTGCTCCTGATTGTGATAGACAGAAAGTGAAACTGACTCTAATTCTGATCTTTGTAACACTGACTTTAACAAGATTAAGAGTGTAGGAAATTCTTCTTTGCTGTCACTCACAGACAGAAATGCATATAATAGAGCTCAGCAAGAGATGCAACCTTGAGAAACACCATGAGACCTTACAGCAAGACACTACAGACCCAGAAGACTCCCTGGAAAAGAACAGAAAACAGATATTGTAGAGACAGGAGAAAGTTGGCAATATTCACTGACAGAAAATATATTATCGATATACACAATTATCAGGGCAACATCCATGTGTAAATGGTAACCTATTATTAGAATAGAAATTAAATTAAACATTCAAACATAATTCATGCTAATTAAAAGGATGCATGGTTCTTATAATAGAATCAACTTCCACAGTTCAGAATACAATTAGAAAGCAAGGGTTTACTCAGAAATTATCTATTAATCACAAAATTCACTCTAATTATTTTTTGCTAGAGTTAATAAAAACACTTAGTAGTTTCTAAATCAATTAGGTCATGTTCAACTGTTAATCAAATATTTGAGGACATTTGACTATTTCAAATTTGAATATACATATACAGAAGCTGGGATGGGGAATATTTGTTTTCCTTCATAAACACATTATATCATATATGTAGTTCACAGGTTTCAGGAATATTAATTCATTAAATTTATTTAATGCTTTTTCCTTCCATAAAGCTATAAAAGTCAACAACACCTATTCATAGAAAGCATTGCCATCCATGGATCCAATGGTATGACGAAATTTATCTCGAATCTTTCAAATGATTCTGCACTATAAACAGTCTGCATTTTCTGAAGAGATGTGAGAAGAGGCATTCAGATTCAGAAGTGACCATTTCTGGGTGAGCAAGAAAACAAACTCATCTCTCTGATCTTTGGGCCTACTTCTTATTACCTAAAGATGTTAAAACAAATGTGTTGAAAATGTATTTTTATGCATTTGATGTGCTAGGTTATTCTTAAAGAATGAGAAAAATGAGAGAGAAAGGAACAAAAATAAATAAAGCTTTGATATATAAGATGAAAAATAAAATTAGGCCAAATTAAAATCTTACATTTTGAATTATAGGAATATAGAAGACAGGCTTGTAGGAATTGTAAACAGTTATTAAGTGAATCATAAAAACATTAAAGAAATTAGCTACTTAACTAAATACAGAAGATGAGAAAGAGAATAAGCAGGAAGAGAGAGAGAGAGAGAGAGAGAGAGAGAGAGAGAGAGAGCGAGAGGTAGAGACATACAGAGAAAGATTGAGAGAGCACCAAACAGCCAATTACAATCTGTAGAAATCCAAACAAAACATTCTAAAGCATTAGTTTTTTAATTTCTCATCCTTTGTTAATTAAAATTTGAGATTCTAAATTCAAATGACAGTCATGAAACCATTACTTTGTCTTAACATAATCAGAGCAAGTAACTATGCTTGAAAAGCTATACATCTGTTTGAGTATTTATTTGTAGATATTTATGTATATCAAGCTAAATACCTGTACAGGCTTATGCACATACACATATAAACACATACACTTGAGCAATCATAAATGTATGTGGTTCAAAATGCCATTTGAACAAAGCAAAAAAAGCCAAATAAATATCAAAAAATTTGTATCAGCAGATTGCCATGTGGAGTTGTAAAACAAAAATGATATTCAATGATGAAAATTTAAACATGACAGAAAGATTGTGAACCTCACTAAATACATTACATTGGAAACTTCTGAATTGCTAGACATTTTATTATATAAACTGGGAGACATAATCTCTGTAGCTTTAAACACTAAGAAATAAAAGTAATTGAATAAACTGTTGAAATAAGGTGCTGATTAGAGGCTGTGGAATTTATATTATTTAAATCAGGATAATATCAAACTTGAAATTGATATAAATTCTTTAAAGATATTTTACAGAAATTTCTACATATGGTGGGAGTCCCAAGGATCTCTTCCATACTTAAAATGTTATGATTATTTCCCTGATTAATGAGAAAGCCTAAATTCACCACATACTTAAAATTATTTCAAAAATCACATTTAAAATATGAGTTCAGGGCTGGAGAGATGGCTCAGTGGATAAGAGCACTGACTTCTCTTACAGAGGACCCGGGTTCAATTCCTAGCACCCACATGGCGGCTAAGAACCATCTTTAACTCCAGTTCCGGGGGAATCTGATGCCCTCTTCTGACCTCTGTGGCATTGTACGACATGGGTGCACCAACCTACATGCAGACAGTACACTCTTACACATAAGAAAATTAAAAAAAAAAATAACAAAAACTAAAATAAATAAAATAAGAGTTCATCCAATATTTTTTCTTTGACAATTTACCTACTCTCTGAAGTTTACTGGTGATCCTAAAATCAAGACTTGTAATGATGTTATGTTCATTTTTGTCTATGCACAAAGTACTAAAACAAAATGAGTTGACCAATGAATTCCTTCCAACTAGGCTCAAATCCATCAGTTGTCTGACTTCCTGTGTGGTTCTCACTCAAAAAAAAATATTGTTTGGTATTCTCATTCTTCAATATTATTTAGGTTATTTCACCCTTTAAAATATTTCCCCAAACACAGTGACAAAGTATTATCCAGTTTTCCCAAAGGTAAAAGCTGTGAGGTACCTCAGGGAGAAAATACCTACGTCAGTTATGTTCTGTTTAGGCACGAGGTTTCCTGGTGTAGGTGTGAGTTCACTGCTAATAAATCAACAACGGGTAATAAGGATCACATCACACACACACACACACACACACACACACACACACACATATATATGAAGAGAGAGTGATTGACTGAAAAATATTGTTTTCACTTGTGGTTTACAGGAAACTAGCCCACCCACTGTTCCAATGGAGAGAATGTTCTTTAGTCAAATATGTGTTCCACAGAATTCATAGAATAAAGCAAGAATTGCTACTATTTTACCACATAAATCTAATGTTAGATGCTTAAGTCTCTTCATAACTGTTCACAATTAGGAAGTGAAAGGATCTAAGTTAAAATTAGCTTCACAAATGGAAACCTTATGGCTTAGTGTCCTTGCAGTATCCCTTCTGAAACACTAATGCTGCAATCATGTTTAGAGAAGGTGTTCCATCTCAGGGATAGAAAATCATGTCTTCTTTCAGATAAACATGAAACTTTCAACTTCTTAAATCCACAGTATTAGATTGAAGCAGCTAAGGAATTATCCAAAGACTATATTTCTTTGTGTGTGTTTATTTCTGTATAGTAAGAACTAAAGCTAGCAGACATGCAGGTGGCTAGTTATTAGTGCCAAAATGAAAGCAGCGAATCTGAGCCCCTGGCTGCCTGCCCCCATGCACAGAGGAAAACACACCATGCTCTGGGTCTGTTCCTGAAAACCTCCAAGCCAAATTTTCTATAAGGCTGTTACTCAGTCTGAGATATCCAAAGGGTTGCTAAATGACTGTTAGTCATGTTTGCAGTAGTCCAAATTTGCTATGAATATATCTAGCATGGCAAGCTAGTTAAATCCACACTATTGCTCAAATATAAATAAGCACTAAAATTTTACACTGTATTTTTTCAATAGTTGTATAGTTATATGTTCTTTGGAATCTGCCCCTCATTGTTAAATGTCTGCCCTTCAGTTCTATATGTCAGAAATTAAAATGGAAACCTTAAAAGTGGATTGGTATTCTTGGTCTCATAACACATAGTTGCTATAGCAAAAATAATAACAAAAGCTTTCTTATATACTTAAATTCAGGATTTAAAATGCAAATACAACATTATCATTAAGTTTAAAAAGACAGTTCAGTAGAAATAACTATTGGAATAGACTACATAACATAAGCCATGTCCATTTGGTTATATGAGCCTCATTACGAAAAAGAAGGGTGGAGAAGAGAAGGAAAGAGAGGAGGAGGAAGAGGAGGAGGAGGATGAAGAGGAGTAGGAAGAGGAGGAAAGAAAGGAGGAGGATGAGAAGGAGGAGGAGGTAAAGAAGGAGAGGAAGGAGGGGGAGGAAGGGAGGGGGAAAGAGGAGTAGGGGAGGTGAAGGTGGAGGGAGAGGAGTAGGAGAAGGAGGAGTGGGAGGAAGAGGAGGAAATAACTTTGGCCAGACTTCATTTTTGTTATTTTATATGTTAACTTTTCATATCATGAATAAAGAAAATAAGACAGGGATCATTTTCTTCCTAAAACACAGAACCCAACAAATCAAGTGAAATATTTGCTGGGAACTAAAAACAGTTAATTCCACTGTCAAACATCATGGACATGTGGTTCATCAGAGTGAATGGCAAATTTCAGAATCCTCTTCCCTCAGTAGTCAACATTAAACTGCCAGCCAGTCTTCAGCCAAACCTGGATGCATGGAATATTGATGGAATACTGTCCATTGAAAAATGAACAAGAATCATTCATTATTTCTTCAGCTCTAACAGATATAGCTCTGATGGTGCTGTTTTTCAATTCAATGTAGCCAGTTGAAATAATTAAAGGTTTTTGACATTGTATAACAATGAGTTTGATAGAAACTAACATTGTAGAATGAAGTAAACTTATACAAATTATACTATCTCTAATTAGACCCAATGAAATTAAATATAATTTAGGATAAAATCAAAAGAACATATGAAAGGAGAGAAAAATTCCAATATATTTTAAAAATCATTTTTACTTCATCCTTTTTTTTTGGGGGGGGTCTATTTTTGAGACAAGGTCTCCCTGTAACCCCAGTTAGCCTAGAACTCTCTATGTATGTAGACAAAACTGTCCTTTAACTCATAGAGATCTACCTGCCTCTGTCTCCCAAGAGCTGGGATTAAAGGTGTGTGCCACCACTCCCAGCTTTACTTCATCTTTTTGTTCATAATGAACAGAAGGGTCAATTCAATAGTCATAAGACATTGGAAAAAGAAATTGATATACCATGATTTAAAAAATGTTCTATCTTTTAAATGCATTCTACAAAGAAACTCATTAATTTGTAATCAAACTATGTACAAAGCAGCACAAACATCATTTAAAAATTATCTGTTAGCTCTTTACTTTAGAGACTCACGTTCTCTTTACAATATCTCAATGTTGGCCTGAGAACAAAGATGGGGTGCTTTCATTGGGTAAATTCTCAACATGGACAGATCAGTCTCATCTATTTCTAAGATAAATAAACCAACACCAGAGGAAAGTAAAATAATGTGGGGTTTTGGTTTTGTTTTTTTTTTTTTTTTCGTTTTGAGACAGGGTCTCCCTGTAATCCCAGCTGTCCTGGAATTCACTCTGTAGACCAGGCTGGCCTTGAACTCACAAGGATCAGCGTGCCCCTGCCTGCTGAGTGCTAGGATTAAAGGCGTGCACCACCACACCCGGAAATAATGAGGTTTTATTGAACAAATAAACAGTATGCTGCATCTTCTAAACACTGTGATGATAAAGGGGATTTGTGCATGTCATTCCTTTGATTCAGAGACAAAATTCTGCAACACAGTTAGTGAATTGAGTGCCACCAGAAGCACACTTACCCCACCTATACCCATTGTCTTTGGGAAGTGTTGGCCTGGGGTTGACATACACTTAGTACTTTTTAAAATATCTTTAAACATGTGTCTTCTAAAGATTTTCTTGAAGAAAGCTTTTCAGTACCCTTTTCTTTACCTCTCAATGCAATGTTTTAAACATTTTTTTTTTAATTTTATTTATTTCTTATGTGTATGAATGTACTGTCTGCATGCAGGTCTGTGCACCCGTGTTGTGTAATTCCGCGGAGGTCAGAAGAGGGCGTCGGATTCCCCTGGAACTGGAGTTCTCCTGGAATTGGAGTTTCAGACGGTTCTCGGCCGCCATGTGGGTGCACATGGGGATTGAACTCGGGTCATCTGTAAGAGCGGTCGGCACTCTTAACCGCTAGGCCATCTCTCCAGCCTCAATGCAATGTTTTTTAGGGAAGATTTGGACATCATAGATTTATTCAAGCTTACTGAATGATACTGATTCATATCATTTTGCTAAACTATTTTTGATGATGCTGATTTTATAATTATCTCATTAAGTGATAAGGGAGTGATACAGAAAAACAGGCCATAAAAATACTGGACTAAAGGGGAAATGTATGAAGTTATTTATCTTTTCTATAGAAACCAAATGTATGAATATATTACAAAACTACTCTTTTTAAATAATAAGGGAAAATCAAAATGTCTTTTATCATAAAGCAACTGAGTGAGAGACCTAGGTTTGAAATAAAAGCAAAAAAAATGTAATGCAACATAAATAATTTTGTGAAGCTATAGGAAATATCGATTATTGTCAAATGATTTTATTTTCATGATTTGGAACAACTTAGGAGTAGTGATGATTTAGTATAAACTATGACAAAGTACTTTTATACAATTGTGTATAATACTTTTATACAAATATGTATAAGGTGATACATAGATTACATTAGATAACCATATCATGAGTCTCATCATTTTTATACAATTGAGCTATGTATATATAAGGTGATACATAGATTACATTAGATAACCACATCATGAGTCATCATTTTTTCCCTCAGAACCTTAATTTTAAGCACCTATGAGTCAATTTAATTTAAAACCGGAAATATGTCATTTGCTATTCTAAGAAAATAAGTTCTATACCTAATTTAAATTTCATATATAAATATGTTTTACTTTTCCCCCTTTTAAACCACTTTAGTTTTAATAAATAAGCCTAACGTGGTCCATGTGTCACCTGAAACACTGTACTGAAGAAGCCAGTCATACCAGCATGGAGCAATGAGTAAACATGAAAGGACTGGACTTTGATTACCCTGGAAGACCTTATGCATCTATCTGTCCACATTCTAGTAACTGACAGAGAAATATGCTGATGCTTCTCTTGTCATAGAAGTTTATCAGTTTATACCATCCTTCTGGGAAAGAGTGAACACTGGAAATATAAACACTTCATCAATCCAAGGACAAGTAGAAAGTATTAGAAGTCTTATCACAAAATAAACTGTGATTACAATTTTGACATATGTTCTCAATTCTTAACTTCCAGCCATCATCAACCTGCCCTAAATATTTAGGACAGTGACAACCATAGAAATCAACGTACATCATAAACTTAGAAGCAGCATGTCTGGGTAAGAAGCCAGAGAATTTAAGACTGTCCACACAATCCTGGAAAGCCTTAGAATAATGTTAGTTCTGCTCACAGGAGGGGATTTAAGCACGATTTTTGTCATGATTCCCAAAGGTAAATATCATTGGCTTTCACAGAAGTAGCTGGAATTAAGAAGGTTAACCAATTTTCTTAAATGGATCCATCTAATTACTCAAACTAAACTATTCTAAAACACTTTTTCTTTACAATTTTTTTCAATTTCATCATGAAAGCATACTTGCTGTGCACAAATCTCAATTCACAAATAATCTATTAATTCATACATTCAAGTTGTATTAAACCCAGAAACTGAAATGTGTCAAATATTACATGATTTACATTTGATGAACTGAGTTAAAGTAGACTATGCTTGCTCTCTATTTCTGCTCATCTGGCTAAAAAATATTGCTGTCATTCTCTCTGGAAATAAGTTTTGAATACGCATTTGAATGAAAATATGGCAGGTATTTCATCCTCATAGGACATATCTAATCCACATACTATGCTACCTTAAACATGAGCTAAAACTTAGATTTCATTTCATCTGTGTATGTGGATGTTAAAGTATGTGTGTACTGAGTATCATCCTCAGCAATAATGACACTGACTGAGATGGGGTCTCCCATTGGCCTGGAGCTCACTGATTTGGCTAGACTGCTGAGCAGTCTAAGGATACACCTATCTCTGTTTCACCAGTGCTTTAATTAAAAGCAAGTGCCTCCACATCACACCTTTACATAGCTTTGGTGAGCAAACTCAGGGCCACATGCTTGTGGGACAAGCACTTGAGGGAGCTATGCCCTCATTCAAGATATCTTTTTAAATATTTAAGAGTGAAGGAATATTTGCATGTGACAGATCCTTATGTATTCTCACTCACTAAAAATAGATTTATATTTGCCTCCTAAGAATAATCAATTAAAAAATGAATAATCAATTTAGCTTAACACAATTTATCAGCAACTTCCTTTACACAGTTTCTATTTTAGTAGTATTAAGGGGTAGAGATGAATATAATATTCAATGAAATGCTGATTCTTAATTGTGAAAAAAAATTAAAGAAGTAACAACAAAATGAAAAGACAATATTCTATATGCTGTGTTTAGAGAAATTTAATCCATCTCCTTGCTTATCTAAGACACAGAAAACTTGATTCAAATTAAGCTTTTAAATGTGTCTCCTAATGAATAATCAAATGTGAATCACTGCTCTCTCTGTAGTTTGTAAATATTGAGGTTTGCTACAAATGTAGCCTAAATGCATTTATTCAAAATATCAGTAAAAACTATAATTAATTAAACCACTCTATCGTAACACATATGATATTGATACTTGAAATAAGGGAACTTGAAATTTTTATGAAATATATTTATTAGGATATATTTATACTGATCTTGCCAGAGCTCTTCAGACTTAGAGAGTTAGAAGTGGAAAAGCAGTATCTGTGCCAAATTCCTTCAAAAATGTTACATACTCTAATACAGTGTACATGACAAGCCTGAAGTGTTGAAAGGAAGCCATTTGAATTATCTGAGCACCCAAAAAAAGCATCTGGAAAATTACCTAACAACTGAAACATCCTATTCACATTTTCTGGATTCTCATAATGCTGAAAGGATTTCAAACAGGTCCTGAGTTTACAGTAATTTGCAAGCTTTTGAACAAGTACAGCAATTTCAAAGAATAGGCACTATTTGGTGGGTGTATCATTAATGACATGATTTTATCATAGCCAAGTAGTTTAACCTTAATTTTGTTGCTTTTGTGTTACAATTCCTACCACGACATTAATATTTAGTGTCAGGTAAAGATGTATTTAGAGATAATAGGAGGAAAAAGGGGTCATAGTCCATTCTTTATTCTGGTCCCCAAGGCTACCAGGCACGCAATGAGCTAAATAAAGCAATTCAGGCTCCTTTTAGGATATTTTTTTTAATCTTTTTTTATTTTTATTGATGCTTTGTGTATTTCATACATCATTTTCCAATTCAGTTCAGGCATATATCCCCTTCCCTTCCCCCCCACCCCACCCCTACCCATCGCAGATCGTGCATTCTGCCATAAGTTTTCTGCATCTTTCTCTGCTTTTTTGTTTTGTTTTGTTTTCATTTTTTTTAACAATAGGTGATAATTTGTGAGTACAAGCATCCTTCATGTAAAACCAATTTGCAAGCAGTTGTGCCCAAACCCACACAGCTCATGGGTCCCACCATCCAGCAGGGGGGGGCTTGTATGTTCAATCAAGTTGATCAAATGAGTGTCCAGTCTATATTATTGTAGTTTCACCATTAACCCCAATCGAAGCCCTTACATTCTATTACGCCCTCTCTTCCGCAGATTGTTCCCTAGGCTTAGAAAAGGGGCACAGGTGGATGAGAAGCAAAACACTCTACTTTCTCTGGAGCTTTTAGGATATTTTTTAAAGGGGGGAAATGACAATTCTTATCTGCCAATGAGGTTCTGCTAATGGCTTTCAGATTTTCATTTCAGTGATCCAGGATCACTGTATATTCTGTTAAATACCTGCACTTTTTTATGACTTTTGCTCACATGCTTCTGTAATGCTGCACCATTGAACATCAGTGTGTGGTGTGAGACGGGTCCTTCAAAGCTGACCCTTAACAGTTACACCTGGCACATAGACTAGCTTGTTCTTAACTGGTACAACCATTTGCTCTCCCACAATATGGGTGTCTCTCTCTCCCTGTATTTCACTTTCTTTGTCTAAAAATCTACCATGAATGGAGAATGAGTATTCCTTTTAACATTTGGTTAAGTTATGCTGCCTAGGCCCAATAGTGAGTATCAAAATACTAGGTAAAACTCTAAATCCTGAATGTTTGTGTACTTGATTAGGGAACTGCACATCCCTGTAATAAGCTCTCTTTCTCATGGAAATTGACTCCCCAGGTCAGGGTCTCTCTCTCTCTCTCTCTCTCTCTCTCTCTCTCTCTCTCTCTCTTTCTCTCTTTTCTCTCTGTGTCTTTCTCCTTTATCTCAGAGAAATGTAAGTAGTACAGATATTTACTCAGCCTTGAGTTTTCCACTTTCTTGCCTCAGCCTCCCACATGGCAGGATTAGAGGTGACAAACAAGCCTGGTTCTCTATGTCACTCTATCTGTCCCTGCTGGGATCTGGTAAATATACTCAGCCTAAGACATAATGGTAGGGATTTAATTTTCCCAGAGTGGTAGGAAAACATTGTTATGTAATCTAAGAATTAATTTTTATCTTTGTTAAATTTGATTTCTTTTTGAAGTATTTGAAACTATGCACTGAGAAGTTTCAAATTTATAATAATTCTAATGCTACTTAGATTCTCGAACCATATATTCAGGAGTGACAGCATTCAACACCTAATTGAAATATTTTAGAAACATGAAACCCATCTGAAAAGATTCTTCCCCTAACATTCTGTCTTTTGGAAAAATTATCTTATTTCCTCAACTTTTGTTATGACAGAGAAAATTTTAGTGTATATGGGGGCAAGATTTTGAGGATTTAGCCATCCTTATGATGAAACTAAAAGAGGGACTATAAGAATAATTCAGATACCGAAGGGACAATTTTACAAGAAATCTGTTCTTGACTTTACTTTCAATGCAAATTGTGTAAATAAAAGTAAAACATTAAACCTATTTTAATATAATTTATTTTTATTAGTTTTAGCTTCACACAAAAATTGCGTAGTGTAGAGACTTTCCAAAAGTTGTGTCTTACCCCCATTTCAACATTTGTCACTGGTGTGGTACTGTGGGAAAGCCTCAGGGATTCTGCACTGAAACATGACTGATTCACCCATGTGACATAGGTTACACTTAGACTTACTCCCACAACTGTCCATTCTATGGCTTTAACAAATACGTAAAATAAGAGATATTTCACAGCTCCCAAATTCACTCTTCTGACTACTAATCACTCTTCTCCCTCCATCCCTATCAAACAATGTTTTGTTATATCAATGGCTAATGTTCTCATTAAACCTTTTCCAGAATAAAAGAACTATACTCACAATATTATGAACAATATCTTCAGATTGTTTTGCTTTTAAGTATATGCATACACATTTTCTCAATGTCTGTTCAGAGCACAATAGATCATCTCTTTTAGTGATGACTGGTATACAATTGCTTCCTGGTAGCACTGACTATTTTTCCACTCACCAGCTAAAGCACATCTTGGCCATTTCCAAGTTTTGACAATTCTGACTAAAGGTAAGCATCCAGTTGCAGGGTTCAATGTGAATTTATTTTCAACATATTTTGGCAAATATCAAAAGTGTGATGGCTGGATGATATGCTAAGATGATATTCAGCTTCATAAGATATTGGCCAAAATCTTCTGAAGTGGCTGTTCCATCTTGCATTCCTACCTGCAGTGTAGAAGTACATAGTTTTCTGAAGTGGCTGTTCCATCTTGCATTCCTACCTGCAGTGTAGAAGTACATAGTCTTCTGAAGTGGCTGTTCCATCTTGCATTCCTACTTGCAGTGTAGAAGTACATAGTCTTCTGAAGTGGCTGTTCCATCTTGTATTCCTACCTGTAGTGTAGAAGTACATAGTCTTCTGAAGCGGCTATTCCATCTTGCATTCCTACCTGCAGTGTAGAAATACATAGTCTTCTGAAGGGACTGTTCCATCTTGTAATTCCTACCAGCAGTGTAGAATTACATAGTCTTCTGAAGTGGCTGTTCCATCTTGCATTCCTACCAGCAGTGTAGAAATACATAGTCTTCTGAAGTGGCTATTCCATCTTGCATGCCTATCAGTAGTGTAGAAGTACATAGTCTTCTGAAGTGGCTGTTCTATCTTGCATTCCTACCAGCAGTGTAGAAGTACATAGTCTTCTGAAGTGGCTGTTCCATCTTGCATTCCTACCTGCAGTGTAGAAGTACAAAGCCTTCTGAAGTGGCTGTTCCATCTTGCATTCCTACCAGCAGTGTAGAAGCACATGGTTAGTTCTGCATCAGGACCAGCATCTGATTCTCAGTATTTGGATTTGAACCATTTTTACTGGATGTGCAGACTATTGCAATTTTTTTTTGGTATTTTTGATACAGGGTCTCCCTATAGCCCCAGCTGTCCTGGAACTCACTATGTAGACCAGGCTGGCCTTAAACTCACAGAGATCCACCTGTCCCTACCTCCTGAGTGCTGGGATTGTATTAATTACTGATATTCATTATTAAGTTATTAGTATATAGTACTTTTGGAAATCAGAAAACTAGGATGAGGACTCTGAAGAGGAAGGTTCCCTCGAAGGAGGGGGAATAGTAGAAATCAAGCAAATAAAAAGTAAGGGGGAATGGAAAACAGTATAGGGAATGGAAAGATCTGAGTATGGAGAGAAATGGGGAAGAAAGGTTGCAATTGGTCGGATTAAGCAAAACAAAGAATATAATGAAAATCCCACATACAAACTAATATCTTATAATCCAAATAAAAATTACAATAGAGAATTGGAAGAAAATTATGGTACAAGACTAGATAGTGCTTCTCCTAGAAGCAGCGGATTATTAAATAAAATGTCTAGTCTCACCGGGTGTGGTGGCGCACGCCTTTAATCCTAGCACTTGGGAGGCAGAGGCAGGCGGATCTTTGTGAGTTCAAGGCCAGCCTGGTCTACAGAGTGAGTTCCAGGACAGCTGGGACTACAGGGAGACCCTGTCTCGAAAAGATAAAAAAACAAAACAACAACAACAACAAAAAAACATAAAATGTCTAGTCTCAGACAAAGGATATTGTCATAGGAGTTCATCAAGGACTTCAAGTCCCCTCCACTATGAGGCTCTTGTCAGTTCTCTTGGTTTCCACCAGAACTATAGAATAGGATTTGATTGCTGAACATGCCACATACATTACTTGCAAGATATACAGAATGTAAGCTGCAACTGAGCTAGAAAGTTCTTTCAAAATACTGGAAAGAACTATGTAAGTTGTTGGAGCAGAAAAGGCATCAGTGTCTTTCCGAGTTGTGAACTCAGATCCAAAACCCTTACTTGCTTGTCAAGATATGAAGCTAGGCATGACCAACCAGTCTCTGATTTGATTTGAGGCCTATTTCACAGGAGAAAAACATGTCTGGAATTATAAGCCTAGTTAACAATACCTACTAGTGGAGGTCACTTAGCCAAAGGCAGAACTTCTGGTTAATAATTATATAGACATAACAACAAACTCCCTTTTAAAACTCTATGTTTAAACCCATATAGAAAAGAAACACATGGCCTAATTGGAGAAGCTTTACTTTTAGGGAATAGTCATGAGTTTAAAGACTCATAGCCAACCATGATGACAATTTGACTCTCCTCCCTAATCCAAATGTTTATTCCACTCCCTAAGGCTTAAAGAATGTTTGGGCCAAAAATGCATAAGGGGGAGAAGACAGGGTGAAGGGCTGTGAAATACCATCTTCTAGACTTGATAAAAGCAGTGAAAATTTACAATAGTGGTTATTTGCACTGGGCCCACACAAGACAGGCCCAGCCAACAATCAGTCACGGAAGGGGAAGGGGCTCACAATCTTCTGTGTACTCTACTTGAACTATTACCCATTAACAGTTTCTAAGATGGAAATATTTTTTCATATGAGTGCTGACTGCTGAGCCCATAAAGCTCCAAAGGATAGCATCAAACCAATGACCATACCAATGACCCTGGTCAAACTCAGTAGATCCCAAAACAAAATGAAGAGACATGACTTTGAGAAAGAGATTTTTATGTGAAGGGGGGGCAGCAGTGAGATGAGGGAGGTAAGAGCACTTTGTACATGCATGAAATTGTCAAAGAAGAGTTTGATTGCCAAAAATAAATAAATTGAATAATCTAAAAATGTGCCATGAAAGCATGATAGAGATTGATGAACTATACAGAAAACCAACAAAGACTAGAAGCAATTCTCTTATCTTACAAGTTTGCTTTCACAGCACTATCAGAGCCAGGAAATGCTTTGGATCTAGACTATAGATCACAGCCCAGAATGCCCTTCAGATCCAAGAACATTCCATTAAAAATTAGAGCACCTAGGATAAAATATGTAAATATAAACAAAACCATTTAAGAGATAGGAATAGATCAGGTGTATACACAGGAGACAGAGACCAAAGTAATTTAGAAATAAAACAAACAAACTTAGCATTCTAGGCTTTGTCTTGGAATAATTAATCTTGTTTCATTCAGCATAATGAAACTCAGGAAAGTACAGGGTTTTTGTTGTTGCTTTTTTAGTTTTGTTTTGTTTTGTCATTTATGAAATTCAAAGTAATACGGAAGTTTGTATTATACATGATCTGTCTTATTTTTCATTATTTTTAAAATACAATACTCAAAAACTGAAACTACTTATTTCCTACCCAAATAATATAATTTAGATGTTTTCTTTTTAAAATTATATATATAATTTTATGTGTGTGTGTGTGTGTGTGTGTATGTGTGTATTTTGCTTATGTGTAAAATGCATGCAATACACCTGGAGGCCAGAAGAAGAAATTGGAATCAATCCCTGGAATTGGAGGTACAGGTGGTTGTTAGAAGCCATGCGGATGCTGGGAACTGAACCCAGGTCCTTGGCAAGAGTAGCAGTGCTCTCGACTGATAAGCTATTTCTCCAGACTATAGATGTTTTTCTTATTTTCAATTTGACATCTAACAAGATTGAAAATCATTTAAATTGGTGCATGAATTATTTGCTGCCTTTAATTTTACTATTTTGATACAAATATTGGATAGAAAACCATTTGCAGAAAATAAGAATAAGTGAAAATTACAAATCACCTTAATTCCTATAAAGGGCTATGTTCTAGTATACACTTTCACTAAACATACATTGAAAAACTATGCCAGGTATCTTTAATTTACTAGTCTAAATAATTTAGATAAATAAATCCTTTAATTGAAACTTCCTTACTCTTTTTTTAACTTTTTTTTTTTATGTGCATGAATGTACTGTCTGCATGTTGGTTTGTGCACCCGTGTCATGCAATGCCGTGGAGGTCAGAAGATGGCATCAGATTCCCCTGGAACTGGAGTTAAAGATGGTTCTCAGCAGCCACGTGGGTGCTGGGGATCGAACCCGGGTCCTCTGCAAGAGCAGTCAGCACTCTTAACCGCTAGGCCATCTCTCCAGCCCTGAAACTTCCTTACTCTTAAAAATATAATGAAATCATTTTTTCCGGTAGTACTCTAGAAGAAAATTTATTAAAATAATAAATTATTTTTAATGTATGAAAGAAATTTTGAAACTATTTTAAAATCAATACTCAATACATTAATATTGAAATATAAAACAATTTATTGTTTTTCAAGTTATTTTAGCTATATTATGATTTATCAAAACAGTATTTGCAAAGCTCTGTAAGCAAAGTATTATGAAATTACATTAGCTTAAGTAACAAAATAAAGAGAATATATAAATTACTTCAGTAAACTGTTTTATTATATTACTTAAATTACCAAGAAATCCAGACATGGATCTTACTGTTAACTTTAATATGTTTTAAAACTATGTTGCCTTTGAAAACAATTATATAGACATTCATTTACATGAAATATTCCTATTAATGGGCAGAAATATATTCTTAAAATCCATACTCTTTCATGTTTTATTAAATATAATAGGGTCATTAAATATTAAATACCTCTTATGGTGGAATATTGTCAGCATATACAATAGTCAGTGAATTAGTAGTGCAGGTAAATATTCATCAATTGCCTTCCTATGATTTTGTATCACTATTAAGTGCTGTTCTGAGTTTATTTCTCTTACTTGAATTAATCAGCCTTTCTTTCCTTTTATGTCATTTTATTTAATTTTTTCTTCAAAAACACACAGATAGAGAAACTTCATGGGTTGAGAAAGAAAATAATAATAATTTGGTATATGACATTGAAAATGATGAATGAAACATATTATTTTAAATTTTCCTATTAATGTTATGGTTTGATATTTCTGCTAAATTCACTTTATAGCTTTAAAGCTAAGGAAATGTGATATACATACAGATCCATATAAAATACAGTGAAAAGACAGCTCAAGTTACTAAGAGATTTAATTTTAACCAAAATTTGCAAATTGGCAACCAGTTTAAAGCACAGAAAATCATAAACTGAAATATTGATTCTACAGGAATACATTATGAAACTCAGTTATGTAACCATTTATAACAACAGCAGATTTACCCACTATAAAGCACAAAAGCAGCCACTAAACTGGAGAATATATTAATTTTAATTACTATCATTAATGGCTTATCTACCTAAATATCTATGTGTTTTAAAATGTCAACATGATAAATTTGAGGGAAAACTAATGAAGATTTAAGGTCAACGATAATGAAAATTTTCCCAAAGGACAAAAAAGGGAAATAAAATAAAGGTGTATACTTAATGGAACATTTTTCCAGTCTTGTATCAAATTATTAAATGTAAATGATTGGCACAAATATGACATTCAACAGAAATATGATTAAATTTAGCACATATTCATTGGGCTCCAAGCTGGCAAAACAGATCTAGTATTTGAGATTATCTATGAAGTGTTCTTTAGGTGAGATACTCTATGTCTACCTCTGTCTCTTCTGTCTACTTCAAAACAAAGGTAGTATATAACATATGCCAGATGTCCAAAATTCTCTAAACATTTTAGTAGTTTAACAACAAAAAATAGCAATACCAGAGTTTAGTCAGAGGTGAGCTCCTGATAGTAGTGCCATTTATTTAGGCAAAGAATATAATTTTTACAGGTTTTAAAGTTGACTTTGAAGTATGAAATACTAGATACAAAGGAGTTAAAACATATGATGGCCTAGCGGTTAAGAGCGCTGACCGCTGTTGCAGAAGACCTGGGTTCGATCCCCAGCACCCACTGGCTGCCGAGAACCGTCTTAAACTCCAATTCCAGGAGAACTCCAGTTCCAGGGGAATCCGACGCCCTCTTCTGACCTCCGCGGCATTGCACGACACGGGTGCACAAACTTGCATGCAGACAGTACATTCACACATACAGAAATAAATAAAATTAATAAAAAAAAAACTTTAAAAAAAACATATAAAACGATTAAGTAATCAGACCCCGATGATCAAACTTGCTTAATTAAAAATGGGTAAATAGATAAATGAAACAAAAGTTTAAGAGGAGTACATGATCAATGAAGGTTTATAAACAAAGGCAACTAATACAACCTAGATGATCATGTTATTTAATCCAATGAGTATAAGAAAAGTCCTAAGAAAGCTATAGTAATTGAGTATAAAATCTTCTGGTGACAACAGATATTTTCTGAACACTTACTGTACATATGGACTGTGCCTGGTGTCATGGATGGCACAATGAATGAAAGCTACCAATCCCTGGTTATCAATGAGAATGACTAGACAGGCACTATTTATAGAAAGAAAAATAATGCAGGGGATCATTAGCTACAACTTGATGCAAGACAAAAGTGTGCTGTGAAGACAGACAGGGATGCTGTGGAGGAGGCTTTCCTAAATCCAAAAGATTTAGATATGTGCAATGTGGTAAAACTGTCCTTCACAGAAAGGAAATAAACCTGTGTCTCCCAGACACTCCAGATTAGTTTCGTAGAAAGCACAATGGCAAGTCCACACCTGGCTCTGCCTGGAAGTGGTCAAAGTTTGAACAAGATGCTTGAGAGTTGTGCTAAAGCAGACCAGGTGCTCTCATTTTTCTTTGGTATTGGTGTGCTTTGTTCCTCCAAGTCTGTGGCCATAGTTCCAAATTAGCATCCCCTTTAGAGGTCATTCTCCTCTTTCAGCCCTAAGAAAGGGCTGTGTTCAGTGCATTTGTGAAAGCCTACACACCCCTCCAGGGAGAAGAACTAGGCTCATTTATCCTTATCAGTTCCACCAATTAGGAAAACAGATGTATCCCAGAACAGTTGTGGTACATTAGGAGATGGCGAAGCACTGCATGGTCTGGAGTTGGGGGGAGACAGCTGGACTAGGCATAAACAAATACGGTGACTGACTGCTTAGGAAGTTCCATATACACCAGAACTTTTAATAAATACACATTAATAATCATAGTTAATGCAATGGTGGTTAACTAATCTGCAGTTTTGAGAATTTACAACTCATTTTACTTCAATAATTGCAGACCTAATTTCAAAAGCTTTTATATGGCTATACAAGATGAATAACATGTTTGTTTGCTTATAGGAAAATGCTATATAACATGTCTCATATGGTGGACAGAGTATTTATAATTCATATATATATATGTTATTATATGTATAAGTAATATATAAGTATGTGTTATATAGTGTCCTATAAAATAAGAGTTCAGGGCATCCATGAAAATGTCTCAAAAGACAATTGGGGCTGAATATGTCTCCTTCATGGCTAGCAAGTGAAATCATTGCATGCCTCAAAACACATATGGCTGAATGACTTCCTTGTGAAGTCTTTCTCACCCAAACCTAGGAATATTACTCTACTTCCAACAAAGCCAACTAAATTGAAATACAAGTGCAAAAGTTAGTGACTCGAACTAAAACACTATATATTAACTCTATAACCTTAACCTCATGGCTATATTTTAAAATCTTTGTAATACATCTAAATGTTGATAACTAAATACACCTAGTTATATTTAAAACACTGTCATTTAACATTGGTAAAATAATCAATACTTGTTATATTTCTAAATATAACATACGACATTAATAACTAGTTTTGATCAGCTTTTAATAAGTCTAATTACTGTTCTTAAGACTGGTAAGATATGTTCATCCTTCCTCTAGAGTCTGCTAATTATATCTAGTGAAACACTCTTGTTTATAAATATTGTATTTTTAATTTTATGTGTTTTGTGTGTATTGCCTGCATCTGTGTAAGTGTGCTCCTTTCGTGCAATGCCCACAGAGATCAGATTCTGGAACTGACAGTTGGAGTAACAGACAGTTGTTAGTTGCCTTGTGGGTGCTGGAAATTGAACCCAGGTCCTCTGCAAGAGCACACATTGCTCTTAACCACTGAGCCAAATCTCCAGCCCCAAGTGAAGCAGCTTCAGTACTCTCGTCTCTCATAAATTTAAGAATTTCATTTATTTACATTGATAGTAGTGGGAGGTAGATGGAAGTATTGCCAATACATTCAGGGAGACATTGTCTTTACAAATTAGGTTTTTCAATTAGGCACAAGAAAGCATCAGTGAAAAAAATGACAGAAGAAAACTACAAAGGAAAAACTTGCTAATGATTTTTCCAAGTCAGGGCAAATATCTGATAAATTTTGAATAAATATTTTGTTGCACAAAAGTTATTACCATGTTCAGTTCAAATCAAGTGACTACTGCTCCCTTTATCATCCCTCACTTCCCTTTAGTGATTCCTTAATTTCCAACCTACATATTCTAAATTTCTTGAACTCTGACAGTTGCTTTGAAATGAGACAATGCCATCTGATGAAGTTCATTCCAAAGCTTTTTAGCAATGCTTACTCAGCAGCCACTAGCTATGTCAAAGAGAGCTGCATCCCACTAATGGGGTCAACCAAGCCAGGGACCACTGTAAAAATATGAAATCATAGTCTGAATTTAAAGTGGTCAATATGGATAAGATCCTTTCTTTGGTTAGATTAGAATCTTTTAATTGCATTGAAGGTACTTCACTTGCTGATGCATTAACTGAAGTACAGCCAATTTAGTCCCACTAGCAATTATCAGGTCAGTAATGCTACTAAAATAACCACTTTTATTAAAGAGTGAAAAATGGCATAAAATACTTTGCTTTTAGTGACATTATGGCTCATTTCCTGTACATCTGGAACAGTAAAGAATATATGAAAATATCTTAAATGGGATATGTATAATCACTTAGCATCAAAGAAGCAAACATTGATGGATGTGCAGTTTTCTCTACTTATCTTAATTATTATTAATGAGCCATGATTAAAAATTAATCTCTAGAGTGATTCCAACCTCTCAGAAAAAGAACAAACTCAAACTCTTTCTATTAAGTCTTATCAGCTTAACTTCACAGATATTTTAAAAATCTTTGCAATATCATTTAACAGTGATGCAACGAAATACAACCAGATATATTTAAGTTTTTGTACTATCAGCTAAATACACCTGGTTATACATTTAAAACATA
The DNA here is from genome assembly GCA_009823505.1 of Rhizomys pruinosus. NCBI lineage: Eukaryota > Metazoa > Chordata > Mammalia > Rodentia > Spalacidae > Rhizomys > Rhizomys pruinosus. The sequence continues at coordinate 467,912 of VZQC01000256.1, read as the reverse complement.
CCATATGATATTATTAAATTAGTTTTGATCAACTATTTGGGTCAGGTATCTGATAAGGACTAAAATATCTGCTGTCCAGAATTACCAGACATTACTGAATATGTTAAATTTTAATACTAAATCACAATTATAACATTCATAAGGTAATAAAAGAATCATTGGCAATATATTAAAATATCAGAGCAATATGCACATACACAAAAAATTCACAACTTTATCTCTAAATACAAGACATATACAGTGAAAAATAAAATGGACATATTTGGTATCATAATTATTCATCCCAAAGCAAGAATGCTCTTAAGAAACCCTACAAAATGTTCCTTTGATTGCGCTGTGTTTCTTTCTTCTGTTGTTCTACAAAGAAACGTATTCACAGTCTTAGTACCTATTAAATTTCTTCATTTAACACTCTTTATCATAAATCTTTGTGTGTTCAATATGGCTTTTTTAAATTCATTTAAATTCACTCAAGTTCACTTCCCTAACCCTTAATGCCTGGGCTATGCAAAACCTCAAAGTCACAAGAAAAGTGACAGAAATTTCAACAGACTGGGAATTTCAATGAGTGCTTAGAGTTAATAATCAGTGACTGGAATTGGGGGACAGAATGACAACGTCTTTTATGTCAGGCTAAATAGTCTGTTTTTACAATGGAGGAAAGACGGCATCTTCAGCAAGTGGTGTTGGCAAAACTGGATCACAACTTGTAGAAGAATGAAATTTAACCCCTACTCACCCTGTACAAAAGTCAACTCCAGATGGATCAAAGACCTCAATGTGAAACCCCAAACTGTGAAGGCGATAGAAGAAAAATTTGGCAGCAGACTACAAGACAAAGGCATAGGAAAAGACTTCCTAATCAGAAAGCAGCTGCGCAAGAAATAAGATCGACAATTGACAAATGGGACCTCATTAAACTCAAAAGCTTCTGTACATCAAAAGAAACAATCAAGGAAGTGAAGAGAAAACCCACAGAGTGGGAGGAAACCCTCACTGCAGATACATCTGACAAAGCATTGATTTCCAGAATATATAAACTACTCAAAAAACAAAGAAGATAGCAACCAAATGACCCACTCAAAAGATGGAGCCCAGAGCTGAACAGAGACTTCACAAGTGAGGAATTAGAGAGGGCTGAGAAACATCTTAAAAAGTGTTCAACGTTGCTAATAATTAAGGAAATGCAAATTAAAACTACTTTAAGATAGCATCTCACTCCAATAAGACTGGCTAGGATAAAAAAAAAATGATACCAAGTGCTGGAGAGGTTGTGGGGAAAGGGGAACACTCATCCACTGCTGGTGGGAATCAGCCACTTTGGAAAGCAGTGTGGTGTGGAGAACCTTTAGAAGACTTGGAATGAACTTGCCACCTGACCCAGCTATACCATTCCTGGGATGTACCCACAAGATTCATCTTACCGCAGAGTTACATGCACAGCCATGTTTATTGCAGCTCTCTTCACAATAGCATGGTGCTGGAACCAACCCAAGTGCCCCTCAACTGACGAGTGGATAGAGAAAATGGAGTTCTTGTAGTGGTAAAAAAAGATGACAGCATGAACTTTGCAGGTAAATGGATGAACCTAGAAGATATCATGCTGAGTGAAGTAATACAGTCCCAGAAAAATGAACGAGAGATGGCATCCTTCATCAGTGGATGCTGCACCAATTACCTAATTGTATGGCAAACTGAGCAACGTTAATGTGATCTGAAAATAACTGTGCTCTTATAGAATCCCTTGAAAAATAAACAAATAAAATAAAAAGAAAAAATCAATAAATATCATAAAACAAACAAAAATAGTTTGTGTTTAATTCGAGTTTAAAAAAGTGATTCTCTAGAGAGCTTTTCATAGCAAAACAACATGATGATTTAAAGAAAAAAAAAGCTAGAGAAAGTGTGAGGGGTAGAAAGAAATGGGGAGAGACTGGAGAAATGCACTTTAACAACTAACAGATGAAACACTCTAGGAACCAGACAAGGTTGTGTCCAAACCTTGGCAGACCTCTACCAGTGTAGCAGATAACAGACATGGTGCTGAAATAATGAGAATTGATTTCTAGTATACTCCACAAATATGGATGATAATTTTCTGTTTACAGACTCTATATATTTAACAAATCATTTTCCCAAAAGCGGAGATACATTGGGTTGTTTTCATGTCGAATTTGATAGATATAGTTTTCTCCTTGTATAGATTGGGAAACTGTAGATAAATATATCTCTTTGCTTACACACATCTGAATTAACTGATTTCTGAGGTTATAACACTATTAGCCTATACAGACTAGACTGACTTATGCTTAGGAGACATTACAATTTCTGCATTAGAAGAATTCACTGCCTCCACCTCCTAGAAACATGAGATTCCCTATGCTCTCTTAAGGGAAAACACTGTATCTGAAAGCCCTTTAGATGATCTGGGATGCGTAGGGGTGGGGTGGGGGGAAGGGAAGGGGATATATGCCTGAACTGAATTGGAAAATGATGTATGAAATACACAAAGCATTAATTAAAAAAAGAATATTCAACATGCCTGTGCATACAAACTTCTCCAACTGGACTATGTTCAAAATTTGGACATAGATACTTGCAAAATGCACCAATTACTTAATTGTATGACATACTGAGTAACATCATTGTTATCTGCAAACAACTGTGTCATTGTATTGTAGAATCCCTTAAAAATAAAAAAATAAAAAATAAATAAAAAAAATAAAGAATATTCAAAATAAATATATGCATGCTAATTTCTACTATTACATTAATAGTAGTTGTCTATAACCCACAATGGTAAAAGAACTTAAGATAGAAAGCCAAAAGTGATACAAGTATTAGACATGTTTATCAAACTAAGTTTCTGAAGCCAATAATTTGCACTTAGGTATAACAAAATCTGCATATTTTTATAGACCACATATTTTCTGAGTTCATCATAAAACAGCTAGAACATTCATATTATCCAAAACCCCAGTTGTGTTGTACCCTGAAATTGCAAGAGTGAAAACTAAAAATTGCAATTCGAAAGCTAATGTTTGATAGAAAACTCTTATGGCTTCCATGTCTCTGTTGACAAGTTAAAAGGCAAAATAATATGGATTAAATGCCTTTACAACCTAGCAGATGTCTAGTCATCAATAATATTCACTGAAGGCCATTGTGTGTAGAGCACTTCCCTTCATTTTCTAATTCTTTGCCTGGCTGTAGGCAGAAAGAAAAGGGAGGTAGACAATGATTTGTCACTTCTCTTAGAACTTTTCACAGAACAAAAAGCTTTCCCTGCAATATGCCAGCATTATTTCAGCAGCGGCCCTTTCCAGATATTCATTTGATTTCTCACAAAAAAAAGTTTTATTAAAAACTGGTTTCTGTGAAATGTGAAGCATGAGTAAAATCACAAACAATGATATAAGAACAATAAAAGCTACATTTTTAAAATAAATTTTAAAAGAAACAAATATATATATAGGTAATCTCCACAGGAAGAAACAACTAAATTTCACTGTAATTTATTTGTGTGTAATAATTACGGATTAGGAGATATAATGTAATCTCTAAATAATCAGTAAAAATAAATAAATTGATAAATACACCTCAATAACAATATTAGTAATCTTTACAGTCAAAATTATATGTTTAAAAATAAACTATTAAGATGTTAGTATTTAAATATATATGAAAAATACAACCATCTAATTTCAAATGTGGTAAAAATTTAAAAGCATTATTAACTAATGTTGAAAGACATTTCAAAAGTATAAGATTTTGAAAATTCCGTATTATTTTAGTTTTATGTGTAGAATGTTATGCCTGCCACTATATTTATATAATACTATATTAGTATTTATAATATAATATTATATATACCCCCATATCATACAGTGCAGGAAAGGAAGGAAAAGTTCATGGATTCCATGGAAATGGAATTATGTACAGTTGTTAGCAGCCACGTTTGTGCTGGGATTTGTACTTGGATCTTTTGCAAGAATAGCCAGTGCTTTTAACCACTGAGCCATCTCTCCAGACACAAATGTATGTTTTTTAATTCTTTATATTTCATTAATGGCCATTTTGTGTTTTAGTATTTAAAAGACGTATACTTAATAATTAGTCAACATTATTTTAGGGGAGAAAATCAAATTGCATATTTCGTTAAGGTGTAAATCTTGTATTTTCAGACTAATATGAAAATCTACTTCAACTCTGATAAATTCTTTGAAATAACAAATATATCATTGGAATGATTTGCACACTCACATAAAAGATATTATAACCTCAACTCACAATTCTTTCCTAGATTTAACATACTTATTTCCTTTTATATAGTATTCATTCCGCTAAAATGGTGCTATGTATATTGAATAATAAAACTTAAAAAATGAAATTAGTTTGTGTTTTGTGGCAATTCTTTAGAACTTTAAAGTTTATATTCAAATACTACACATTGTTATAGATTACATGCATAAATAAAAGTAAATTACCATTATATGTACATAAAAATTATTTTGGCCTGATTTCTATTCAAAATATTAACTTAGAAGTCTACTTTATATGTATCTAGAAATACAAATATTTTACTTACAAGTAAAACTTGTCAATGTGCACATTCTCCAACCTCGAAAGTAATGAATTCTGAAATGAGCTACTATTTCTCTGAAAAAGTGCTCTTAAAATGTAATAGCAGAGAAACAAGTTCACACTACTCTTGTTCAACTATATAACCAAGCTTAGTAACACTAATGTGTGCAAAACAGCTCAGCTACAAAGCATCAGCAGGCCATGTGAAGACTCAATTAAGTGATTTGAATGACACTCTGTGTGTGTGCGTCTGTGTCTGTGTGTGTGTTTGTGTGTGTACCTTACCTAAAACAAAGGTTTAAAGACAATACAAGCAAAGTTTCCCTTGCTACCTAGACATTGCAATCCACCAGAATATAATTGTGCTCTGGAAATGCAAGACTTCAGGATGCTCCTTGGCAACAGCTCCTACCTTAAACAATTTTTGCCTACAATCTTGATATTTAAGTTCATTTCATTTGTGAAACTCATCGATACAATCTATACATAAGAATAATACTCTTTCCCAGAATGTGTTCAATATTTTCAATAAACTAATAGATTTCATGCAGTATTGTCAGATTCAGTTATAGACAAGAAAGGACAGAAGGAAGAAAGGAAAGAGGAAGGAATGAGAGAAGGAATAGGAGAAGAAATGCTCCTCAAGTTGCCTTGAAAGCTTGAGGACTTCCAAATTGCAGTGATAGCTTTCTTTCCCAGGATTTAAAATTGTTCCAATAATAATAATACAGTCCATTGAGATGTCTCCCTTTTTGCAATCTAAACCAATTTTTCTTTAACATCTGTGCCCAACAAGCTGAAATAAAACAGTATCCTGCTGTATTCTTTGTCCCCCCCCCCCCGTGGTTACACTCAGAATAGTTAAATCTTTCTCATTAGGTTAGCTTTGCTTTTAATTCCTATGATGTTCTGTTAAAATATAGTATAAAATATCACTGAATTACCTTCAACCAAAATTCTGAAGATGTAAGAGGAATTTTTGATAGAACAGGGTTGTTTGCACTGTTATCACAACATTTTCCATCATTTACTGCATGCACATTATTTACCTTGTTAACTAAATACCCTGTGAAATAAATATCATAGTTTTCATTTTGCAGATGAAATACCTTTATCTCAGAGACGAAAGACCATTTGCTCTATGATACACAGAAAAGGAAGATCAAAGGCCAGGCCTGTGGATTCCAAATGGACAGCATGATACTGCCCTCTGCACCGATAGTTTAAGGTTTTCTTTCTCCAGATGTAGAAAAGAGTACAACATAAAACAGAAGCTTTTTATCTTTTACTATTATTGCCATTATTGTTCTACTAAAAAATTCCAAAACAGGGAAAGAAAATCTCATCATGCTACTTTCCTAAACATGACTAAATTGATTATTTGAGAACATGCACATGTACACTCTTTTCTGTTTATAATTTGCTGTTTCTAATAAATTGATTTAGAACCCGCTAATAGGGTAAGTGAGGTGATCATCACCCTGATTTACGTTTCCCAATTCTGTCTTCTCACTCGCAATTGTAAAATCTTAACAGAAATGAGTAGGGAAAAGGGTGAGGAAAAAAAAAAATGTTCCCTGCAGCTGCAGCTGACTTTCTGGCAGACTCAAAGTAACTCTGTTGGCAGCTTAGCCAGGCATCTGGGGCTGTCGGTGAATTAGTCTGACGACTGACCTTCTCCATTGCCTACAAACACTGTACATTTGCCTTGCTCCATAATGAAGAGAGTTCTACCCTTTGTGCAATTATGATTAGGTTTATTATGAAATCTTCTCTAAACTGACCAATAAAACCTTTATTCGATTACATATTTTGAAAGGAAATAATAAGCATTTGGATTTCTTAAGAACAAATCCCATTTGAAAAAAATATATAAAGGAAATTATTCAATAAATGTATAGTGGGTTTTATGAGGAGTTATCTCATGATTCAAAGCTCTTCAGCTCTCTTACTTTATGTTGAAGAGGATGCACTTTTCTTTTGTATGTGTATGAATGTACTGTCTGCATGTAGGTCTGTGCACCCGTGTCGTGCAGTGCCTCGGAGGTCAGAGAAGGGTGTCCGATTCCCCTGGAACTGGAGTCAAAGACTGTTCTCAGCCGCCATGTGGGTGCCGGGGATCGAACCCAGGTCCTCTGCAAGAGCATTCGGCGCTCTTAACCGCTAGGCCATCTCTCCAGCCCCGAGGATGCACTTTTAAATCATCAAATAAGAAAGAAAAACCATCTTTTTTAGATACCAAGAAACCATCTTACTTCATTCAATTTTAACAGGTATTCAACTATTTGAAATATTTTTCTTTTTTTTTGTTGTTGTTTTTCTTTTCGGTCTTTTCGAGACAGGGTCTCCCTGTAGCGCCAGCTGTCCTGGAACTCACTCTGTAGACCAGGCTGGCCTTGAACTCACAAAAACCCGCCTCCCAAGTGCTAGGATTAAAGGCATGTGCCACCACGCCTGGCTTATACTGGAAATATTTTTCTTTAATAAAAAGCTAAAATATTCTTTAAGCAGTTTAAGAATATTGTCTTTGTTTTGAACCTTAATAAATTCACATTTGTTTATGGCATCTAGTGTAAATGCCTAGTGTGGTGGCACGTACCTTTAATTCCAGCACTCGGGACACAAAGGCAGGTGGATCTCTGTGATTTCAAGGCCAGCCTGGTCTACACAGCGAGCTTCAGGCCAGCTGGGACTAAAGGGAGACCCTGTCTCAAACAGACAATCATCATCATCGTCATCATCATCGTCATCATCATCATCATCTTTATTGATTGAATGCTCTTCCTGGAATCACTAAGTTTCTCTTCTGAACACTTAAGGCTGATATTTGAGAATAATTGAAGTTAGTTCTCAGAATAAATGTTTTACTAAGAGTATTTTTTCAAAGGTACTTCTGTTTATTCATACTTCTTTTTATAAATAATAAGACAAAAAGTCAGAAATTCTAAAAGAAGTCTCTATATGCACACTCATTTCTTAAACAGAAGCAATTGCTTACAAAATGTATTGATTTCTATACCTCTGTAACAATGATTTTCAACAATACATACATTCATTAATGTATAAACAAACGTTTTTAAAATACAAATTATTTGTTGACAGTATAATCCAAAAATCACTACATAATACGTTATCATTTTGTAACACTTTTGTCTGATTAAAACTTTCTACTGGCAAAGACATAATGATACTCTAACCTTTGGAAAACATTTCCACTTATTTTGATTTAGCTGCTGAAATGAAGTCAGTCTTCAAACTGAAAAGGGTATTTGGAGCAGATCCAAGCCTAACACCCTTAGAGCACCTGACCCCTAGAGAGCATCCCCATGATGGAGACAGCCACTGGCAAAGTCATAATCAGAAGCTTCATTCTCATGCCCTATACATGTACTTTCCATTTACACTGTGCTGCCGCGGAAATAAGATTTAAATAGGGTTGAAATGAGATCAAGTTTAACTCCAAAGTGCTATGGAGTTCATTTTAAACTTTCATCCAATTGTGATGTGAAAAAAAATACTTCTTTTACAGAATTTCCCATATTGCCTATTATGATCTTTGCTTTAATTTTTTTCTGCTTAATTCAGTCACAATTTCATGATATCAGTCACATTTTTTTTTGGTCTTTTCGAGACAGGGTCTCCCTGTAGTCCCAGCTGTCCTGGAACTCACTCTGTAGACCAGGCTGGCCTTGAACTCACAAAGATCTGCCTGTCTCTGCCTCCCAAGTGCTAGGAGTAAAAGTGTGCACCACCACGCCCGGCTTCAGTCACATTTCTTATAGAAAGCATACATGTCTGTATATATATATATATATATATATATATATATATATATCTTAAATTTATATCAATGATAAGCTAACAGAACTAGGGATGTGTTCTGATGTTTCAGTAAATAAATTTTTGGCTCTCTCTTTCTTTAAAAACATGAGCAACAGCAATATTTTGCTCTATCTCCTATGCAATGTGCATGGTTATAAATATAACAACACAAATCAATGTAATCAATTTTCAAACATTACAATATATGTAATCACATGGCAACCAATCATAAGTAATTTTAAGAAGAGGCTTTGAAATATGTCTTAAATTGATTTTTGTCCACTACAGGCAGTTACTCAAAAGACAGTCTTTTATTTAAAAGGTAAACAGGTAAAAAAATATTCAATCCTCACACTAAAGGTGTAAATAGTCTCTATACCCACAGTGCTTAATAATTCATTTTTAAAGGGTAGGAAATTTAGTAAGACATATATACAGGTAATTTCTGATAGAGATTCTAATGCATTAATGTGAAAGAGACAGTTTTAAAGCAGCATGTTTGTCTTCTTCCTGTTTATATCAGCCAAGATATCTTTTCTTTCCTCGATGTTTGTTACACATCTCAAATTTGGCCTGTACAGATTTAAATGAAGAAATATGTTTTCACTTTGAAAATGCTTTGTCTTTCAATAATCTTTTACTTAAAATTTGGGTAAGGAAGGCAGCTCTCCAAAATGTCATGTTCTTTCCATATATTTTTTTTTTCAATTTCAAGAAAGCAATGTTGAAATGTCTGGCAAGTAAATTCAGAGTCTGCTTTTGTAAATATTGTTTTGTTTTGAATTCAGTACCTTATGGAAACAAATAAGTGAATGAAGCCATTTTTCTGCTTTTCACAACTGTCCTGTTTTGGTCCATAATCTTTTAGTTACACATCTTAGCATATATAGTGTTTTTTCAATACAATAATTTTATTGGTGTTTTGTGTATTTCATATATATTTTTAATTTATTTTTTATGTGTTTAAATGTACTGTCTGCATGTAGGTTTGTGCACCCGTGTCGTGCAGTACCGCGGAGGTCAGAAGAGGGTGTCAGATTCTCCTGGAACTGGAGTTAAAGATGGTTCTCAGTCACCATGTGGGTGCTGGGGATCGAACCCGGGTCTTCTGCAAGAGCAGTCGGTGCTCTCTACCACAGGGCCATCTCTCCAGCCCCTCATATATACAAATAAATAAATAAATAAATAAATAAATAAATAAATAAATAAAATGGATGAAAAAATTCTTTTTTATTATTTTATGTGTATGAGTGTACTGTCTGCATGTAGGTAGGTGCACCCATGTTGTGCAATGCTGTGGAGGTCAGAAGCGGGTGTCAGATTCCCCTGGAACTGGAGTTAAAGGTTCTTAGCCACCATGTGGGTGCTGGGAATCAAACCTGGGTTCCTCTGCAAGAGCAGTCAGTGCTCTTAACTGTTGAGCCATCTCTCCAGCCCCAGAAGAAATTTTTAAATACAAGAGCAACACCAAAATATTACCTAAAGAAAACAGGAGGATAACTTCCTGGCACTGATCTGGGCTTTGACTGGGTATGATTCCAAATCACAGGCAGCACAAACAAAAGCTAATGAGATTACATAAAACAAAAACCCATTTGCACAGGACAGGAAATAAGTGGTATGAAGGTGAAGTTGAAGTTGAAAGAATGGGAGAATATTTTTTAAAAACTATATATGGATTAGTAGCCAAAATCTGTGAGAAACTCCAGCAACTCAACAACAAGAAAAAGAGACATTGCAAATTTATTATAAAATTAGGCTATTGATCGAAACAGACATTTCACCAGAGAAGATGAAAAAAAAAATGACCAACAGATATATTAAAAATAAAATAGCCTCACCATCCTGAATTAAATAAGAATCAAAACCACAATGAGATATCATTTCACTCCAACAAGAGTAACTATTAACCAGAAGATAAAAGCTAATAGTGTTAACCAGGATGAAGAAAAGGAGACCCTTTCATGTTCTTGATAAGGATGNGTGCCTCTGCCTCCCAAGTGCTAGGATTTTTTTAAAAAAAATTTCTCTACACAGGTTTATTATTTCGTGCAGAATTTAACTGTATCAGTTAGTTCTTTGACCCAATCCTTACGTTTTTGTTCCCTCCCATTTGTATTGCTCCAAAAATAAACATACAATTTATTTTGGGAGGTCATATATAGTGTTTTATTTTTTTTAAGTTGATCATTTGTTCACTGAAAAATGAAATAAGAAGCACTTGAGAGGTTTATTTCTATAATATATCAGGTCTGAGTGATTGCATCCCCTCACTTCTTTTTGTGTTAATATCAACATACAGAGCCTAGAGTACTCATTTGGAGACAATTTACATCTTGATTGAGTCAGAAGCATTTAGTGAACATATTTTTAGGAAATGTCCATTTAGGTATAGGTTGCATGTGAGAATTTCTGGTAAGGTATTGTCCTTGATGTTTATTTCATTTACACTTATATATTCATGCCCATAGGTTCTGTCAGTAGTGTTTTTCTGCTACCACTAGGTACCAGACATGTGAAATGAAAGATCATCCAAAATTTTTACTGAGTTCTACTCAAACCTTTTTCACTGTATGAAATTATCAGTGGACAGTGTGTCCTTCACACAATGACTTGCTGATATTGTGTATAATTCTATATAAAGGCATCCTGGTAGATTTTGTTTTCTATCAGAATAATAAAAGTATACTTAAAGGGTACATAATATTTATATCTATCCTATAACACTATTGCTTCTATCTTTTTAATTATTATTAGTCATTTCTCTGGCATTATTACCTGTTATGCTATGAGATTCTGCTCTCAAAAGAAATAGAGAAATTCTCTACTTATTGTTGGTTTGCTGTTTGTTGTTTTTCAGTCTAACTTTTAAAGTGAAAACACCTTTAGATCCATGAGATATAAATCTTTCATCATTGATAAAACAAGGAAAGATGAAAAGAAACCTTTGCTGAAGTTTCTGAAGAAGCTTTGGGAAAGCTTACATGCAATGCTAGAGCCATCTGCTTGTTGCCATTGATCATTAGTAGTCAATGGCTTTACCATACTGCCAAAGAGTAATCTTCATGAAAAACAATTATGTGTAAAATCTCCTCTAATACTAATCAAAGGTCTCCAAAAAATAACTAATGATCACAAGAAACAATTAAAAATTCATCAAAGATTTTAAATAAGTTATACATAATTTGTCCCATCATGACATGTTCACCCTCTTTGCCTTTCAAACATCCCTCCCACGTCCACTGATCCCTTTCCTCTTTCAAAATACTGTCATTAATGCTTTCATGTCTTTTGTTGTTGTTGTTGTTGTTATTGTTGTTTTCTGTGAGATTTATAGCCTGTATCTAAGAAGGAACATATCAGTGTCTTCCTATCTAATTTTACTTAAATCATACATAGCATATCACAACTCATTCACAAGCTTTTTAATTCTTAAGAAGCAAAATAACAAAATTATAAATCTTAAAAGCAAAGTAATTTTCAATGTATTTAAAATGACAATTTTTCATTAAATGTCATGCTTTTAGTTTTAAAAACTAGGCACTTAAAATGTAGCACTGCTAGTATGTATTGTATTAGCTTTTCATAGTCTGTATTTATCTAATGTCTAGTATATTAAGGTTAAACATTTGTTATAATCTCCAGAGATTAATGAGTATTAAGATGCAACCCCTCAAAAGTGAATAAAATTCTGGTCATGAACACATTTTAAGTTTGTAGACGTAGAATATATATGCCTTTTATGATTATTTTCAGTCCTGTGGGTTGTTTTTTTGTTTTTTGGTTTTTTTTTTTTTTTTTNCGGTTGACAGCAAGCAGCTACTTTATATGGCTTTGTTCAAGGGGGTAAACGCAAAGTTAAAACTAGAAGGCTAGCTTGACTCCTTTACTACTCACATATCGTTTTTGGGATATTTGACCTCCATGATTAAAAACAATGATTTTGGTGCTATTGAATAATTGGTCTTGTTGGTCCAATCATTCTATTATAGCTGGTATATTGGACTCTATCAACTAATGGCACTAGAAAATAAATTCTGTCTCTACGTATTTATCTTATTCAGGAAACATGTTCATATTTAGTTATCTATAAAAAGAATTTACTTATTATTTTTATTTTATGTGTGGAGTATTATAAACCCATCTGATGCCGGTATTATCGTACTGTACATTTCCTATCCTTCCCGAACAGCATGTCATGGAGGCAGGTGGTTGTTGTGCTCTGACAGTTAGTCAGTGTAGGGTATCAGAAGCTTCGCCAGTTAAGGACTTCCCCTGCCTGTCCTACAGGCATATAGGATGCGACCCATTGTTAGCTTGGCCAAGTGTAGTGCTGTAAGACAGGTAAACCGTGTCCTAACTTGCGAGAAACAGCCTGCTCGTAGTGCTCTCTCAAACTCACTGACCCCATCTCTTCAGCCCTTATGAATGTTTTTTCCCATTTTTTTTTTTCTTTAGACATGAGGGTCTCCCTATGAAGGTCCCGCAGGAACTATCCTGGAGAACTGCACTTGTGAGTAAGGAGGAGGCCAACTAGCGAGATTGGTGAACGACTCCTGCAGGCATCTGGCCTCTTACCTCTGCCTCACCAGTGCTCGGATTACAGGAATATTTGCCTCGCCTAAACCATGCCTGGATATAAATTAGCATTTTTTACTCAGATCAATTGTCGCTGATCCAATGACCAATCAGTTTCTGAGAGACTACTGTGATCTTTGTTCTTTTTCTTTCAATTAAAAGGATATGCTATATCTTGGGCGAGAAAAGCTCAAGCATTAGTGAATGTGATATATATACGTCCTACTTTTCATTTTGCTATTTTCTACTTTTTACTCTGTATGTAATTTACTTAATGATAATTTGCGGCTTGTCTCTGATTACATATATTATGTGATATTTATGTTTTATTAATTTCTCAGTGGTCCTAGTAGAGAGTCCAGAGGGCCAGTTTTAAACTGTTAATTTTCCTTTGTTTTCTCTACACCACCAAGTGTGCAAACTCTTTCGGTTACTATTTTTGTGAAAGTAGATACACAGCCATCATATCACTTACCACTAAATAGCTCTTTTGGCTCTCCCTCTGAATAACAATTCTAATCTTCAAGAACTATACATTTCGCCCTGTTTCGATTGTTCCCCTACTTGGGATATATAATATGTATCCCTGTATATATAAGTATAGTCCACATTGTAATGGAGTTGTGGGCGCTCCCAGAGAAGTGCACATCAATCATCATAGATTTGCAAATGAATACTGATGCAATAATTTTAAAGCTACGGTTGTCAAGTTCTAGGACCTTGTGTACCCGATTATTAATATCAGAGCGCGACGCAACAAGCAATCCAATAACGATACGCAGCATCGCTTCACACACAATTTTGTCATCCCAAATATTCTTTGAGTGAAAGCAAATAGAGATAGAGTTGGAATGTAATAAATGTGAAGTGATAGTGAAAGTACCCATTAATGTGTCATAAATTTTGTAGTGAGAATTGTTTATTATGTAAAAGATTTCATTGTACTCATTAAAATTTTGAATTATGGAAGTGTTCTTCAGCAGAATGACATCATGGGGTACTGAGACTCTTATATCATCCATACTGCTGTCTTTGAAGCCTTTAATTGGTTAACTTCCTTGTAGCTTAGTTTTTCCTGTATAAATTGAGAGCCATGGAAGTACTCCTGTTTTTGACAAATGATGGAGACTATAGAACTTGTTGGTTGCTTTCTCCTTTCCACCTAAAAACATTGCAGTGCAAGCCATTTACTAATGATAATTATTTTATATTTTGTACTTTTTGTTGATATTATTCAATGACTAAATGTCTTAGATTTTAACTGGCATTTACTTTGAGGAATGTGTCAATATAAGTTTCAGAACTCTTCATTCTCTACTCATAAGTTTTATAAATTGATGTTATAGCCCCAGCTTGAGATGGAATCAAACAATTTTTATAAATTGTATACATAACTCAACTATAAAACTTAAGACAACTGAATTCAATATTGAATTTGGTTTTTACAATCTTTTTACAGACCAATGCTTAATATAATAAATTGTACCAATATTTTACCTTGTTCATACTTTTTTGCTTTCCTGAAGCCTGATGTATCCATTAACTAAGTGTTTAACTCCTGGGATTATGAGCAGGGTAGAAACAGTCTCTGCCCTTATGGAGACTCCAATCTAGTGGTACACACATAATAAAAAGTCAAAGTATGCGACACTTTCTTCTGAGTTAAAAAATGTCTACTTCTATAGCTGTGTCTTTTCAACAGCAACTGAAAGTGGACATATCAATGAGGATGCGAAGCCACTGGTTTAACAACAATGCTATAAAACTCACTGGGCTTTTAACATTTCTTATTTAGGTTGGATTAAAGGGCCTCTCAATTTCTCTAAGTCGTTTATCCTGAACATTCCAGATGAATGCCAGTTTCGATTTTTTCTCCTTTTTTATTATATCACAACTTAAAAGAAGCTGGATCAAGTTGAACAAGAAATAATAATATTCAAGCATACTCCATTCTAACTGAATTGTCCAAGAGGATGATTCATTTAATTTTATAAAAGCGCAGTGGGCCAGAACAGTAGATGACCAGGTCAGCAGAGGGAATGTAGGGGGGAAGAGGTCTGTGAGAAGGATCTATGTAACAAGCAGCAATATTTAGTTTTTCAGAGCTGTAGTTCTGCTTGAGCAATTCTGATGTTACCAGCGACAGTCATTTAAAGAGCTGCTGGTGCCTCGGGGAAAACATTTTTAAAGTGTCCTATCTAGAAACAGTGCTCCTTGTACTGTCTCATACATAAATATATATATTAATCATGCATAACTATCTATATGTATGTGACTTCAGCCATTGTTCATATTACAGTATATTGTGCCTCTTTAAACTCTGCAGGCTGGAAACATGACTTCATGAGAGTGGTGATGAAACATTGTTTCTAAAACCTCCCTTCTAATAGTCTGTTTTGACTGTGACTAATACCCACCCCAGCCCTCTAGTAAAAAGAAAAAACTGGAGAAAACATGAGGAGACCATTTTATAACTTCACAAGTAAACTGAATTTCATATAATAATTTAAGTTGTATAGTCACCTGAGCAAACTATAAATATTCTTTGGCATTATTTATTACTTTCATTTAGTATTCTTCAACTTTAATTAACTGCAAAACAGAAATGCCATGTTTCTAACACATTTTCTGATATTTTTCAGTATAATTGTTTATTGGCTAGTGCTAGACTTGAAACAGACAATACAATGGCATTATATATTGTATATATAATATGCCCATATATATAAAATATTATAATATAGTATATATATATATATATATAATATATCATATATAACAGATAAACTCACGCATATCCATTGACTGAATTCTCTTGATTCGACACTTAAAAATTTGTATGGTAGTGGTCCTATAAACCATATATTTAGGGAAATTTTTATTTGTAGGTTCTACACAAAGGCAACACACAGATTGAAAGACTTCAAAACTTACCATTATGGCTAATAATTTTACTGGGTCTTTTTCTGTTTCATAAAAGAAACCTTAAATTAAGGCAATTTCAGTAAATCCTGTGTTGCTGTTGATTATTTTCTAGAATGTCGTTTCATACTAAAATCATATTTATTGTTGATTTATTTGAATTTTTCAGAGACTGAGAAACAATATATATTTGGAAACATTCTATGTAGAGGACTAGTTGTGGTGCTGTTCTGTCTATTTTGTGTTCTTCATTGGTCTTTCTTTGGTCGTGCTCTTAGGCCTGTTTAAATACTTCGCAGTAGTATATTTAGAAAGACACATACCTTGGTCCTCCTTATTGGACATTTTTTTTCTCCTCTTAACTGGCCGGAAGTACATTGGGTTTATATCATTATTTTTGCTATTACTTTACAGAAGAAAACTATTCTTTTGAATCATCAAGATATATCCACCAATTTACTGATTCTTTGTGTTTTTAAGATACTTAAATTCTGAATCTACCAGCTCTTTATGATACTATTTCTTTTTTAAAGCATTGGTACTTGCCTTGGCAATTTGTTCAAGAACTCTTATTTAGAAATTGTTTTGAATGCAAAATTAAAGTGGCTGACAATAAGTAGGTCAAAATGAATTTGAAAGCCTGATGTAACATAGCTTGGGAAACGTTATAATGACTTGAATTCTAAAATTTGTATGAAATTTAAAATAAAAGAAAGTCTTGAAAATTTCTTTTTGTGTTAAGTTAACTTTAAGAAAAATTTGAATTTTCATTATTTCAGAAGATCATTAATATAATTCTGTCTCACAGTGAACTTGGTGTTACTTATATTTTAATAAAACTTATTTTAATTCTATTATAAAATTAAAAAAAATTACTAAGAATCGTACTTTCTCCATATATATTACTAAGTCAAAGTGATGATTTCTAAGGTATATAGGTTTACTTGTGAGTAATTAATATTTCTTTCAAGGCACTTATGAAATTCTCAATTAGTAAAGCAGATAGAGCATATTAAGGCATTTTTTATTTATTATTAACAAATCCTTTGTACGCTTTCTATTTATAATAAGCTATTAAATTAAGAGTATATATTAAAAGAATCCTCAATTAATTTATGACCACAATTTGAAGATTTATCAACACGAATTAATTCAAGGAGAGTATCTCTGGTTTAAATAATGATAAATTGTCCTTTGGTGAATTCTCTGTGTGTGCTTCTTTGTAGAATTATTTTCAATATGACCAATACATTTTGTCATTTATTTCTGATATAATTGTTCTTGCTGTTCTTCAGATCAAAATATCTCTAAGAAGTACTTAAAAAATAGTGATGTACAGAAAACTCTTAATTTCATGCTATTTTCTCAAGCTTTTATCAGTGGAAGACAGAATCAGTATAGAATTTCAGAAAAATGCAATGCGATTCCATCTTATGATTTGGAAAGATAAATTCCAAGATGAACTTCTTCTATTCTGAGAACCTGTTAAGCACAGGGGCTCACAACCTCAGCCTGTTAATATGCTTCACTAATGAAATATGCAGTCACGGATTCGAAACAGTCCAAAAACTTGGAAGAACTTCATAAGGAACAATTATATTATTTCACAAATATGTCTTCCTTTTCCTTTCTTATGAAAATTGAATATGAAAATGTTAGATCATCACTGAACATATCTGTAACAGGTGAGAAACAATTAGTGAATTAATACAAAACTAATTTGAATATAAGCGGATCAAGGCAGGAATTTTGAGATTAGGAAATAATAATCATTTTATTTATACTTTCATAATTTAAATAATTGTTTGCGTGTTAAAGACTAGGGGGGAACCTGGAGAGATGGCTCACTCTATCTAAGATGATGATTATTTTTGCAGAAGGACACTGCTGGTTTCAATTCACAGCGCATATGGAGTTATCAGGCCATCTGTAACTTCCGGTTCCAAAGCGGCAATTAGATTTCGTTCTTCTTTATCACTGACATCCGTGGCGATTGCATGTCATAGGTGCACTTACCCACATACAAGTAGGCCAATACGTTTGTACACATACAAAATAAAAGGAAATAAATTCAATATCAAAAACACAGGACTGAGCCGGATGGTGGCGCATGCCTTTAATCCTAGCACTTGGGAGGCCAGAGGCAGGTGGATATCTGTGAGTTCAAAGGACAGCCTGGTCTATAAGCAGAGCGACTTTCCCAATACGGGCTGGGGCTAACAGGGAGAGACCCTGTCTCGAAAAGACCTTTTTTTTTTTTTGGTCTTTTCGAGACAGGGTCTCCCTGTAGCCCCAGCCGTATTGGAACTCACTCTGTAGACCAGGCTGGCCTTGAACTCACAGAGATCCACCTGCCTCTGCCTCCCAAGTGCTAGGATTAAAGGCATGCGCCACCATGGCCGGCTCAGTCCTGTGTTTTTGATATTTTATTTCCTTTTATTTTGTATGTAAGAGTGTATTGCCTACATGTGGGTAAGTGCACCTATGACATGCAATCTCCACGGATGTCAGAAGAACGAATCTAATTGCCCTGGAACCGGAGTTACAGATGGCTGATAACTCCCATATGGCTGTTGAGAATTGAACCCAGGTCCTCTGCAAAAATAATCAGTCATCTTAGAAGTTGAGCCATCTCTCCAGTTCCCCCATTCTTTAAACACTCACACAATATTTAAAAATTAGAAAGTATAATAAAATTATTATTATTCCTAACAAAATTCTGCCTATTATATTCAAAATAGTTTTTTATAATTCACTAATTTTTCTCACATGTTACAGATATGTTAGGTGATATCTAACATTTTCTATATCAATTTTCATAAGAAGGAAAAGGAAGACATTTTGTGAATAAATAATTTCACTTATGAAGTTCTTCAAGTTTGGACTGTTCGAATCCTGTGACTGCTATTTCATTTAGTGAAGCCACATTCAGGCTGGAAGTTGTGAGCCCCTTTGCTTAACAGTTCTCAGAATAGAAGAAGTTCATCTTGGAATTTATCTTTCCAAATCATAAGATGGAATCGCATTGCATTTTTCTGAAATTCTATACTGATTCTGTCTTCCACTGATAAAAGCTTGAGAAAATAGCATGAAATTAAGAGTTTTCTGTACATCACTATTTTTTAAGTACTTCTTAGAGATATTTTGATCTGAAGAACAGCAAGAACAATTATATCAGAAATAAATGACAAAATGTATTGGTCATATTGAAAATAATTCTACAAAGAAGCACACACAGAGAATTCCCAAAGAAATTTATCATTATTTTATAACCAGAATATCTTTACTGAATTAATTCTGTGATAAATTCTTCAAAATGGGGTCATAAAATAATTGAGACTTTTTAATTATACCTAACTTATAGCTTATTATTACATAGGGTACAAGATTTGTTAATAATAAAAAAAATCCTTTATAAGCTTTATCTGCTTTCTTGAAATATCATAATGCCTGAAAGAAATTATAATTACTCACAAGTAAATATACCTTAGAAATATCACTTTACTAAATATATATGGAGAAAGTACAGATTTATTTATTGTTTATTAGTTTATATAGATTAAAATAAGTTTTATTAAAATATAAGTAACACCAAGTTCACTGTGAGACAGAATTATATTAATGATCTTCTGAAATAATGAAAATCAATTTTCTAAAGTAACTTAACCAAAAAGAATTTTTTCAAGACTTTTTCTTTTATTTTAATATTTCATACAAATTTTAAGAATTCAAGTATTATAAACGTTTTCCCAAGCTTATGTACATCAGGCATTTCAAATTCATTTGACCCTAAAGCTATATGTCAGCCACTTAATTTTGATTCAAACAATTCTAATAAGAGTTTTGACAAATGCAAGGCCAAGTACAATGCTTTAAAAAGAAATAGTATCATAAGAGCTGGTAGATTTCAGAATTTAATGTATCTTAAAAACACAAATGAATCAGTAAATTGTGGATATATCCTTGCATGACTTCACAAAGGAATAGTTTTCTTCTTTAAAGTAATAGCAAAAATAGTATATATAACACCCAATGTACTTTCCGGCCAGTTAAGAGGAGAAAAATGTCAATAAGAGACCAAGGTATGTGTCTTCCTTAATATATACTTACTGACAGAAAGTATTTAACACGGCCAAGGAGCACGACCAAAGAGACCAAGAAGACACAAAATGACAGAACAGCACCACAACTAGTTCCTCTACATAGAATGTTTCCAAATATATATTGTTTCTCAGTCTCTGAAAATTCAAATAATTCAAAATAAATATGATTTTAGTATGAAACGACATTCTAGAAAATAATCAACAGCAACACAGGATTTACTGAAATTGCCTTAATTTAAGGTTTCTTTTATGAAACAGAAAAAGACCCAGTTAACATATTAGCCATAATGGTAAAGTGTGAAGTCTTTCATCTGTGTAGTTGCCTTTTGTGTATGTAACTACAAATAAAAATTCCCGAAATATATGGTTTATAGACCACTACCATACAAATTTTTAAGTGTGAATCAAGAGAAATTCAGTCAGGTTGCGTGAAGTTTATCTGTATTATGATATATATATATATATATATATATACTATATTATAATATTTTATATATATGCATATATATACATATATATGCATGTATAGTCTGTTTCAAGTCTAGCACTAGCCAATAAACAATTATACTGAAAAATATCAGAAAATGTGTTAGAAACATGGCATTTCTGTTTTGCAGTTATTAAAGTTATATACTAAAGAAAGTAATAAATATAATGCCAAGAATATTTATAGTTTGCTCAGGTGACTATACAACTTAAATTATTATATGAAATTCAGTTTACTTGTGAAGTTATAAAATGGTCTCCTCATGTTTTCTCCAGTTTTTTCTTTTTTACTAGAGGGCTGTGGGTATAGTCACAGTCAAAACAGACTATTAGAAGGGAGGTTTTAGAAACAATGTTTCATCACCACTCTCATGAAGTCATGTTTCCAGCCTGCAGAGTTTAAAGAGGCACAATATACTGTAATATGAACAATGGCTGAAGTCACATACATATAGATATATGCATATAAATATATATATTTATGTATGAGACAGTACAAGGAGCACTGTTTCTAGATAGGACACTTTAAAAATGTTTTCCCCGAGGCACCAGCAGCTCTTTAAATGACTGTCGCTGGTAACATCAGAATTGCTCAAGCAGAACTACAGCTCTGAAAAACTAAATATTGCTGCTTGTTACATAGATCCTTCTCACAGACCTCTTCCCCCCTACATTCCCTCTGCTGACCTGGTCATCTACTGTTCTGGCCCACTGCGCTTTTATAAAATTAAATGAATCATCCTCTTGGACAATTCAGTTAGAATGGAGTATGCTTGAATATTATTATTTCTTGTTCACTTGTCAGCTTCTTTTAAGTTGTGTTAATAAAAAAGGAGGAAATAAAGAAACTGGCATCATACTGAGAATGTTTTCAGGATAAACGACTAGAGGAAATGAGAGCCCTTTAATCCAACCTAAAATAAGAAATGTTAAAAGCCCAGTGAGTTTTATAGCATTGTTGTTAAACCAGTGGCTTCGCATCCTCATTGATATGTCCACTTTCAGTTGCTGTTGAAAAGACACAGCTATAGAAGTAGACATTTTTTAACTCAGAAGAAAGTGTCGCATACTTTGACTTTTTATTATGTGTGTACCACTAGATTGGAGTCTCCATAAGGGCAGAGACTGTTTCTACCCTGCTCATAATCCCAAGAGTTAAACACTTAGTTAATGGATACATCAGGCTTAAGGAAAGCAAAAGGTATGAAAAGTAAAATGATGGTACAATTTTTATATAAGCATTGAGTCTGTAAAAGATTAAACCAAATTCAAATTTGAATTCAGTGTCTTAAGTTTTATAGTTGAGTTATGTATACAATTTATAAAAATTGTTTGATTCCATCTCAAGCTGGGGCTATAACATCAATTTATAAAACTTATGAGTAGAGAATGAAGAGTTCTGAAACTTATATTGACACATTCCTCAAAGTAAATGCCAGTTAAAATCTAAGACATTTAGTCATTGAATAATGCACAAAAGACAAATAAGAAATTACATTTAGTAAATGGCTGCACTGCAATGATTTTAGGTGGAAAGGAGAAAGCAACCAACAAGTTCTATAGTCTCCATCATTTGTCAAAAACAGGAGTACTTCCATGGCTCTCAATTTATACAGGAAAAACTAAGCTACAAGGAAGTTAACCAATTAAAGGCTTCAAAGACAGCAGTATGGATGATATAAGAGTCTCAGTACCCCATGATGTCATTCTGCTGAAGAACACTTCCATAATTCAAAATTTTAATGAGTACAATGAAATCTTTTACATAATAAACAATTCTCACTACAAAATTTATGACACATTAATGGGTACTTTCACTATCACTTCACATTTATTACATTCCAACTCTATCTCTATTTTTTTGAGAACTCAAGAATTTGTGTGTGTGTGTGTGTGTGTGTGTGTTTGTGTGTGTGTGTGCGTGTGTATCATTAGGTAACAAGGTCCTTAGAAAATACTTTTAAAATATCATAGTATCATTGCAAATCTATGATGGATTAGTCTTCTTGGACTGCCCACAGTCATTAAATGTGTATATTTATTATTTCAGGTACATTTATTCAGACACATCGACAGGGCAAATGTATTCTGAAGTTTAGGTTGTTTATTCAATGGGGCAAATGTATTCTGGATTGTTGGCTGTCTATTCAAAGATAACCAAAGAGTTGGGTAAAACAAGAAAAATTTAAACTGGCTTGGCTCTCTATAAGACCACGAACATTAATAAACTTCTGTCGCAACACCATTATCTTAGTTATTCCATGTAAGTGAATGAAATAGAAAGTAGGAGTTATATCACATCACTAATGTTGACTTTTCTATAGCATATCCATTTTAACATTTGAAAGAAAAAAACAAAGTCAACCAGTAGTCAAGAAATGATCTGGTATGGATTGCACTTGATCTGTAAAAATACATTTATATCCAGGCATGGTGAGGCATGCCTTTAATCCCAGCACTTGGGAGGCAGAGGTAGGCAGATGCCTGAGTTCAATGCCAGCCTGGTCTACAAAGTGAGTTCCAGGATAGCTGGGACTATAGGGAGACCCTGTCTCAAAAAAAAAAAATGGGAAAAAACATTCATAAGGGCTGAAGAGATGGTTCAGTGGTTAAGAGCACTGGCTGTTCTCGCAGAGGATTCAGGTTTACTTTACAGCACTCACTTGGCAGCTAACAATGGTCCATAATGCTAGGGGATCTAGGGGATCTGATACCCTCTGACTACTGTGGACACTGCATGACATGGGTAAATGTACATATCTGAAGATCGTATACTCCTACACATAAAATAAAAATAATAAATAAATCTTTTTAACATTAAATATACATTTGTAAATTATACTGAAGATTTTATTCTATTAATAGGATTAGCTTTTTATAAGACAATATTCATAGCACAATATTTTATTATATGAATATCAAAGATATTGTTTTACTTTGCGTACTCTGAAAAACATTGTCCTAAAATACTTTAGTAGTTAAAGTCACGGAAAATGTCCAGTTTTATATTAACCTGAGATATGGAACAGATTATGACTAAAACGGTTGAAAAAAACTCAAAGTTGCAATGTTTCCCACATTTCCCGTATTTTAGATACTATGTGGTTTTACACAAAAGATTCAAATATACCTTATCATGAATTTATTATAATATATTTAATATGATGAGTGCAATTTGGAAATATATTTAAACATTTTAAAAATATTTTTTTATTATTTTATGTCTATGAGTGTATTGCTTGCATGTATGTAAGTGTCCCTATGTTATACAACCTGCAGAGGTGAAAAGAGGGTGGTAGCTGCCTTGTGGCTGCTGGGATCTGAACTCAGGTCCTCTGCAAGAGCAGCCAGTGGTGTTAACCACCAAGTCACCTCTCTATCCCTGAAACACTTTTTTTGTAACTAAGTTGAATAATCAACCAAAACTTGCTTTCATATTTTTTTTTATTCTAGAGTCTCTTGGAAGTCAAAGAGCATTCAAATAGAAGTAGTATTACAAAAGGAGGCTTCTTGTTTTATGGCTTAGTTTAATATAAAGTAAGGCCTACATATTAGAAGAATTGTCAGGAGAATATAATCTTTACTATCAATTCTAGGAAATGGCAAAAAAAAAACCTTAACAAATGAAGCTGAAGAATCTACTTTAAATTTTTTTTTCAATTAATTTTATTTATTTTTCTATGTGTATGAATGTACTGTCTGCATGCAGGTTTGTGCACCCGTGTCGTGCAATGCTTTGGAGGTCAGAAGAGGGTGTCAGATTCCCCTGGAACTGGAGTTCTCCTGGAATTGGAGTTGCAGAAGGTTCTCAGCCGCCATGTGGGTGCTGGGGATCGAAACCGGGTCCTCTGCAAGAGCAGTCGGCACTCTTAACCACTAGGCTATCTCTCCATCCCCGAAGAATCTACTTTAAACAATCATTCACTGAAGTTATATTTCTATAGGAAGAGGAGGGAGTGTTTTACCATCTAGCCTCAGGTAAACAAACTTTAAGTTAGCTTAGTTAATAGTATCTTATCAAGCAGTGAGTGATGAAATAGACAAAGTTCTAAAAGATATCAGAGAAATTGATTTTTTTTAAATGTGAAGTAAAAAAAGAAAATGACTTTCAAGAAAACTTAATTTAATCTGGAACATTTTAGAAAATGCATTCTTAAAACACTTTATGTGGAAATATATTTATAGTCATTGCTAATGTTAAGTTTTTTTTTTCTCTCTTGGCTTGGCTCTCCTTGTCTATATTTAACTTCTCTTCCAAAAGCAGTCAATATTCCATCCTATATTCTTTTGTCTTTCAAATGCTTAAAGTGAAGTGAAGCAATGCTTCATAACTAGCATGTGTCATCAACTGCAGAAAAATGACTAAGCAGTGAAAAACAACAATATTTGCACACTTAAAAAAAGAAGCTCCCCATTCCCCTGGTTAACAGAGACTACACCCTGAATCTCTACTTCAGGGGCTAATTGGCAGTGAAATCCTTCTCTGTAGCTAGGCAATAAAAAAAAGCAGGTCAGTGTATTCATAATCCCTTGGATCAAGGTCAGTTTTTAATTCCTCTTTGGTGATACATTTATCTGGAAATGACAGCTACTTGAAGGCACACAATACAGGAGACATGTTTTGTGCTTAACCACATCATCAAGAACATTTGGGCAACTAGAAATAGAAATCTGTAGGAAGTACAAAAACGATGTGTTTACCATCCCCAAAGAAATCAGAAAGATTCAAAGCTTTGAGAGGGAATGCTCACAGTGCAAATTTGTGCTGACTGTCAGGCCAGAAACCAGTGAATCCACAGTTTTGCCAAGTAGCTCATTGCTTAGAATTCTTTATAGTTTGTAACATCCATTCTTTTTTTGTGATCACTTTGTATATTATATGCAAGTGAAAAATCAAGCTGGGTGTGTTGGCTCATGCATTTACTGCCAGCTCTCAGGTGTTGAATCTCTATAAGATCAAGGAAAGCTTGTCCTACGTAATGAGTTCCAGGCAAGCTTGAACTACAGAATACCCTGTCACAGAATAAAACAAAACAAACCATAAAAAAAAAAATAGAAAAGAAAAAATTGACTACTACCTGCACACTTATTTATATTTATTCTACTTAACAGAGTATATTCTATATTGGCATTTGGTGACTGTAAATACTTAAATATCCAGATACAATTAAAGAATTTTTATCACAATTAAATGCATTGGAAAAGAACTAATCAATTGGGTAAACAAAAACATTAAAGATGCAGACAAACTGATTATCACCTGAAATAAAATGAAGACTATGGACCTTGTCATCTAGAGGGTTACAATCCATGAAAGGAGGCTTAAGTACATAACCTTCAAAATGCTCTAATACAAAACAGTGAAGGAGTTATATAGAATATAGAGTGGACAAAATAAAATGCTTAGTACTCTCAATACTAGAAAAACATAAATGCTCAAAATAATCAATAAATGGCATTGTTTTGTCCACTACAACAAACATATCAGACAGGTCCTGTAGGTACTAGGCACTGCTAGTATGTTTTTAAGGTTTAAAATATGGAGCTGTAAAATAATGAACCAAATATTAGCTTAAACAATTATAATATCAGATCATAAAATGATTTTCACTGTCTAGGCATAATTTTTTACAAGTTGTATTTACAAATTAAGGCAACTTTTTCTTATGACATATTTAAAACATTGAAATAAATGTAAGTGAAAGAATAAAACTGATATAAAAGCACTTTGAATATTGTAATGCAAAGTCTGCTTTATAAATGACAACATGTACTAAACAAGCCAATACTTCTAATGTTCCATCTACAGATGAAGTCTCTTTAAAACGATTTTTAAAAAGTCTCCTCTCATTAAATGTTCACAGCATTCAACTGCATCCAAATAAAATACGGAAAATATAATGTCTCAATTTTCGCTTTGCACTGACATTCGGCAGTCCATGAAGACGGCAGGCAATTAATGCTGTCTAAAATTCTATAGCCTCACATGATAACCAGGAAAACATCAGGACCCCACCACAGCAAAATGTGTTAATGGGCTAGTTAGGGAACAGAATATTGACATAGGAACAATTTCTGATTCTTCTTGTTGGCAGAGACAGTATAAAGGAACAGTCTCTATTCAGAGTAAAGGATACACATTTTCACGAATTTTATTTCATTCCCAGAGCAAAGAACTATTTAGAAATAACAGATATTCAGCCGGGCGTGGTGGCGCACGCCTTTAATCCTAGCACTCGGGAGGCAGAGGCGGGTGGATCTCTGTGAGTTCAAGGCCAGCCTGGTCTACAGAGTGAATTCCAGGACAGCTGGGGCTACAGGGAGACCCTGTCTCGAAAAAGAGCAAAAAAAAAAAAAAAAAAAAAAAAAAGAAATAACAGATATTGTCTTATGTTTCACAATGGTGAATTTAATTCTGCCTTGGCACTGGTATTAGTAAATGCAGAATGTGACTAACTGCTTGCTGTACTGGAGTTATAGATATATAATTGCCTCCAGAAACATCCTCCTCTGAATACCACCTCCATATTAATACATGACAGTGAACTTAGAGGCACACCCTTGTTCTATCCCATATGATCCCTGAAAAGGCTTTGAAATGAGGACATGTGCATAATTAAGGCGCACTGAATATCACAGTAAATGTAACAAACTGGAGTGTTATGAATCCTTAGGGAAACCTCATAGAACGAATACATTTTCTAAAGAAAGCTGCACATGAGTAAAGGGAGACTAAAATGCTAATTAGATCTTCTCAGAGAACACTATATAGAAAAGTTGCATCTCGAATTCTGAACTCGAAATCAAAATGGAGCATTATGCCCAGGACACATAAGAAGGGAAAAAAGAGCCACATTGAAAGCCCTCAACAGAAGACTTACACTATTTGTGGGAAAACAAATGAAACAAAATAAAAATATAACAATTGGAGAATTCCCATCTTTCTGAAAGGGTTAAGTATGAGAACTGATTTCCTATTAGAAAGTGATTATGTAACAACAGAGGGAAATACTCAGCCTAGCATATGCTAATTTAGTCCACTTTGCCAGGCATTGCTGCCTGTTTTTGGCTGGCTGACTCACATTCCTTTTCTCCTCTTTTTGCCATTTTTTTTTTAAATTACTAGAGGAGGGAGGTGGAACTCTCAAAAAAAAATGCAATAGTAATAACAGGAACAACTAAATGCATATTGTACATGTGTTATCCTTCCAAACACTGAAGTCTGTACCTTGATGGTTGGAAGGAAAAACATCATTATCCCATGTATCAAGAAACCATCACTTAGCAAAACTCTCCTTTTAACCATTCTTCATTCTCCATTAATTTCTGTTAATGAGTATTCAGATCAGTAACATGGTCAGAGAAGGGTGCACTATATTCCTGCAGAGTTCAGATTCCATTCAAACTTCAGCAAATAAAATAGAAAGCAGTAGCAAAGGGGTAGCAAGTAAGCTTATTGCACATTTCTATTTGCTTTTAAGAATAAATATTCTAATTTGTATTTCATGATTATTCATTAATACCCAAGCTTACATGTATAGATCGAAAATCAAGGACATATGGGGAATAAAAATGAACAAATTAGAGCTGTCACGGGCATTTCTTACCATAGGAGGGATAAGGGGCAAGCTAATCTAAACTATGAAATTATGAAGAAAGTAAAACTATATTTTACATGCTGCATATTTTAGGCTTTGATGTTTAAATAAGCACTATTGAAGTACCTGGGCTTTTAAATGAAAATAATTTTTCCCCAGAAGCTAAAAACATTTATTTGCTAGAATACATTAATTGGCTTTATGAATTACACAGAATCAATAAAGTACCATACACACAGCAGTAAGCAGTGAATCCTTGTCAGTTAAGATGTTTTCCCACTCTGCTCCCAAGGACAATTTTAGGTAAGCCATGCATCTGTACTATATATTAATCATCATAATGAATATAAATTATTAGAGATTTTATTTGACCTCTAAAAAGACTTCTTACAACATGAAAATACTATTGATCACACTTTTAAGCTCTTTATGTTCTTAAAACCAGAAAAATTCTTGTTTTAAAACAATTCCCAAAAACATTAGTATGAAATACCAAAATATCTTTTAACTATGACTAGATATGGACTTATTTTTCATCATTGCAATGGCTGAAAGAGAATTTAAATATTTAAATGGAAACTATTTGCTGACTCAGAGTTATCCAAATGTTGAGCTACTTTCTTAATATTTACTTCAAAGACCTGTAAAATATATTTTGAATAATTAATGGCCAGCTCTGTCTAGCATACTTCTTACAACTTCAACTTTCTATTCATGTAGCAGTGAATTTTCATGATTTAGTTTCAAAAGCACAAAATATTCAAGACACATGTTTAGCTGTATTGAAATTTCACAAATTTAAAACCTTTGTGTATTTTGTTTGGAAGAAGTTAGTGTTGCTATTGGTAAAGAAAATGCATTTATTAGAAGGGCAACAGAAAACAAAGGCTAAAAATAAACTAAACTTTTCCTATTAGATCACCCTTAAAATCACAGATTTTTCATTGCTTCCAAAAATTAACTAAGTTGTCCTTAAGTCTCTAAAGTAATAGTTTATTTTAAAATGTGAGTACGTGCATACATATAAGTAAGTGAGGAATATTTCCTTTCTCAATAATTGCCTCACTGATTTTGGCATTAATGTTTAGCTGATACATAATTAAGGAGAATATTTACTTCTCTAAATTTTAAATAAATTACCTTTACTAAGATGAAACCAATTTTGTATTTCTTTAATGCACTGAATAAATTAAGAGGAACAAGTGCGTTCATTTCTTGAATAAAAATCAATATGTATATCAGATCAAGAAATTTATTTTACACCTGAAAAACTACATGCTGGACTACTATGTGATAGGCTTTCATGTCACAATGACTGAACATAGCAATAAATACATAGCTCCTATTTGACGACTTTGTCTATGTCAGAAAAATAACACTTTATATTGATGGGACATAAGATCATACTCATCTTTCTGGTGCCAACAGACCTGAAAACAGAATAAACAGTTCATTTTTCCCCTAGAAATTCTATTTTCTCATAGTATAGGAAATAGTTAGTGAGACCAAGAGACCACTACTTATTCAGAGTTGTTTTCAGATCAACAGTGAGTGGATCAAACATTTAGAAGCCATAGGAATCCTGGCTTATCTTTGCTATTATTCTTCATTAAACTGACCCATGACTCAGAAAGTTTATAAGAAAATCAAATGTTCCCCCAACACTTTAATGAAAATGTATTTAATTTTATAAAAGTTTTATTTATGAATCTTTGAACAAACTATATGTTTACATTTTGCTTTGTCATGAGTTCCTGTGCTTATAAAACCTCTGGATTATTTATGACTGGAAAAGGCTAAATCATATTTCATACCAATCACAAGCTAGAAAAAGATTTCCCATTTCCCTCTCCTGCACATGACTGCTTTCCTGTGTTTGCTCACTGCTGCAGTGCACATTAGGCCTCAGATGTCATTTGCATCATCACACAGCAGGGGGCTTTAGCTGCTCCAGATTCTGGTTAATCCTTACCACCTCTTTACAGCAAGGATTTTATGAAAGAGCCAGTTGCATATATATGTGTGTATACATATATATATATATATATATATATTACAGAACTGCATTCTAAAAATTATTGATATTTTTCAAATCAAATGTTTGCAATGAACTTGAACTTGTCATTTTAAATATTTTAGGTTAAACCAGTGAAGTTAATTTTTTTCACAGAATAATTTTATGAGCAATTTTAATATAAACTATTTGGGATTTTTAATCTTGGGGAAAAAATGGGAGGAGAAGCATATGGAGAAGTGTTGATCAGACTGAGTTCCTAGAGAGTCATATCAAGAAGTATTTACATTTCTCTAGAAAGATTGTTTTAGAAACCAGCACAGTCCACCATATCAAGATTTTTCTCTTATTTCAGAGTATGAGTGCTGACATACAATGAAGAGACTAACTCTATCATGTTAGAGTGTCACTAAGAGTGATCATGTTAGAGATACTGTTCAATGGCACATGATTCATTATAATCTGCTAAACTGGGGTTAAAATTTCTCACATGTGTAGAGCTCAGTGATTATCCTCAGAAAGCTTGGGATTTAATTTCATCATGGGGCACTAGAGCTATAAAAAGAATAAATTAGACCACAGCTGCTAATTTGACAAAGGTCTTTAAACTTCATCCTGTTACTTTTGTTACCTAGGTTCTGATCTTTCACCTGGCCTAGTCATCCAGCTACTACAGAAAAATGATTTTATCAAGGTATTTAATGAAATGCTTTAGTATAAGAACGTTCCAAATAAATATCCCATGACATATTTCAAAAACATTGTTTTGGTGGAGATTCATGTTGTGCTATTGCTTTCTCTCAATTCCTTCAGAATATCCGATTCTAGTGCTATCATACATAGGGTATCCTACTGGTGCCCAATTTTAACAAGAAAACTGATATATCATTCAATTTTGATTCCAGGCCATGCTTAAATGCATAGTTAGGATATCTTCCAACAATTTTGCACTGCTACTCTTTAAGTGATTAAAGCAATTTTTCTTTAAGAAAAAAATGACACCATCTCACTATTTAAATGTAAGGCAAATATCCCTCAAGTGTGAAATTTGCAAGAGGAGGACATGGCAACTGGTCATCTTGGTTGATGTTTAGCTATGCCATTGTATGGTCCTAGCATTTTAATTGAAATTACCCAGAAATTCTTCATGCTTTGAGGCAGACTTTTCTTGTTGTGGGTCTGGATTTCAACTCCTTGAACAAGACATTGACATTAACACTCATCTATAGATACTGATTTCCAGCATTTATTTATTAAAAAAGGGAGAATTAAGTAAGTGCACTTTATTCCAAGTTCATCGATACAAGAAACAAGCTTGACAAGACTGAGGTAAAAGAACTGAAGAGATGTGGGAAATGTTTGTATAATAGTAAATGTGTATACCAGGTAATGTGTTTTCTAAAAATGTCTGGTGAAGTTCATGACTCTTAACAAATACAGAAAGGCAAGCATTCTGTAATTCAGGTGAGCAATAAATTGAGGATCATTCTTGCTAACCATAGCACAGTATTAAGTAGAACAGCCATTTCAAAAAATAGAAAAGTACCCCTGTATTTGTTGCATATTTTTCTAAAAGCTTACCCTCAAAAATAAAAAAAAGAAAAAAAAAGGAAAAGAAAGAAATAATGTCCTCATCCAAACTAGAAGTCATTATGCATATCTATTTTCTATCATATGTTTCCTTTTTCTTTCTTTATCCTCCTTTCTAGATTTGTTTTTTGGCTGTACAGAACACGCTCCATCTTTGCAATGTCGCTTCAGCCATGGACCAGGATATGGCTTTACTATAGGTAAGTAACTTGACTGGATCTACTCTATGGCCAAGCTAGGGCTAAGTTACAGGTGGGAAGATTTTTGGACTTCTTACTCTAAAAGCAATACATTTCTTTTCTAGATTGTTTTTCTCTTTCTATGATAAAGGAAAATACATAGACAAATCTTGTACCTTAACAGTGAATTAAATTTTGTTTTCTGAATAGTGCATATTCCAAGTTATACTTTGGTTAGGAACAAACATTAATCAGGAACATATCTATTTTCTATTTGTTTAGTAAAGACTCCCTGGGTACAAACTGGTGTTGTTGTAGAGCCCAGAGTAAGCCTTTCCCCTTTAATTTTAACAGTGGCTTGTCTGATCATTGGCTTATTCTTCCATATAATAACAAACTGAAACATTGATTTTGCTTCCCAGAAAATGTAAAAAATTGTTGGCAGTGTAAAATACATTGAGTTAAAAGACAGAAACACAGAGAAGACATGTTCAAATGTGTCTTTTCTTATATAATGTATACTGCAAAAAATGGAATAACAGTGTAAGAGATATATAAATTGTTAAGTTATAGAATACCATCACAGTGCTGCTAAATCTAGAAAATAGGAAGCTACTGACTGACTACAGTATTTGCCTAGTCATAAATACTAGTAAGCAGAGCAGACTCCCCCTAGGTAAGATCAGCAGCTCACTAGATCCCCAACCACTCTTTCTTTCCTGCACACAGAAAAACCTGGTAAATGTTTGATCTGTGTTCAGGAAATAAATCCTTCCTTTTCCAACCTAACTCAAATCTAATCAAATAGTAGGGTGGTGGGAGAAACATAAATCAGAACCCCAAAGAATGTTTACAGCCAAGAGAAAGTAAAGACAGGACTGAAAGAACAGTTTGTTTTAGAAAGAAATGACAACATCAACAAAGTATGACGTGTCTGTAGGAGCAGTATTTGATAAATGTGAGGCAGCCATAAACATGAAAAGACAATCTAAGGGTGCTTGTGCCTTCTTCCCCTTCTTTCTTTAAATCCCCTTTAACATGGACTTATCTAAGATGCTCATGAGTACACAGATATCCCGTACTGGTGCTCTTTCCCGGACTGCTGTAAAGAATGCCTATTTAGTTATTTGTTTATTTATTTGTATATATTTATTTGTATTTATTTATTTATTTATTTATTTATTTATTTGGACCTGATGCTGGTGCTACTGTTGGCTGATGTAGTGCATTTTCCCTGCCATACTCACACCCTTTCCCCCCGCCCCACCTCCCACAGCCTGTTGTGAAAAGCAGCACTGTCTTAATCATTGGTTTACACACTCAATAAAACAGACCCATGGCCTGAATGGTGGTGATGGAACCTCTCCTTTCTCATTTGGGAAAGAGTAAATCCGCCTCCTCCAGGCAGAGAGAGAGAGAGAGAGAGAGAGAGAGAGAGAGAGAGAGAGAGAGAACCAGGGAGAACCAGCAGACAGCTATTTTGCAGAGCACTGAATAGACAATTCACAGGGAAATGTTGAAGGAAGCAAGGAGGCGACCCCCAAGTGAAGTACATGGCCCACATACTTTATAATAAATCATCTCCTGGAACCAGGAACCAGCCTAGCCTTCTGTGCACTGACCAGCCAGGGCCAGCACACAGATTGGCAAGGAAAACACATCCAGTGAGTGTCAAATTTCCAATACAATCACCAAATTAACTGATTTCCCTCACATCACAGTCTTCCTAACCAGCGCATGCCGGCTCCAGCGCAAGCACATGCATGCACACACAGCACACACACCATGCACGCAGCACACAGACACGCACACACACACACACACACACCATGCACGCAGCAGACACACACACACACACACACACACGTGCCACAGCGGAGCTGAGACATGCATGTTACTAAGAGGTGAACTAGGGTCTCCAAGAGAATGTTTTCAGCACAGATTAGAAAGCCAAGTGATGTCAGCCACCCTGTTACTTGTGAGAGGATGGGGGTGTGAGCGTTGGGAAATGGGACAAGGTGGTGTGATCAAGGAGAATGCACTGTCTGCCTTCTCAGACTCCGGCACATGACAACTGAAATTTATAATGTAGAATACACAAAATCACCACCATATAGTCTAGGAAATATCCGTACAAGATTAGTTAATAAATTCAGAAATATTTTGCTACCGTTTGTTCCACGTTCATAAATATGTGCAAGTAAATTAGGGTCCCTAATCTGTATATCCCAGAAGACAAGACTGCAGGAAGAGGATGCATTCCAAGAACTTACTGAAAGATGGTTCATTGACCTCATTTAAATCCTACAAAGACCGATTGGGGTTTGCATACCAGTTAGTCTACATGTGTCTTACTTTCATGTCCCTTTACCCAGGGACAAATAAATTTGATCAACTTATTTTTCCCACAAATATCAAAAGGGTTACAGAAGGTTTAGAGGTGGGTAAAGATGTATCAATCAAAGAAGAGTCATCCAGGTTTAAAAAAAAATTCTATCGACCATCATTTCACATCCATGGTTCCTGTATGTATCTCACACTCAAGCCACATCCCTATAGTACTCTTCAAAGCAACAATCCTCCGCCTTCAGCGTCTGCTCACCCAGCCCTAGCAAGCAGCCTCTGCCTCCTCCACCACCCAAAAGTGTCCTCTCTCATACACTCCAACTCCGTACATTGACATTTATTTCATAATCAGCATCATCTTCACTTTCCATACATCGCATCCCTCCATCCCTCAAAAGAGAAGGTCTGGGGCAAAGTGAACACTGGTTCCCTAGCCACCTTGTATTCAAACCAGTGATTTGCATAATAACTGTTTTGTGCGGTTTCCCTCCACTGCAGTTGCAGGGTTCTTATATTTTACGTGAAAGGATAATATTAATTACGGAAAGAAGCGGCAGACTGATGACGAAACGTAGAGAATCTGAGCGAAAATCTGAAGGAGAGAAGTAAGTGCATGCATTTCTTTGCTTAAAAATGCAAATGACAGTTTATGGATAATAAAAAGTCTATGCGTTGATAAAGTGGATTTAGGTCTTTTAAATTTTCCCTTCTCTTTCTCTTTTTAATTTCTTGGTCCATTCATGTTCTCTCTCTCTCTCTCTCTCTCTTCCCTCCCACCCCCCTTCTCTCCTCTCTCTAGTCCAGACAGAGTCTCCCTTCTCTTTCCTAGGTGAATGACACGTCTCACAACAACCCCCCCCCCTCCGGGATGTTATTGCAATGCATCGGGTGCCGCTGCTGCTGCTGATCTCCCATGCCGGCTGGGTGGCTAGCTCCCAGGCTCTCACACACTTTTTTTTTTTTCTTTCAAGCACAGGGATATGATCATGATGGGAAGAAGGGGAAAGGGAAGGCGACCCTAAAAGGGGAGGAGGTTAAAGAGATGACAAGAGATGGAGAGGGTCGATCAAAAGCATGATGTGGGAGGTGGCTGGCGGGGGTGGGTGGGAGAATGGAATGTTGAGAAAGGCACAAGTTGCCAGCCACAGGGCGTGGGAGGGGGATGCTGGCGGGGTTGGAGTAGGATGAAGGCAGCTCAGGTGAATGAAAAGGCAAAAGGTGCCGCGTAAGGGGTTGCCTGCTGAGAGATCTGGGCTGAGCCAGCTCTAGAGATTCAACGGGCTGGTGCAAACTGCCACTGCCCCCTGCCGCACCGGGGCGGAGGGGGAGGGAGTGGAACCGCCAGGGACTGGGGGATTGCAAGGGGAGAGTGGAAATACGGGGTGGAATGAGGAGGATGGGGAATGGGCTTGAAGTTGATGCTCCCCGCGGCGGGGCGGGGATTACCTTGTAACAGGAGCCCGCAGACGCTGTAGAAGCGGAGAACGGCGCTTCGTTTCCAAATCATGGTCCCTTCTCTAAGGGTCTGGGGAAGGAGCGAGGGGACAAGGAGATGCTGGTGAGCGGGTCACACAAGTGTACAGGGTCCACTGGTATCGTCCTCCCGGTTCCCGCCGGACCCGCGGTGCACGCAGCCGCTGCGGTTTTCGAACCCGCGCGGACCTGGTTCGGTGGCAGCAGTACAGGCAGTGGCAGAGCACCAGCAGAAAGGGGTATCGGTGGGGAAATAGTTTCTTCTTCTCCTCCTGCTGGTGCTGGTGTGGCCCCTTCACCCGATCTTTTGGGCACTGGTTTGGATCTTGCTTTCCTTTCTGAGCTCGCAAGTCCCAGAGCCCGCTCCCAGGCTGCCCCAGCAGGTGATGCAGAGATGCCTGGGTGTCGGGGAAGGTGCAGGCAAGGGCTACAGGAGTGGGTAGGTCACGGAGGGTAGGGGTGGGGGACAGGGGCAGCAAGCAAGCAGCACCACCGCTCGCGCTCCGGGTTTCTCGGAGTCCTAGGAGAACAGGCGGCAGCGGAGGCAGCAGCGCTTAGTGGCGGTAGCAGCGGCAGCGGCGGCGGCGACGGCTCCCGGATGCTCTGGCTGCAGCAGCAGCAGTGGCGGCGGCGGCGGCGGCGGCGGCGGCGGCGGCAGCAGCGGCAGCTCTAGCGAGCACCAGACACAAGGGCAAGCTCAGCGCGGCGGAGGCCCCGCCCCCACCCTGGCCAGGGAGAGACACCGCCCCTTGGCCAATGGAAACAAACCCACCCACCGGCCCGGACCAATGATATCTAAGGATGGGTGGAGACAAGCGCCGGGAAAAACAAACAGGCTTCTCAAGGACCCTTTGGGCAGAAAGCACCAAAACCCCTTTTCACGCACTCGGAGCTGCTCTCCTTAGAGAGGTCCGCGTGCTTACTTGCAGGGGTATCAGCCGGAATCCAGAAGGAATCCAGCTCCCAGGAGGAGAGTACAGCCAATCGCTACCGCGAGGGGGCGGGGTTAACCGTGTCCCCAGCAGGTTCTGGAATCTGTTGCCTGGGCTTGGTCTTGGGTGCGAAGTTCTAGTGCGCATTTGGACTCCTAGAGCAGATGGTGGCTGCACCTGCCCACTCACCAGCTGCAGTAGCAATCTCTGACGCTCCCAGCAGCAAAAGGGAGAGATTGCAGAGGGCGTGGGAGAAGCTAAGTATAGGGAGACGAAACACCTACCTGCCTACAAGAATTTGTGTGGCAAAGAGTTAGGAATGTGGAGAAATCATTTTGTTGTTTTCTTCAGGATTTTTACTTAGTCCGTGACTAAATCGCAGCATGGCACCAAGAGTGACTGTGTGGGCCCTGGGATCAGACAGACTAGACTTCAAACCCCCGTCACTTCTACTTTATAATGCTTGGGCATTTACTTGAATGTTGAAACCTGAAGGCTTCCCAGTTGCAAAAGAGGAATAATAATAACACTTAGTTTATCATTGAAAAGATCAAGTAAGGGGGCCTCAAGATGTGGCAGTGCTTTGTCAATGGTCGTCAAGCACTGAAGAATATTTCTAATTGAGAATAATAGGAGTCTTAGCAAGACTCTTTAAAAGTTTCAAGTACAGCTGGAAGAAGAGGAAATATATATATATATTATATATATATATATATATATGTTTTCGTTACTGGAAAAAAGTATTGAGAAAGAGTCCAATAGAGCTGAAAAGAATCAACACTACCCGCCAGCATCCTGGAAAACCCCTTTAGAAGAGAAACTATAAATGAGCAAGACATAATTTAATCAGAAGTTGTTTCTAAATGAGATTAATTCCAAGGTTTTTCCCTATGACCAGTTTTTAATTGAGCCAAATTAGCAGATGATGGAAGACTTCAGGAGTATAAAATCAGTCACTCTGTAAGTAAAGTCTGCTTTGTTTGAGACACCACACAATAGAAGACTGCAAGCAAAAAAAGACAGAGGCAAAGATGAGAAGAGATCAATATGGACGCCCTTCACCCTTTCCCAGGTGCTGCTTACTTTGCCATCCCCTTTTACAGATTCAACCCTTGCCTTTTAACTAAGAGCCATTCGTTTCTCTGCCCACCTTTCTCCCCAGGTTCTCAAAATTAAGGTGCATCATGTTCATAATAAAACTGCAAGCAGGCTCTAAAAGAAAGAGTATGTGAAAATCACTTTGTTATGGTTGAAGGTAGCTGTCTTTTGTGAATTTCAGCTGCCAGCAAAGTCAGTGAGTTCATGGGCACTGCTACCATTTAAACTATTGTGAGCATCAAAAGGTACAATCCTAATATTATTGACTAATGCTTGGGTTTCATGTCAGCAAGACTATAATATGCGGAAATGCCAAAGAATAGAAGGATTCTTTATTGAAATGGAGCTCGAGACACCTGGTTCCTGTTCCATCCTTGTTTCTGGCTGCATTACCCTCTAACCTTCTGTGTCCTTAAGTATATAAAGGCCTGGACTTTTGATCACTGTAATCTAAAATTATGAGGTAAGAAAAAAATGAAAGTGTTGTATTTGCAAAAGCATACCATTTGAGCAGGAATATTCAAGCATTTGTGATAAATACTTTGGAACAGATAATATTCTGATTGTTATTGGAAACTATAATAGCAACTAAGAAGTCTACCCCCAAAATAATCTAGAGCTTTAGGGTTTATGTGTTGTCCTCTGGCAGCAGCAGCAGGTGGTCCTGGGACCTGAGAACTGCAGACTCTCAGACTCCAACCAATATTAAACTCAATCCAGAGCTTCATGTAAAGAATTGTGTGTCAGTATGGGAAGCACTGGTTGTTAGCATTATTTTACATGATATTCTCAGGGAAAATTTCAGTCACTGTTCTGTGTAATGGATGACACTCAAGGCCTTGGGAGACTTAAGTTCAATTATTATTTTAAGAAACTCCAAAGTTGTACTTCTTGTCACAATCCCCCAAAAACATCTTGTAAATTATAGAAAGCAATGCCCAGTTTAATTAGGTTTAAGGAAAGATGGGAATTTTGAATACTGGAAAATCTTTGATATAAGTTAGAGACCACATTAGCACATATAGTTAGGAGACAGAGGGCAGGAGGGGTGTTTACACTTACTACACTCTTGGAGAAAAAACCAGTAAAATTTTTAGGTCTGGGAATTTAGTATATAATGCCATCATTATACCCAAATGTAGAATACAGAATCCCTAGCATCTTCTTCAAAATTATTAATTAATTTAAAAATATCAAATATTCAGTGATGTTTATTTCAATATTTTAGAAAAAAACCTTGTGAAATGTTACAGATCTGATAGCAATTCTTAGAATGCAAGTAAATATCTGTAAACATATTCATTTTGTACACTCAGAATTATTATTATATACATATATCATAAGTCTGACAGTAAGTGTACAAATTAGCTGACCTCTTTGGAATCATGAGACAATGAATTAATTTCATAAACTGAACAAAGATGGCATCTATCCATGGGTCCCAAATGTAATCATGTTAAATATGAAAACTACTTAGAAATTTTCTTTTATTTTTTATATTGAAGTTCTATATTTTCTTTCTTTTTTAAATATGTGTATGAATGTACTGTCTGCATGCAGGTCTGTGCACCCGTGTCCTGCAATGCCGTGGAGGTCAGAAGAGGGTCTCGGATTCCCCTGGAACTGGAGTTCTCCTGGTATTGGAGTTACAGACGGTTCTTAGCCGCCATGTGGGTGCTGGGGATCGAACCCAGGTCCTCTGCAAGAGCAATCGGTGCTCTTCAGCCCTAGACTATCTCTCCAGCCCGAAGCTCTATATTTTCTTTCATTTCATGACAAAATACTTTGCTTTAATGCAATATTTAAAAGAAGAATTAGGGCTGGGAGAGATGGCTCAGTTAAGAGCACTGGCTCCTCTTGGCAAGAACCGGGCTCTAATCCCAGCACCCACATGATGGCTAAAAACCATTTGTGTTCCATTTCCATTACATTTCCTGGATATCCAAATCCCTCTTTTGATCTCTTCCTGTTTTTTTTGTGACATGGCTGCACTTACATATATTCAGTCAAAACAATGATGTAAAATTAAACATGTAAAATAAAATAATAATAAAGAATTTTTAAAAAACCCAACAAGCAGAGAGAAACAAATATCTTAAAAGAAGGTCATTCACTTAATTCACTTCGTTCCAGTTCTGTGTTATTGTTTGTTGGTTTTTTTGTTTTGTTTTGTTTTTTGAGAGTTTCACTCTGTAGCCCTGGCTAGCCTCTTGCTCACAGAGGTCCATCTTTCTTGCTTCCCTAGTACTTGCATTAAAGGTAGGCACCACCATGCCCAACTTCCAGTTCTGTTTTATGAAAGCAAATCTTAATTCTGCCTTTCCTTAAGCAAGATAACCCTCTTCCTATATACTGTCTCAAAATAAACATATGTCCTCTCTTCTCTCAATTAGAGCATGGGCATGACAATTCTCTTAACTGAGTGATCACGTTGGAAGCTACGCTTATTGTAGGTTATGAATATTTTCACAGAATGTATTGGGGCTTGTGATGGTAATGCTTGGACTTTTTTGTCTTACTAGGAACAAAGTAAATTGAATAGAAGTTTAATTATAAAACCTTTTAAAATGAAAACATAAAAATAAGTATCTCCAACTTTTGTCTTCATGGATGCATTTTCTGAGTTTTGACATAGGTAAAAGTGTGTATGTCTCTTTTAAAATGTTAAATAAAGGTAAAAATGTTGCAGTTTTTAAAATATACAACAATTATAGATTCCTAGACTCAAAATCTAAAAATCCATGCTAAATTGACTCTCATAGCAAATTGACTCATAGTAAATTGACCTAGAAAAAGAAATTTCATGGCCTGATGAAAATGTAGACCATTGTGGAAGAAAATTAGCTCATGGAGTAGTGGAAGCATTGATTGTTATTCTCCTTGCTCTCTAGCAAGACAAGTACGATATTAGCCATTTTTGTTGCAGAAAGGTAAAGACTACATGGGTACAGTATAGACTAGAAAAAAACATATGGCATAATACAGTATAATACAGGTATGGTATTGCTAATATACAGTACAAAGTAGACATCACGATTACAGCTGTATTAACTTCCTTTAAATGTATTTTACTTAGAATCTTGCTAGTGTTGTTAAACCAGTCCGATTCTTCCTTCAGAATTAGGGCTTATATCTCAGCCCATCGCAAATAGCTTATAACACAAGTTTATAATT
Organism: Rhizomys pruinosus; assembly: GCA_009823505.1. Lineage (NCBI taxonomy): Eukaryota > Metazoa > Chordata > Mammalia > Rodentia > Spalacidae > Rhizomys > Rhizomys pruinosus. The sequence goes on along the minus strand of VZQC01000256.1, from coordinate 427,013 downwards.
ATTTTGAAGATATGGTGTAAATGTGAAAGAAAGAAGTTCATATGATAATTACTCCACAATTCAAAATCTCTTGATGAACATTTCTGACTTTTAATTTAACTATATTAAGTAGCAGTTTGATCATTTTTATATTCTCCCCTTTTTAATTTTTCCTCTTCACAATGAACAGAAAAATTATCTTTGTGATCTCATTCATTGTAACATCTATCTATATAATGACTATATCTAAGTGATCGTAAGTATGCAACCTTTCATACCTTTGTGAATTCTTCAAGATGGAAAGTAACTTCCAATAGATATTTTCCCCAAACAAGCAAATATAACTCTTTCAAAGTACTATATGAAGCTGAAGTTCAGAAGAATACAATATGTAAAAAAGAAAATTTGCAAGTGACAACTCTCCAGTGATAATTTGGCTCAGGATAAGCTGGATTCTACCTCCTTGAACCAGTGGTATGCAGTCCAGAGGGAGACAGTCTGAAAGGGCTAGTAAACCCTTTCAATTTTGTTCCTGTTTATAGGTATGTGATACAACTCCTGCATTCTGGAAAACTATAAAGCAGGAAACAAGAGAGGCTGCTCTGATTGTAATGATAATTATAAAAGCAAAGGGGGAATGAATATGCCTCCTCCCTCCAGGATGCGATTGCCCTACAGTTATATAGAAAGAATTGGTGGGATAAAGGCTTCAGTGCCAGCTGTGGGCTGTTCTCCCAGGAGCTGTTGGCCAGGGAAACTTTAAAAGCCCCCAAAACAAAGGCCATTTGCCTGTACTTTTAGGTGAACATAAGAAATGTACAGCAAGATCCTATTAATGATGATACAGTGTGATACGAGCATCAAAAACAATATATTGACACCCTGCACTGCAAATGAACAGCTGAACTTCATGGTATCAGAAGACACTATGCAAACCACTTGAAAGAAATGGTCCCTGCAGCTTTACTACAGACTTCCCATGCCATACTTTAACATGCCAAAGAAGACATAGTGCCATAGTGGCAGCCTGATAAAAGTAAACCCAGAAAGAAAAAAATAATCCTAATTTGATCTATGCCTGTGCCCAGGCAGGGTAAGACACATGGTTGATACTGTAGCCTTGGTGCCCCCTAATATCAGAAGACTTTACTGACCACATTAGAAAGATATTGGCATCTCTTCATCAAAGAGTTATAATACCTTGACCAAGATATCATCCAAGCACATGTGTCTGTGCCCATAGAGTAACTTGTTACAACTTTAGTATTTGTTACTCTTTGTGCTTTATTACTAGAATTAAAAGGAGATGGCTAAAGGAACCACCAGTCCATTGCAAACAGAACTTGAACAGTCTCAAGAGTTTGACATGTCACCTCAGAGAAAAAAAAATGAATCTCTCTCTTTTGCCCTCCCTTCCAATGTCCAGTGACTGTCTCAGAAAAGGTGAGTCACACATTATAAGGGCCAAAGAGGGGTGATGAATTGTGAGATCACAGCAAAAATGGATCAGATTTTTTTCTTTTTTTTTTTTTTTACTTGATCAACACATTTGTGTAATCAAACCTCTTCAGCTGAACTATGGGACCCTGGGTTGTATAAAAACTGGACTCAGATGTTAACTAATTGGGTTTATATGGACACTGCTTATGTTTATTGCTTATGTATAATTACTGGCCAAATAAAAAGTTAAGAAAGCAAATAAAATTGTTACAAATTATTTCCTAATCCCAATCCAAAATTCATTGAAGGATTTTTTTTTATGAAACTTAAGTCAGGAGCTCAAGCAGCAGTTTTTAAAATTGAGCATTCTTATAGAATGTAATCTGAAGATGTGCTAAATTTATACCTGAATGATGATGAATACAGGTAGAAAAATAATAAAAGTCTCTGTTTTCCATGATTAAACTTTTATATTTTCATAAAAGTAGAACACTTTATAAGTGCAATAAAATGCTGAAGTACATAATATACAATAGTGTTGAATTTGAGCTATAATGTTTGAGGCCAAGGCATGATCAGGGAAAAGTGTGCATGTTTTGTGTTCAGTAACAAAGCTGGCACAAAGACACAGTATATAACACATAAAAGCACTGCCAAAAGCACCTGGGATTGGTATGCTTAATTGTGGATTAACTTTTCTCTTCATTCCATATCCAGATACTCTATTGCTACCAAATTTTAATGAACTCACTTTATTATATAATCCCAAATGCAATGATAACACATAATTTAAGAAGCTCTGTCCAAGGAGAGATTGCTCAGTGGTTAAGAGCAGTGACTGTTCTTGCAGAGGACCCAATTTTGATTCCTAGCACCAAGATGGTACCTAGCAACAATCTTTAACTAAAGTTCCAGGGGAATCTGATGCCCTCTTCTGACCTCTGAGGGCATTGCATTATATGAGTACATTTACATACATGGAGACACATAAAATAAAAATAATGAAATATGCGTTTTAAAAAAAACCTCAACCCAACTATTGTCTAATAATAGATAGCTAAGGATGATCACATATAATCTAAGTATTTTGGCTCCAGTTGTCATAAATCAAAATCAAATTAGCTTAAGAAAACAAAAATGAATTAATATTTTCTCATTTAAGTTTAAAGTCTAGAAATAGAAGTAGAGAGGAACAAGTACAAATTAGATTTAGTAGAGTCTACTTAGGTTATCTACATAAATCAGGGTTTGCCTGTTGAAAAAGGAAACAAGAAAATCGTAGCATTCCCTGTATTTATAGTGAGAGATTCTGAAGAGAAAAGAATTATTTCTTCACGGCTTGATCAAGAGTTCTGAAATTCCTAAGAATAGTAAAATAGCTTATCTTTGATTCTATATCCATTCTTCAATTGCTCAGGAGGTCAAATGGGCCACTGATAATGATGATGTAGATTTTAATTAAAGTATCCTACCAGATGGTGTGTGAACAATTTCTAAAAGGACAATACACTGGACAGACAAAATGAACCAGGTGTTCACTACTGAATACAATAAAATAATAAAATGTGATATAAGGGACATCTATCTTGACAATAATGTTATTTTGTTAGCCATACTCCCTAGAATAAAGCAGTAGATAACAATCTTTAACATTTCACACTACACAATGGAGTCTCATTAAATAGTTATGGAACAAATAAATATACAGTAGTACTAAAGTTATTACTTCTGGCAAAATTTTGAAAAGGACTTTCCTGAAATGCAGGCAAAGATATTTTCATCTGCATTGTGTGATAGCTCATAATACTGTACATCTCAGAGTCATTTCAGCTCTTAAAAATCAGTAGCTGCTAAATAGTGTCTTCACACTTTTCTCACCTATTGTGTGTACCCCCACCTTTACCAGAATATCTATGGTAATTCTTTTAGATAATATCTCTTGCATTACATAATCTTCTAGCATAAGTTATTCTTATGTTTTGAGATCACTTAACACTATGCATTCACTTTGTTTCCCTCCTGTTAAATTATTTAAATTTAGCTAGCCTCTAAGAAAACAGTGGACTCTTGTATTCAGCTTCTATTAGCTAAAGTAAACGTGGATCTTTGATCTTAAACTAAGTTCCCTATTTTCCCCCATGATCCTTTTTTGTATTTGAACAAAAATAATATGTGTGGTGATAATATTTCTGCTAGAAGCAGTGATTCTAACCACATCAAAAGCAAGGAATGTCCCATGAAAAATGCTCCAAAACAACACGTGAACTTAGATTGATAACATGTTTGTGGTTTTGTACAATACTCTCGTTAAGAAAGAATCAGAAAAATCAAACTTCTTCCCTGTTTAAGGTTTAAGGCAAAATTTTTCATTTGTTTTCCATATCATACTGGATATACTGATTAATAACTATAGAGAAAACCCTTTGTTCAAGAAACATTTCTGAGAGAAATGAGAAAGGAATGATTGGAAGAGCAGCTTAGGCTCACTCTTGGTTTAAAGCAGCTCAAGGACTTAGAATTTCATTGTTCAAGTATTGCTTCAATGTGGCATCCACCACATTGACTATCTATTACATATACACACATATGTAAGCCAGATAAGCTATTATCTTGAACTGTACTACTTAGTAGTTCACAAAAAAACTTTAATATTTGTTTAGAATTTTGAAAACACATTAGAGTTGTATGCAACAGAGCCAGTTTACAAAATGCATTTTCATTTGTTGTTTTTTTGTTTTGTTTTGTTTTGATTTTTGGTTTTTGTTTTTTTGGGGGGGGTCTTTTTGAGACAGGGTCTCCCTTTAGTCCCAGCTGTCCTAGAGCTTACTCTGTAGTAGACCAGGCTGGCCTTGAACTTATTAGAGATCCACCTGCTTCTGCCTCCCAAGTGCTGGGATTGAAAGCATGCTCCATCATGCCCAGATATGAAATGTTTATATTGTTTGACTTTACTTACAGAGAAGACAAAAAAGAATATTCTATATACTTGCTAAGTTTCGTAGTCACTAATATGTAATGCCCACCAAAACTTTTAAACCTAACCTATAATGAAACAAAAAGCGACGGGACCTCTAAACTCAAGGAAAAGCTTGAACAATATGAAAACAGAAAATTTGGCAGATATAATAATTAAAAATAGATTCAAAACCTAGGACAAAAATTTAGGAATTTTATAATGAACCAAATAAGTTTGATGTATAGATGTTGTTGCTAAAATTCCTTCTGGGAGTAGCAGTAGCAACTATCCCCATTTCCTAAAACAACAGGAGGTGTGATTCTGCTAAACTGACCTAGAAGTTTATTAGGATTACTAATATAGGAATGGGTGATGAGATTACTTACAGAAATGTGGGTCCCCCTCCCACAAGGTCACACAGGAAGGAACATCTCCATACTGGCATGGACATCAGCTTTCCTGACAAGATTCTTTTGGGCTTCCTCCACATATGTTCTTAGTCCCTCCCCAACTGGCTAGTTGGGAGACATGACTGACTCCTCCCTTCTCTCCTTTCTTGTGGATGGGCAACAGTCAGTTTTTTGAGGCAAATTTTGAGATTAAATTTTTCTTAGCAAAATTAAGGTTTAGATTTTAATGATGTTGGACCCTCAGGTGACAAACAGAATCTGTGACCCATAATATTCTAATCTTCCTTATGTTTTGTTTTTGTTTTTATTTTCCATGTTGTGTTTGACTGGAATATAAATATATAATAAATATAAAATCACCATCTTCATAGAGTAAAATAATATAATATATTCTATAAGATAGTAGTTAATGACTTGTCTAAGGTCACAATGCTTTACAAAGAGAAAACAATAGTTGAACAACATGTTTCTTGATGCACAGCCAAATGCCAATGATGGGCTATTTCCATGATAATATTTGCATATCCATTTGGTATTCAGTGAATAGTGTGGGGGAAAAAACAGTAAATTATCTTTTTTCAAAGTGCCTCTATCAAAGTAAATCCACTTGCAAAGGAAGGATAATGTGTCCATTAAGTCAACTATTTATAAAATTAGTAATTTTAAATCTCTTACTTATAATCAACCAAGATTTTTCTTAGCAAATAGCATTATTAAGAATGATATACTAGAGCCTGGCATGGGGGCACAAGCCTTTATTTCCAGTACTCAGGAGGCCGAAGTATGTGGATCTCTGTGAGTTCAAGGAAAGCCTGGTCTACATAGCAAGTTCCAGGACAGTTGGGGCTCTTGGAGTGCCCTGTCTCAAAAAGAACCACAAAAAAAAAAAAAAAAAAAAAAGAATGATATTCTGGATATTTCTCCATGTTGGTAATCAATCTCCAGAATATATTTGTGAAGGAAGTCAATGACAAATTTTATTATGAGATTTCATTTTATAGAATGTTTTATAACACCCATATTATCCTCAGAACAAAAAATATATCTAATATACATAATCATGATGACCATATAAATAAAGAAATGTTTTTAAAACATTTTTAAAAACATCCACACAATATTTTAAAGCAATAGATACAAGGATTATTTTTATATTAAAACATCAGTATTTCTATTTTTCTTCTTTTCAATAATCTCAAAGAAGGAGAAATATGATTATTATTACACAATAAGCTTTATTTAATGGACACAGATACCATAATTTAAAATTCTTACTGCTGTAGAAATCAGCACCATAATCAAATCCATATGCCTCAACTATTAATAGCAATAATTATGATGATTATTATGTGAAATCTTTAGTCTGTTTATAGGAAAAGAAATAAATGGGAAATTTGGAACAGAAATTTCTGGAGCACTACATCAACATTTTGCCTTAGCAGGCATTAAAATGCATGGATATCCATTCCATAAATTGAAAAGCAGTGCTATTTTTGAAAGATTTCTGAGATGTCTCTCAAGACTTCCTATGAAAAAGTTTCTACTGGTCTTTCATGCAAAAGGTTTCTGTACTTAAAACATATTTACAGAAATGGCATTATCAAATATCATTTGAAAATGTCAATGCCTTTCCTTAGGCACACAAGGATTCTATATTTTTCATTTTCCCACTTGTCCTCCTATTATTTCTATAGCACATATTATCCCTCAAACTCATAAACTAGGTTCCATGCTTTCATTATTGGTCTGCATTCCAAAACCCTAGAGGGTTTTTATCCCTAACACATATTCTACTTTGCATCACTTAAATAGAAAGGGAATTTTCTTAATCCTGTGGACCATACAAATCATTACACACTAAAAATATATTTTAAATGATTACATTAACAATTTGCAGATAACAGCCAATATCAAAACTCAGATTTTGTATTTATAACAAATTGACCACAAACACATTCACATTTTTATTTTTAATAAGAATAAAAGAAGTGTAATTCTATATCTGAAAACAAATATATCAGTTTCCATTTTTTAAAATGGACTAATATTTTTCAATTTCTACGTATTTCCACCTGATGCTGATCACATGCATCTCTAGATCTTGAGAGATAGTGAGAGTAAATTTTGTTCTTAGCTACCATGTGTTTTGGGAGAAATGCCCTGTAGCTAAAATGGCCTTTTCTGCTGGCTTTACATATTGGAGGAGTTGTAAAATTATAGTAGATTATCAGCAACCTAAATTTAACAGTGGTTTGCATTGTAAAAGTTTACTTGCATTTATTAGTCTAATAAATAATACTTTTAATCAGCAAATGCTTTCTGACAATGTTAATGTATTACAAACAATAAGACTTTTCAGACCAACGTATCAGCTTTGTATGTGTCAAAATATAAGTAGATCATTTGTTAATAAAGGGAACTTCCATGAGCCTCAGCTTTGCCTCTGCTTCTGGAGTTAGTCTTCTAAAGGGGTCAGTGAAGAGGGAGTATGGAGAAGAGTTGTCAGATTAATGAGACTTGTGTGTTTGAAAATAAAACCATCAACAAAATGAAATATCTTCCCCATCTAAAGGCTTCATTCACAAAAATACCGATGAGAAATTTCTGTCCAAAATATAACTTCGGGTTTGAGAAGATGATTCAGTGGGCCAAAATGCTAGCTGTGGAAGGATGAGAACCTCAGTTTGGATCTCTAAAATCCCTATAAAAGTCAGGCATGGCTACATGTACCTGTGCCCTGGCACTAAGGAGGCAAAGACAGGAGAGTAACTGGTCTTTGTTGGCTGCTCACATAACTATAGATTAAGTGAAAGATTCTGTTTCAAGGAAAAACCTCAAAAGCATGAGAGCACAATGCATGACCTCCTCCTCTAGTCTCTGCAGGGGCACAGTTTATGTTTATATACATGCACACACTATATATAACTCCCTCCAAGAAGATGATTCCCAAGATTATTAATAGACAGCCCTGCATGTCTTCATGAGGTAAAATCAAGGGTTTTTAATTCCTTAGGATCCTTCACAAGTAGAAAAATTTGTGTTCTGTTTTGAGTCAGTGAGTGCCTCAATTTAATGCACAGGGAAGCTGGAGTCAACCTAAATCCTCTGGGAAGACCATTCACAGTCACTCTATGTAGTTCTCTTTCTACCTTCACAATGCAGGCCTCTCAATTCCAGCCATTAAAATTTTCTTAATCTCCTGGGAACACTGCAGGATGCAAATAGATCAAAGCACAGTGTTAATTGCAACTCCTAGTTTTCACCAAGTGTAAATAGTTGCTCCCTGTTCTATTTTCCATTGCCAGTACTGTATATTCATTAAATCCAGCATAGTGCTTTACAGCCCTATCATTGAAACTGAAGGCAACAAATTCCAAGGACAAAATAATGCAGAAACACTACAATAAAATATGAGTGACAAAGAGATGCCCCAAATTCAAGAATACCCCCCCACTAATAATGAATATTCAAAAAAGAATTAAATTCACAATGATTAAACACTGTCACAAATTGACATCCTAACATGTTCTAAAATACAAAGATATTGAAGTCCAAAATGAAATTCTCTCTATATACTTTTTTCTTATAATATGTTTGCAACAAATTATGTAACTGTTTGTCATTCTCAATTATATATTCTGATCAGTCTTGGATGGATGGTCATTAGTGTCTGAGTTTTGTTCATTAAACAGCTACAAATAGAACGGCCTATGACAGAAATGAGTGTGGTTCTTAAGAGCTGTACAGGCTTAAAGCCATCTGTATTGACCCCATCTGATCTGTCATGTGCACAGTCATTTCACATTATGCATATTTCAGACAAAGGACCCAAGCCCTGAAAAGTAACTTTGATGTTGCCTAGCATATCTAGACAAATTTATCCCTTTGTTCTCAAAACTCAGATTTGATGGTGCGATGGACCAAAGAGGAAGACCAGTGTTAAAACCAGCAAATGAGAGAGGACCTAGTCAATATTGGTTTCATTTCCCTGGACTGGAAGATTCAGTCCCTACTTTGTATCTAAAATATTCTGACCTAAAATGTACTCCTATTAAATGATTAACATGGATCTGATAACCACGTGGATATCCCATTCTCTATGAAGCACTGAATTTTGACATTTGAATATTAACTACTACAATGTCCATCTGGTGAAAATAGAGCCCATTCCCTTCCTGAACCACACAGCATCCCAGGTTTTATGATTTTTTTTCTCATTTTTTTCTCATTTTTAGCCACAACTTAAATTGTACTAAAAGAAAAGCCCCAGCAATGGAAGCTATAACTGACATTTCCTAGCCAAGCTCCTAAGTGACCTAAAAAACAAAAACAAACAAACAAACAAACAAACAAAAAAAAAAACAGGTCATACTTTATCCTGTTTTAATATAAAATTTCAACGGAATTTCATTGTTCTATTTTCTACACTGGTGATGGAATGTCTGGTATTAGCTTCTTATTTGTTGGCAGTGCTTTTATTTTTTTCATTGTCTGCTTTTATTCCTCCATTCTAGAAGGCTCAGCAGAAATGGGAAGCCCACCCATCATTGCCTCCTTAAGTCTGGTGCTCAAGGTTTATAGCTACGACCTTCCTGATGCTGCTAGCAGGAGGATAGCATAGCTGCAGTTTTAAAGCAGCAAAGATTATTCTGCCAAATAATGCCTAAATGCCCTGTGAAGATACTCTTTTCTCAATAATTCTATGTTTGTCTCAGCTGTGCCTGCTTCCTGAGGCCTCTGTGATGTGGCAGCATCTGCCAAGGCATCTGCTAAGGCCCTGAGTGCCAGCACGTATACTCTAAGTGTAGCACAAGATCAAGATACAGCACTGTGCATCCTAAAGTCTTCAAATTTGGCCAAGGCTGCCCATGCTTTTTGCTGAGGCCCATGCAGCCCATGCCTTTGCTTGTGCTAATCCTGCCTTGCAGCTGTCATCTGCCAAGACAGTCTGTATGCTAAAGCCGGGTGCCCAGTGCACAGATGCTAAAAGCCAACAGCATCCTGCAAATACCCGATAGTCCCAGCATAAGCTGCTATACACACTAAGGTCAAACACCCTAGAGCAGAAAGCTCAAAATCCTGTGCCCTGGAAATACCCTCCATCTTCTCCATTGTACCTTTGCCTCAAAATTGTCATATTCTTTTTGTATCATACTGTCTTAATTCTAAATCCAGTTGGAGTGTGTTTGAGTAGCTCAGTATGTATTGCTTTTCTTGTATCTAAAATCCATCAGCTTGGATTTTAAACAAAAGGAGAAATAAGTTACTCACTTGGGGGCAAAAGAAAAAAATAACTGGTCAGCTTCAAGCAATATTAAATGTGGAATTACTTGAAGTTTGTATGTATTTGTTTTAGATCAGGGTATGGTGTGGAAACTACACTTGAGTATAGGGAAAAGTGGAACCTTTGTAGCATCTCCATCCACTGAAATGAAATGATCTTTCTCATTCTGTGTCCTGTTCACTTGGCCTGTCCTGTCCCAGAATCAGAGTGCTCTGAATGGTACAGACTTATTGTATGACATTATATTTTCTATTACAATATCTAATAAAGTCAGAAAAATAATACTCTTTCATACTATTAGTATGGAACAATTTTACAGAGTCATTATATATAGCAATTATATCAGACTGCAGCCTTGCAGCACTTTGAAAAGTCTGTGTGGCATTCTCAAGCTCTTTGCAGATAAGATGATGCTTATAATTAAAAAAAAACAGCCCTTATATATTGTTTAGATTTTGAGTTTTAAAATTTTAAGTGTCCTAGCTATACTGTTTTCATTAAAAATATTTTTTAATATTTTTATTGAGGTTTTGTGCATTTCATACATCATTTCTCAGTCCAATTTAAAGTCATTTTCCTTTCCATGCCTTCCATCCCATCGGAGTTCATGCAATGCATTCACAACTGCATCTAAAATTATAAGCATTTTTCATGAATGAAAGTGAGTTGACTTTCATATGTTTGCTTTAATTTGGCCCCCAACAAGAGAGTAAGTCCCTACAGTTGAAATAAACACTTATTGTTCATAGAAGACAGAGAAATCAAGATGGAACGGAGACAGATATTCCCTTCCCACTGGCTTCCTACTACCAGAAGGTGCTATGCAGACTACCGCTGGATGGTCTTACACAAGTATGGATCACTCTTCAGGAAAATATGCAACTGGGGACTAGAGAGATGGCTCAGCAGTTAAGAGAATTGGATGTACTTTCCGAAGACCCAGATTTGAATCCCAGCACCCACATGGTGGATAACAACTATCTGTAACTCTAGTACCAAAGGATCCAATACCCTCTTCTGTCCTCCAAAAGCACTGCAGTGCACCGATGCACTTAACGTACATGAAGGCCTAACACTCATGTGCAATAGTGGCACAAATATTATTGCCATCGCAAACCACTTTGTGATTTGATTTAATCCCTGCTCCATGGGAGGGATAAATACCTGAATATTCAAACCTACTCAAAAGCCTATTGACTAGTGAGTAGGTGGGACCAAGGAAAAGCACAGTATTGTTGTTTCCCATAATAAACAAGTTAACAAAGTGTCGTTTAAATATTTATGTCTATATTTATAGATTGTGATGAGACTTTCAGCCTGGGGAAAAGAAGCTTCCTTTTTGTATAGTGTGACAGTTAAAGCAGAGCTCCATATCAGGTCAAAGTTCAGAGAATAAGTGATGGATGAGCACTTAGCTTTAAACAGGACATCTGTAGCACTCTCTTTCCCTCAAGGTTCATGGAACATCACAGAAGAGAGGGCAGAAATTTGTTAAGAACATAAGGGTGAAGAAGAGTGCCTTGAAATGCTGCCATCCGGCTATGATACTGCTGATACAAACACACTCTATAAGCACTTGTCTAAAACTAAGTCCTTTAAATTTTCACCATGGATAGAGGTGGCCCCAAGAAGCCCTGTCACTTCCTGGAAAGCCTGTAATTGAAGGCTGGAGGTGGTGGGGTCATTTTCTTTAACAGTATAACACACTGTGAGACTAGATGGTAAGGAGAATAGAGGGAAAGGAAGAGGGATACTGAAGGCCGAGAAAGTGCATTGCATGTTTGTATGAACATGTCAAAACTTAAAAAGGAACTCACAAAAAATGAAGTCAAATGTTTAAATCCTATCTGAAAGAGTTAATGACAGATACAATTCGTAATCATATTAAAATTATAAAACAGAGCCTAAAATATATGTTGGCCTTTATTTTCTATTGCCAAGTCATGTGGATTTGCCTTCTTCAGGGTACGTGAAAAATGCATAAATGATAATAGATGAATATGGGTAATAGAAGACAGCATATTTATTAGAAATTTCAATAGAATGCCTTCTGCTTTGATTTATTTCATGTTAATTCAAAATGAGCAGAAATGCTTACACTTGTGTTTTGTGAAGTAAAATATATGTTGTTTATGTACAAATTAAATTCACCTTAATTAAAATTATGCTCATGTTCAAAAAATGAATCCAAATTTACACAACATATCTTTGTACAAACATATGCTTAGAACATCATCTTATCTATCCTACAAGACCTTAATGGGAAAGCCAGTTCATTTAAATGCTGTGCTGTGCCTTAAGTTCATTTTATAATGTTTTCTTGTTAAAGTTCTTAAATTTGTGTTGACATTTATTTCTATATGGCTTCCATTAAGACTTTACTTTTGTTATAAACTCTGGATTAGGAAAAAATAGCTTTTTCAAATAGTTAATCTTTAATGATCATTATGCTCATTTCAAACTTGTAACATTTTGGTGCAAATAGCTTTTTAGAGAGCTTTACCATTTTTTGATTTGTTTTATCAGAAATTCCTTCAACTTCTATTTTCTCAATTATTCTCTTTGAAATTAAAGAACTATATAATTGCATCTTCATTTCTTGAAAATAGCACTTAACACATTGTAACTATTTTGAAAAATTTCCTACTCAGTGTTGTATTACAGTTATATAAGCTTACAATATTATTTTGCTTTTTGCTTCCTTTAGCTATGCTTACTACTGATTCTATTTCTTATAATTGATATTGGTCCTTCTTTTGTTTGGGAATTAGGAACACAGACATGCACACACATATACACAGTTTTGCATTATTTGGCTTCTGATTGACAGGCAATTTATAAACTTTATTGATACCATTAAATTAATAATTTTTAAAGTTTAGCAGTGAACTAGCTCAGCATGATATGGTGTTATTTTACCTCTTTCCCTTCTCACTCATTGTATTAATCACTTCTCTGTTGCTGTGATAAAACCACCATGACCAAGGGAACTTATGAAAGGAAGAGTTTATTTGAGCTTACAATTGACAGTTCCAGGGAATTAAGAGTCCATTGTGGTGGGAGGCATGGGGGCAGAAGCTGGAGCAGAAAGCCAAGATTCACATCCTCCAATGAGCACAGGAAGTAGAGAGAGAGCAACTGGAGCTGCAAGGCTTTTCAAACACATTAAGCTCTTCAGCATCCCTCCACCCCCACCCAGGGGTTTACTTCGTCCAGCACGGCCACACACCTTTTTCTAAGATCTCCTAAAACAGTGCCACAAGTTGGGGATAAAAATGTCTGAATACTTGAAGCCTATGGGGGACACTCTCATTCAAACTACCACATTGCACTCCCTGACCCCCATAGGCTCATGCCCATATAAAATGCTTTAGTCCAACTTTCAAAGTCCCCATAGCCTTTACCAGTTTCAATTCTATTCAAAAGTCTATAGTCCAAAGTCTCTTCTGAGACCCAGGTAAATCCCTTAATTGTAAGCTCCTGTAAAATCAAAAGACAAATTACATACTCCCAACTTACAGTGGAACAGAATACACATGTCCATTCCAAAAGGGAGGAATAGAGGCATAATGAGGAAATACTGAACCAAAACAAGACCAAAAACCAGCAGGGCAAACACCAAGTCCAGTAGGTCCATGTGCAACTTCTGGGACTTTAGTTCCAAAGGGCTTGGATGACTCAGCTTTTCCAGCTATGTGTGCAGCATACATCTCTTTCTTAGGCTGGCACCACTCCTTATATGCAGCTCTCCTTGGCAAATATCTCACAGCTCTGGCATAGAGAATGTCTTGGGGTCTCCACTGCCAACCAGGATTCACAGCTTCACACAATGGCCTATCAGGGCCGTCTTTAAGCAGGGATGCCCCTGACTCCCCTGCTGCACTCTGCCTGGCCTCAGTAGTTCTCTGAAACAGCAGAGGAAGAATTGATGACCCCTTCACTCTTGCATCCTTCATGCCTCTAAAGCCAGCACCACATAAATGAAAACTGCCAAGTTTGGCTGCAAGTTCGGGATGGACTCTGGAGCACATTCACAACTTTTCTCTGCCCTTTTTGTAGTTTCCTTTCAAAAATTGGAGGCTTAGCTGGTTGTGGTCTTGCCGTGCAGGTACTGTTTCTATTGTTTGCTTGTAAATCTCTAGGCCTCTCCTTAATGACTTTAATCTCACTCTTTCCATTGTTTACTTGTAAACATCTAGGCCTCTCCCAAATCACTTTAATCTTATCAAAGGGATCCTCTCTTTCACATGCCTGGGATACTCTCTTTTACATGACTTGGCTCCAACATTAATCTCCCTAGTGCACTTTTCCAATCTAAACTCTACCTTCTGTATTTCTTTCTGCCCCATTTGCTCTTTTTCACTATAAATCTGTATAATATTCACCATTAATAGCCACACCATCATTTCTACATTAGGCTGTCTTAAAATATCCTTCATCAAAGAAATTAGTCCATTGCTTTTCAACTTAGCATCAGGTAAGCATTTGGGCTGTGGGCAAACTGCCGCCAGACTCTGCCAAAATATCCCAGTTGATGCTTAAGTCTTTATTTACTTTTGGAAATACATTTTTCTCAGCAGCAATGCTTACTTCTAGGCTTCAACTAGAATGACCAATTGAGCTCTGTTTATAGCAGTCAATAGCCTTTCTAGCCCAAAGTTCCAAAGTCTTCCACATTTCTGTAAACACCCACATGGTCAGGTTCTTCACAGCCAACACCCGACTTCTGGTACAAAATTCTGTATTAGTCACTTTTCTGATGCTGTGATAAAACCACCATGAGCAAGGGAACTTATAAAAGGAAGAGTTTATTTGAGCTTACAATTGATGGTTCCAGGGAATTAGAGTCCATTGTGGCAGGAGGCATGGTGGCAGAAGCTAGTGCAGAAAGCTGTGGTTCACATCCTTCAGTGAGTACAGGAAGCAGAGAGACAGCAACTGGAGGCTGCCAAGCTTGTTAAACTTACTAAGCCTGTCCCTTGTGACATACTTCCTCCAGCATGGCCACACCTTCTAAGACCTCTCAAAATAGCACCACCAACTGGGGACAAGATGTCTGAATACTTGAAGCCTATGGGGACACTCATTCAAACCACCACACTCACCATTAGGTTTTAAAACCTTTCTCCTTTTAATTATTATTTTTTACACAGTTGTTATACCTTAGTATGTTTTTCTGAGTATCTATTCACACCTGATTTTTGCAAGAACTCACATGGAAATACAAATAATCTTACATTCTATCTTGTAAATCAGTATTCATGTAGTCTTTATATATAATTCATGCATTCTTTAATTCCTTTAGACAAAGTATATTTAGAAAAATCTGGGGTTGATAAAGATAAGGCTAAGTAAAAATGAATTCGTTGTGATTATTATTTTTTTTTCAAAAATTTTATTTATTTCTGTATGTGTATGAATGTACTGTCTGCATGCAAGTCTGTGCACCCGTGTCGTGCAATGCCGCGGAGGTCAGAAGAGGGTGTCGGACTCCCCTGGAACTGGAGTTCTCCTGGAATTGGAGTTTCAGATGGTTCTCGGCTGCTATGTGGGCGCCGGGGATCGAACCCGGGTCCTCTGTAAGAGCGGTCGGCGCTCTTAACCACTAGCCCATCTCTCCAGCCCCTCGTTGTGATTATGATAGCTAAGATAGTTCTAAAACTGGAATAAATAAAAATCCAGAATTTCACTTGTATTATTGGAAATTAATTGAAAAATAAAGATATGGGCCAAAGTTCTTTTTAAAATAATATTTATGCTGATTTTGGAAGATTATGAAACTTTTGAAATCATTATTTAAAATTTTCACTAGAAATAATATCTTACATGTTTTGAACCTGATAATTTTAGTTCTGATTATTAAAATTCCTGATGAGTCTATATTCATTTTATATTTACTGTTACTTTCAATGAACTTATAAAATTAAAATATTTCTTAATATTTCACATTCCTTTTTCTAATTAAATTTTCAATCGTATCCATAGAGTATATCTTATACAAATGTTGCCCTATTGTGGGACAGCAATGCTAGGCTCAGACATATCTTGAGCATATGCAGGCTACCAATCTGCTTAGCACACTAGGTGGAGCAAAGAATACAGGGCATGCTCTGTTTTTGGCTAGCATGTGCTCAGAAGTCACAAGTACGTTTGCTTGTCAGCATGCCTCTTTTCTGAATATGCCCCATGAGATGACACCTGATGGAATGGAGGTATAGGATTGGCCACTGGAAGTGATGTCATGTGATATAGAGGATGTCCATCCCAAACCTATATAAGCTGCTTGTTGCATAGAATAAACAGATTTGTACCCTCTGATGTGGTCCCCAGGATGTTATTAGAGTAACTCTGCACCATACGCTGTTTGGCCTGTTCAACCTTGGGGTCAGTGGCCCAGCAACCTAATTGTAAGACTGTCTTAAAAGTTCAAAATAGGTTTGAGTTACTAACTTCTCTTCTGCTCAAAGATTCTTTTTGTTTTCTACTTGTTTCTTGTTTATTATAACCAACCTAATCCTTCCTTCAGTTTCTTTTAAATTATTTATGATTACAAGTAGATATTTCTGAATATCTACTTTAATAATATATGAGAACTATTTTAATAATATAATTTAATATTTTTGTCAATTTCACATTTATTCGCATTTATTTTTTTGACAGACACAATCAATCTCCAGTGGTACCTTGTGGTATTTTGTATTTCTAAGATGCTTGGTATAGGACCTTGGGACATTATAAAATTTTCAATTTCTGTTTCACATCCAGTGAGGAGTTAAACATGTGGGTATAAATTCTCTACATATTCTGTTCTTATACCTTTCCTGTTTTGTGGCTTATGTCCTCAAGATTTTATGTTAGCAACCTCTGTCTGAAAGTTACAGCAATTGTGTCTAAAGTTCACAAGATTACCCACAATTCACTGATTGGCCAAAAGTTTTATGGGACTCAGAAGTTATTGTCTTCAATATCATGATTTTTTACAACAAATGTAAAAATTCATCAGAGAAAGTGATGAAACTTAAACAAAAACTGTAGGCAAGTTTCCTTTCCCAAAGGATTTGCACTGTACACATCTAAGTTATTCAGCAATAATGACTGAAGAAATATGTTTACCAAGGTATTGTCTACCAAGAAAACCTAACTGTGCACAGGAACCAGAATCTTTAATGTTAGTTTATTTGGGGGAGTGCATAGTTCCTTACCCATGAACCAAGTATTGAAGTTCCACCAACTAGAAGTAAAGGTGCTCAGTACAAAAACCTAGCTTGTTCTCTAGAAAAACAGATATATCATTGTTTACAGGCCCATATATGCACAACACCAATATCATTTAGATTTCATGTTTTCTTAAGAGTTCTATTGAGATGCATAATAATTCACTTTGAATATATTAACTCAAAGTATATAATTCTGTGGGCTTTATTCTGTATCCATGTATAGATATTTGCCACAATTTTAGAACATTTTCATTATTAAAAAAGAATCATGTTTTTTAGTTATATCATTATATGCCTCTCCACAAGCCTGTAGTACTTACTAGCTTACTTTTTATTTCCACACATTTGTTTATCCTGAATATTTCTGTAATGGAATCACAGGTTGTCTTTGTGGCTGCCTTTTCTCATTTTAAGCTTTATCTATGTTAAAAAGTAACAATACTTAATTCAATTTTATGTGTTAATTATATTATACTAGATAGATATATTACATTTTATTTTTCTACTCTGTAGTTGATGAATATTTGAGTCAGTTCTGCCTTTTCTCATTATAAAAATTATTGTCGTTCTGAGATATAGTTCAGTGGTAGAGTGCTTGCCTATCCTTCATGAAGTTCTAGGCTCAATTCTGAGAATCAAAAATTAAATGTAAAAGAATACACTATATGCATTTATGATATGTTTTTATATATTGTAGCACCAACATTTTGAAATGAAATGTTTTACATTCACAAGTTCTGGGGAGTCTTGTTACTAAGGTGTCTGTAATTTAGTCCATTTGTTTTTTTTCTCCTAACTAGACTGCACTTGTTGTCATAATACAGAAATGCTATGTATATTAAATACTGCATAAGTCCTCATTCTACCACATGTTAACTAACCCTCTAGCTTATAATGCTTACACTAGTGGGGGGTTTATTTATAAGGGCACTAGGATAAATAACAAGTTATTCACACCAGCATCTGTTACTAATCTAGGTAGTGCAGCTTTTCATTGTGTTGTTTGGTCTTATAACTAGGTTGAATTGCTGGGTTTTTTTTATCTTTTTAAATTTAATTTTAAACTTATTTATTTATTGACTTGTAATTACTCTTTTTTACTGATTTTTATGTGTTTCATGCATAATGTCAGTCTTGATCACCATTATACCAGCTTCTCCCTTGACACCCTCCCTGCCCCTCCTCCCTGGAGTTCAGACCTTCTGTCATTCTTGTTAGAGTCCATTGTGCCAAATTGCTCTCCCCTCTCACTCCTCAGTGTCAGCTTCTTCTATTAGCTGTAGTTAGCCTATCCGGAGTATCTTTTCTTTTTTAAAAAAAAATACTTTTATTGATGAATTGTATATTTCATTCATTTTCTTTCAGTACAATTTAGACACATTCCCCTCTCCCTGTCCCCACCCCAACCCTGTTCATGCCTTCTGCCATACATGTCTTACAACATTCTCTCAGTCTTTCCAAAGTTTTTCACTGCAGAGGCTTGTTACTTTGGACAGAATTTTTTAATCTTTAAGAAGAAACAATATAAGGTTGGTTCTTTTTTCCTTGTGGAATTTAATGTATATTTGTGGGGGAGGAAGGAGCATGGATCCAGCTTATTGGACTTCTGCCAATTAAGATGGGTTAGGTTACCTCTGGTGACTGCTGGGAAAAACCCTTTTATTTATTTTTCTAATATTTTTTATTAATTTTATTTATTTCTGTATGTGTATGAATGTACTGTCTGCATGCAAGTTTGTGCACCAGTGTCGTGCAATGCCGCGGAGGTCAGAAGAGGGTGTCGGATTCCCCTGGAACTGGAGTTCTCCTGGAATTGGAGTTTCAGACGATTCTCGGCCGCCACGTGGATGCTGGGGATCGAACCCCTGGGTCCTCTGCAAGAGCGGTCGGCGCTCTTAACCGCTAGGCAATCTCTCCAGCCCCGGAAAAAAACCTTTAATAAAGATGTCCTTTCAAGTGGTTTTTAATTTATCCTAGTCAAGTTTCTAGGTCAATTATGTATGTTGACTAAATTTACAAATAGACGTGTTTATTAAAAAAGAATAAATTGATAATGATACTTAAAAATATGTGTTTTTTTATGCCTATTGCCTGCATGTATGTAAGTGTACCTGTGCATGCAAAGCCTGTGGAAGTCACAAGAGGGCATCAAATGCCCTGGAACTGGAGTTACAGTTGTTAACCATCATGTGGGTGCTGGGAATTGAACACAGGTCCTCTGCACTAGCAGATAGTGCTCTTAACTGCTGAACCATCTCTCTAGCCATAAATATGATAAATAATTTTACTAAATAATAGGTAAGACAGAAATACCTTAACGATAGGCTATATGTAAGAGATATAGCTAGTATTATATATATATATATATATATATATATATATATATATTAATTATATATATTTTCCAGGCTAACCATGAACTTGTTATGTAGAACAAGTTAACTGAAATTCACAACAATACTACTTTAGACTTCATTGTGGCCAAATCATTTATACAAATCTGCACCTCTAGCAAATGTATAGAAGTTTTTGAGTAGGAATATGTTTTCATTTCTCTTTGATATAAATTTAATGGTAATGTTATTAGTAAATACTCAATGGAGTGCCATAAAGTTTACCAAAGTGGAGTTTACTGGTTTTGTTCTTAGCAACAATGTCAAACATTTCAGATTTCTGCGATGCTTCTAAAACACTTGTCATTTCACTTTTGTTGATCACTACCATCTTGGTAGTTCTAAAGTGTTATGCTGTAATTCGGGCTTGCGTTTCATTGCCAAATAATTTCACATACGGTTTTTCCTGTGCTTTTGGTCATTTGTACATTTTTGTAGAAAAACTTTGCCTATTTTATAATTGTACTGTTTCTTTAAATTTTCTGATTTGTAATAGTTAATTATTTTAGTAGAGTGGTATCACGTTTGTTGTTTTAAAAAGGAATCGAAAGGTTATTCCTGGACAAACTGTCAGCCGATGAAAGGAAACAGCCAGAATTGACCAGAGTCCAAGACAACAGCTCCAGAGAAAGTAGACTGTTTTGCTTCTCATCCACCTGTGCCCCTTTTCTAAGCCTAGGGAACAATCTGCGGAAGAGGGGGCGTGGTAGAATGTAAGGGCTGCGATTGGGGTGAATGGTGAAACTACAGCAATATAATCTGGACACTCATTTGATCAACTTGATTGAACATACAAGCCACCCCAACCACCGCTGGATGGTGGGGCTGCGGGGATTTGGGCACAACAGCCTGCAAATTGGTTTTACATGAGGGATGCTTGTACTCATAAATTATCACTTATTGCTAAAAAATGAAAAAAAAAACTGAGAGAAAGATGCAGGACAGTTATGGCAGAATGCATGATCTGGGGTGGGATGGGGGGGAAGGGAAAGGGAAATATGCCTGAACTGAATTGGAAAATGATGTATGAAATACACAAAGCATCAATAAAAAAATAATAAAAAAATAAAAAGGAATCTAATATAGAACAAAAGAAGCTTTATGTTTAACACCCTTGCTCATCTTTGCTGATTAAGAGATGTGAGATCAAAGCGAGACTGCTATATAAAGGTGTAAGGGTGACACCTAAAGAAAGAGAAGTTATGAGGGATGCAGCAAGGAACCAAAGACAAACCAAAGGCTGCCAAGTAACAGTGGAATAAATAACAACAGTTTCATCGGTTTCTCCATCAAAGTTCATCAGTGATACTCAGAACAAAGTTAAGAGATGGCATCTATTTCATCAGTTTGCAATCTCATTAAATCCAGTAAACTTATTTATTCCAGGAACATTTTCAGAATATTATTTTTCCATGGTGTTTATATTCAGAATGAATATATGGCTACTAAGGTCAAAGCAAAGAGCCAACCCTATAATAAGACTAATTCACGAGTTCCAGGCGAGATGGGTGTACAGAGATTGATTATAGGCTTTTATTAGCAGTTAATTTTTATTATTGAGAGAAAACTCCCTTATTAGGTAAGTGATTGGAAACAAACACAATTATTTTTAATTTTGACAAGGTTATTTTATCTATTATTGGTATCTTGCTATCTTTTATCACATTTAAGAAAATATCAGATATACTTATTCCAATTTTTCTGTCTAATATGTCCACAGTTGTAGCTTTTACATTTTGATATTTGATTCATCTTAATTTTTGAACATGCTACCTAAGTGTAAAATGGCTAGCTTCATTCTCTTCTGAACATATAACAAACATTCACGTTCAATTTTAGAAATACTTATTTTTCCACCTTACGAGCATTTGGCACCTTTGCTAAAAAATTAGCCATAAACACTTAGTTTGATATTTAAAATTTCTCTTTTTCATAAATTATGTATATGTATACTCCAAAGCTGTAACAAAATGGCTTGAATATTATACTTTGTAATAATTTTAAAATCATAAAATACAAATATTTCAACTTTACTTTTAATTTTGAATATTTTCTGGAAAATCCAGAGGATCTTGATAGTCCATATTAGTTTTGAAATCAGCTGTTATTTTTCTTAAAATAGTCATTTATATATAGATAGAAATTGTAAATCTGTTTTAAGAATATTAATTCTCCTATTTCATGAATCTGGGATGGTTAGACATTCATTAATTTGTTGTTTAATGTTTTTTGATAATGTTTTATATTTTTAATGGATAAATACTATCTAAATTCATCCTTAACTATTTTATTCTTTTTATTGTGTGATGAGAAATGGAATTGTTTTCCTAAATTTGGAATTTTTCATTTTGTACAGAGATTTAATTGATTTTATATTTTATTATTTTTTTTTCCAAGTGATGTTGGGTTGCTTCAACTAATTCTTAGTCGATTCCCTGTGTTTTATATATTTAAAATTATTTCACATATGAATATAATTTTTTATTTTATTTTAATTTTTATGTGTATGAGTGTACTGTCTGCATGTAGGTTGGTGCACCCGTGTCGTTCAATGATGTGGAGGTCAGAAAAGGGAGTCAGATTCCCCTGGAACTGGAGTTTAAGATGGTTCTTAGCCACCATGTGGGTGCTGGGAACCAAACCCAGGTCCTCTGCAAGAGCAATCGGCACTCTTAACTGCTGAATCATCACTCCAGTCCCTTATTTATTTATTTATTTATTTATTTATTTATTTATCTATTTATTTTTATTTTATTTATTTTTTTGTGTGTTAGAATGTACTGTCTGCATGTAGGTTTGTGCACCCGTGTAGTGCAATGCGTTGGAGGTAAGAAGAGGGCGTCGGATTACCCTGGAACTGGAGTCAAAGACGGCTCTTAGCCATCATGTAGGTGCTGGGGAACGAACCTGGCTCCTCTGCAAGAGCTGTCGGCGCTTTTTACCGCTAGGCCATCTCTCCAGCCTTATTTTTTTTTAATATGGATGTGATACTGCTCTATTGTAAAATTTCCATGTCTAGAATCTCCTCCAATGTAAATAATGTTGCTGAATAAGGGAAAAAATTAAGACTTTGGAACCTTAATTTTGGGAAAGTACCTTGAAGAATCTTCTTTAAGTATGATGTTACCTATTCTTTTTGGGAAAAAAGTAAATATTTTACTATTTTTATTTAATGGATATGAGTGTATTGCCTGAATATTTGTAAAAAAAAATTTTATTTAATGGGTATGAGTGTATTGCCTGAATGTTTGCAAATTTACCTGTGTCATTCAATACCTGTGGAGTTCAGAAGAAGTTGTTGGATCTGTTAGAGCTGAATTTATGAAAAGTTACTAGCCAGCATGTGGGTGCTGGGAATCAAACCTGGGTCCTCTGCAAAAAGCAGTCAGTGTTCTTAACCACTGAGCCATCTCGCCAGCCCTCACCTCCCCCCCCAAAAAATATGAAGTTCCCTTCAACTGCTAGTTTGATAATATTTTAATCATTAATGGTGTTATATTTTTGTCGAGTTTTGTGAATCTATTGAAATGATCATATTATTAAACTTTATTTAAAGACATTTCCTTAACATTGCTTTCTTAGTACCATGATTGTATTGGAAGAATTTGTATAGGTTGGAGAATTTGGAAAGGGAATGAATGGCAAATTCACATTATAGGAATAGTTACAAATTTCACATTTTTGTTGAAGCTTCGTAGGACTGTTTTGTCAAAAAATAATATTCAAAAATTATAATAGCCATATATAATTCTGAATTTAGATTCTAAGATAGAATTATATATTTTCAGTTATATGATTATATTAATTTAGTTACAATGTTGCTTTTTTATTACTTCCCAGGCTGTAACTTTCCTCTGTAGAAGTTCAATTAGGGCCTAAGTGAAGAAATACTGGGCTATAGAAGAGACGTAGAAAAATAAATTGACATTTCTTTGTACCTGGTAATGGGAAAGGTCCAAAATCAAGAACTAGATAACCAGAACCATTTTGAGTGAGGACCACATCTGTGCCTCAGGGGAGGTAGTAGGTCCATTAAAGAGAATCAGTTCTCCCAAAACCAGAATCTAGAAGTAAAAGATGCCTCCCCTGACCCAGGATAAGAGGCAACTTCCCTGCTATGCACAATCTTCCCTGGGACCCCAGAGAAGGAGGCCATGGGAAATGTAGTCACTCATAGAAGACTGAAACTTTTGTGCAACTTCAGGAAATCCTCCACACTCCATGATTAGCTTCCCAAGAGGAATGTGGAAATGGGTGTCTCATGGTAAGTGTTTGAAGCTTCAGCTTCATATGAACTCGAGCTAACAAGAGGAGACAAGAAGTCCATCTTGCAGGAGGGAACCACGACTCTAGCTCGACTGGGCGGGAGGTGGACCCAACGCCAAGGATCAGGACTACAGATCCAGGCTCTGGAGGGGACCACGCCCTCAGGTTCATCAGCGGAGATCACAATTCCAGTTCACAAAAAGAGACTATCGCTCCACAACTTCTACACATGAAGGGTTGTAGGGTAGGGTGGGGAGAGGTGAAGGTGGTAGACCACAGCTTTAGTTCACAAGATGAGACTACAACTCCAAGCTCACAAGAGGTCCACAGCACCAGGATTTCAACGGAGGGGACTACCATTCTACCTCTCAGAAGGGTACCACAAATCTGGTTCTTGGGATAGAACCATGGCTACAGCTTAAAGGACTACAGCTCCCCATTGACCAAAAGGACTACATCCCTTGTTCACAGAAGGGGACTGCAGCACTGCCTCTCATGTTGGATCACAGCTTCAGCTCTTGGAAGGAGAATCACAGCTTATTTTTCAAGGGAGGATCACAACTCCAGATTATAAGAGGGGATCATAGCTTCAGCTCACAGAAGGAGGCCATGTGGTCTCCATAACTCTGGCTCCTGTGAAGATTTTTTGTTTTGTTTTGTTTTGTTATGTTATTTTATTTTATTTTTTTAATTTTATTTTTGCTTTTGTAATTGTGACAGTCTCATCATCTTCCCTGGCTAGAGGAAGACACTCCTGAGATATCTTACTTGGAGTCACATTTAAAAAAAAGAATATACGAGTTGGGAGTAATGCATATTGGAAACAACAACAACAACAGAAAGGACTGCATTGAAGAATTGACTGAAACAGTGAACTTCTGCTCAAAACAGTCAACTTCCACATGGAGAATATTGAGAAAGGCTGAGAAAGAGATGAAAAGCATGTTTGGCAGAATGCATGAGCTCTGGTGGGGTGGGGGGATAGGGTGGGGGACACGGGTCTAGAAATTTTAAAAAAAGGAATATTTTATTATTTTATGAGTGTTCTGCCTGCATGGTTTAACTGGACCTGACTTGCAATGCTGGTGGAGGTCAGAAAAGGGCATCGGATTCCAAGGAGATTGTACTTACTAATGGTTGTTAGCCAACATGTGGGTCCCGAGAATCGAATCTGGGTCCTTCGCAAGAGCAGGCAGTTCTCTTAAACTGCTGAATTCAGTCCCCTGGAGTCACACTTTTCAGAGTGCCTCTGCTGGCGCTATCTTGATTCTTCAGCTATTTTCTTT
>VZQC01000256.1:283850-399614 GCA_009823505.1 Rhizomys pruinosus | reverse complement strand
ATAAATAAGTCCAAAAACAATGAAAGCAGGTGACTCCCACAAATAATATAATCATCACTTTCTACTCTTAAAAAAAGAACAACAAAGTAAATGGAAAATAAGCATAAAGAAAAAATAATGAAAGTTACCTAAAATGAATACAATTAGGAATAGAAAATTAGGCAAAACTAGAAGCTATTGAAAATGTTTCAAAAAGAAGAGTAATACACTATTAGATAAGCTGACCAAGACATAATATCAAGAAGACTCAAATTATTAGAAGCAAAATGAAAGAGTAAGGACTTAGTAGTATGTTTAGATCCATTGGAGATACTCATACTCTCTCTCTCTCTCTCTCTCTCTTTCTCTCTCTCTCTCTCGTATATATAATTATACCTATAAATAATAATCTATAATTTTACTACCTACTTTCTCCCTTACTTTTTTCTTCTTTCTCTCCCATTCCCCCTCTCATTACACCTATATCACGGGCTCTAGGTCTCTCTCTCTCTACTTATCTTTTTATTTTATTTTATTTTTTTATTGATGCTTTGTGTATTTCATACATCATTTTCCAATTCAGTTCAGGCATATATCCCCTTCCCTTCACCCCGCCCCACCCCTACCCATCCCAGATCATGCATTCTGCCGTAACTTTTCTGCATCTTTCTGGGTTTTTTTTGTTGTTGTTTTGTTTTCATTTTTTTTAACAATAAGTGATAATTTGTGAGTACAAGCATCCTTCATGTCAAACCAATTTGCGAGCAGTTATCTTTTTACATTGGCAAGATTTCACTAAAGGTTCCAGAATATCCTAGAACAAGATAGTCCTACCTGAAGTACCTAAGTGCTGGATTTCCTGAGCATTTGCCCAGTCCCGGCTTTATTTCAGATCATTTACTAATTTTACTTTGACTTATTTGCCTCATTGATTATATGAATGGTTTTAAAACATCCTACTTATTAGTGACTTTCTTCAAATTTATAGTGTTATTTTGTCGTAGTCAGAATCCATGTTCTATATTATTTCAATTGTGCTGAATGTGTTGAAGTTTTTTTTTTTTCACTGTATGGCTTGTAATACCTATTTGAAAATATTTCATGAGTATTTGATAAAATGAATATTTTATGCTTTTGTTTCAATGCTCCAGAGACACGTGTTTAAAGAACTTTATGCTATTGTCCAAATATTTTATCTAGTTCATATCATTAATAACTTACTATCAAAAATCCTCTTTGTCTAGGATTTCCTAACGTTTTGGTAATTGTTTTTGTAGCCATCTTAATAAATGATAGTTGGCAAAATTGATAGTAAGGTATTAAAGCACTTGGATATTATTACTCAGTGCCTTCTTTCTATTATTTCTCAAGTATTTGCTTCATAAATTTAGAGGCAGGTAGTTAGGCAGATGCATATTATAATTATTATATGATTATATAACTCTATCAATAGTTTAAGTGGATTTAGCTTTTTAATACTTTAAAATTCCCTAATTAAGATTTTTAGTTTTAAAGTCCGTTTTTATTCTAATTTATTCCAATTTTCAAATATGCCCCATGTGTATTGAAACATATTGCTATTTACATGATACATTTTGCCATCATTTTTTTCTAATATTGCTTGTTTCCTTGATGGCAAAATTTGTTTTCAACAGATAGCTTATTTTAGATCTTGGTTTTTAAAAATGTCTGGCAATCTCTGGCTTTCCAATGAGTTGTTTAATTTAGTCACATTAAACAGTAGTAATATAACTATATTCATATTTCTTTTTATTCTCTTCCTTTTTTTGTTTTTCATCAATACTTATTTATTAAGTATTTTAAAGCACAAATAAATGTATTTAACAAACTTATCACCATACTTAACTTTCTAAAAATTTTTAGCTTAACAGTTGTTGTGTGGAATGCCATATGTAATTTTATTTATTAGATTTAGATCCTTATCTATCCCAACTTAACTCTCCAGACAAAGAAGATATGCCCCTTTATAGTTCTAATCCATTTCTGTCTATCTATGATATTCCTGTCACACATATTACATCAAAAGAGTTTATAAAATCAACAATATGTTATACAGGCATACTTAAGTGATATTATGAATTTTATTTTGGACCATAGCAATAAAATAAATATAATGCAATAAAACAAACTACACATTCTTTTATGCTTTCTCGAATTCATATAAAATTTGTGGTAAAACAGTGTCAGAGTTCATTAACTTTTCGACAGCACTATGTCTAAAACTATACATACCTTAATGAAAAATTATTTCATTGATGAAAACGGGTAATCATTCGATGAGCCTTCTACAAGTGGTTACTTTTTGCTGAAGGAGGATCTTGCTCTACTGTTGATGACTAATGACTAATGAGGGTTGATCATAGCAGGGCATTTGTAATGATGGTGACAATTTCCTTTTCCCATCCTGTTTCTTTATTTCTTGCTTAAAAAAATGAGACCAATATGTTCCTCATATTGCCTATAAACTCACCAGCCTCCTCTCTAAGTAACTTTACATGGCTATTATAAAAGCATATACCCATATGCTGGAAATATTTAATTTCAAAATATCTTTCTGTAACATGGTGTTTTCTCAGGAGTATTTTACTTATCCACAACAGAAACTCTTTCAACTTTAGACTGACCTCAAAATCTGATGCTGCTCAAATTTATGTAATAGTTTAAATCATGTTTTCATGTCAATGCTGTTCACCAGAACTAGATTTGACATCAGAAAACTGCTTTCTTTGCTCATTTATGAAGAGAACCTAATGTTGTGTTATGAAATCTTTATAATCCAGTAATACCTTCAGTTCCTTTTTTTTCTGGGACTGTGTTACTTCACTTAGCATAATGGCTTTGAGTTCCATCATTTATCTGAAAACTTCATGATGTAATCTTTCTTTACCACTGCATAGAACTCCATTGTGTAGAATAAAATTAATAAACCTAGTGCTTTTTACCAGAAGAATAGGGAACATGCTTGAGGAGAAACTCAGGAATCACAGCAGCACAGCTATAGCCATCACTAAAATGAGATGCAGAAACACAAATGTGTTTCAAAGCATTCCCAATGGAGACATTTTTGAGTGGAGGCTGCAACCTTCTTCTCCATAACTCCCTCAAGGATCATTTGTCCCAGATTTGGCAAGAAACTCAGAGGTTGCTGCAGCTGTCAAGGAGACTGATCTAGCACTGGAGCAAAACATTGGTGATGTCTTCATAAAGCTAGTTTTGTAGGCATGAATGTCTTTAGGATAATAGGGAATTACACTGAGATTTCAAAGAAAACCCTGGGAATTTAGAGCAAGAGTAAAGTCCCTGAAGGCACCACCTGGCTTAGAAGGAGACAAAAGTGAGAGGGAAAACAATGCAACAGTGGAAATCCCAGGGAGCAGGAGATGTCAGGAACATGGAATGGCTGGGGAGGGAAGTTTCAGGCAATAGGCAATAGGAAAAACTTGCCTAACAGAGAGGTCACATCAGATGCAGCTAGCAAGGCCAGGGGGAGAAGGCTGTTCAAGACTTTAGGATTCTATATGAATCACAGTTGGCTCTGGATGCTGAAAATGGAAATGTAGGATTTAATATTTACATAAATTAATGTCGGATATTACTTTGGGTCAGTCACTACTTTTGATTTTCCCAATCCTCTCTCTCTCTCTCTCTCTCTCTCTCTCTCTCTCTCTCTCTCTCTATATATATATATATATATATATATATATATATATATTATTCCAAATACATTAGGTTAAAAATAGTTTCTCATTCTTTTTTTTTCATCATTTTTCAGTCCAATTTAGACTTATTCCCTTTTCCCTGCCCCCGACCCCACCCCAGTTCATGCATTCTGCCATACATATCCTGGATCTTTCTCTCAGTCTATTTAAAGTTTTGCTCTGGAAAAGTTTATTGTTTTGGGCAGAATTTAACTGTATCAGTCAGTTCTTTGACACAGTCCTTATTTTGCTGTTGTTCCCTCCCATTTGTATGGCTCCAAAATATGTCTATATATAAACATCACATATGTACCAAAATTGTGACCTCTGAAAAACTGTATGTAATTCCAAAATATGTTTATGAATTCACACTTTTCCCTTTAATTTTATATTATTCTAAAATATGAATACATGCTTTCTACCCATGTATAGTAATTACAGTATACTTTACCCGAAGAGTGCCAAAAAATCTCCTAGAAACGATTAAGAGATTCAGTAAATTAATGGGATACAAAATCAACCTCGAAAAGTCAGTTGCCTTTCTTTACACCAACAACAAGGAACTGGAGGAATATAAGGAGACCTTCCCACTCACAATAATCTAAAATAAATAAAAAATAAATAAATAAACAAAATACAGGGGGAACAAACCTAACCAAAGATCTCTACCACAAAAATTTAAACCCTTGAAGAAGGAGATTAAAGATGATATCAAAAGACGGAAAGACCTCCCATGCTCATGGATCAGAAAAATTAATATAGTAAAAATGTCCATTCTACCTAAATTAATATACAGATTCAATGTAATTCCATTTAAAATCCCCATGGGTTTCTTCACAGACTTGGAAAAAAATCATTAAATTCATATGGAAAACCAAAAAACCCTGAATAGCTAAAGCAACCCTGAGTGAAAAGTGTAATTCAGGGGGAATCACTTTATCAGACTTGAAGCTATATTACAAGGCTATAGTCATAAAGACAACCTGGTACTGGCACAAAACAGATCCATTGACCAATGGAACACAATTGAAAATCCAAACTTGAGTTCATAAAATTTCAGCCACCTCATATTCCACAAAGTGTCCAAGAAGACTCAATGGAGGAAAGATAGCATCTTCAACAAATAGTGCTGGCAAAACTGGATCACTATTTGTTGAAGAACAAAATTAAATGCCTACCTCTCACCCTGTACAAAATTCAACTCCAGGTACATCAAAGACCTCAATGTGAAACCCAAAACTCTGAAGGTGATAGAAGAAAATGTTGGCAGCAACCTACAAGACATAGGCATAGGAAAAGACTTTCTAAATCAAACAGGAGCTGCACAGGAAATAAGGTCACCAATTGACAAGTGGGACCTCATCAAACTCAAAAGCTTCTGTACAGTGAAAGAAACAGTCAAGGAAGTGAATAGAAAATTCACAGATTCAGAGGAAACCTTCACTACTGGTACATCTGACAGAGCATTAACATCCGGAATATATAAACTACTCAAAGAAACAAAGAACTAAAAAAACAAATGACCTACTCAAAAGATGGAGTAACGAGCTGAACAGCAACTTCACTAGGAAGAAGTAAAGATGGCTGAGAAACATCTTAAAAATTGTTCAACATCATTAATAATTACAGAAATGCTATTTAAAATGACTCTGAAATATCATCTCACTCTGATAAAACTGGCTAAGATCAAGGAAACAAAAGACTCCAAATGTTGGTGAGGTTGTGGGGAAAGGGGAACAGCCATCAAATAGTGATGGGGATGTAAACACTCACAACCACTATGGAAAGCAGTGTGGAGAGCCCTTGAAAGACTCAAAATGAGCCTACCACCTGACCCAGTCATAGCATCCTGGGTATATACCCACAAGCGTCAACCTACCACAAAGATGCATGCACAGCTATGTTTATTGCAGCTCTGTTCATAATAACAAAGAGTTGGAACCAACCCAAATGCTCTTCAACTGATGAGTGGATAATAAAAATGTGGTACATGTACAGAATGGACTTCTATG
The DNA here is from genome assembly GCA_009823505.1 of Rhizomys pruinosus. Classification (NCBI taxonomy): domain Eukaryota; kingdom Metazoa; phylum Chordata; class Mammalia; order Rodentia; family Spalacidae; genus Rhizomys; species Rhizomys pruinosus. Next base: position 393,904 of record VZQC01000256.1, on the reverse strand, counting down.
AGCTGTAAAAAAATATGCCATGAATTTTATAAGTGAATGGATGGAACTCCAATGGTATCCCTCATTTGTGGATGCTAGCACCAAATCCCCAGTTGAAAGGCATGGGGAGCAACACTATTGTTATATTTCTTTTTATCTGAAAGCAACTGTGCTCTTATAATGTGAATCTCTTAAAGGGCTCTAGAATTAACTTATCAATCCTCTTTTTTTAATGGGGATATTTATATCATGTCACTGTAGCTAGAAATATGTTAAGTAAATTAAACTTTAACTTTTATTGGAGAATTACAATTGTGTTTTTGCCTTTATTTCTAAAGGGGCCTTCTGATTTGGACATTTGAGCAATGATGGAGAAGTTGAAAATTTTCATTACTTTGTGAAATGATTATGAACTTTTTAGGGGCTAGGGAAAGAATATTACAGTTTGTTTCTGGGATGCAGTGGTGGTTTGAATGGGAATGTTCCCCACAGGCTCCAAGTATTTGAAAGCTTTATTCCCCAGTTGCTGTCACTGTTTGGGGAAGGTTTTAGGATATATTGCTTTGTTGTAGGAAGTTCATCACTGGGGGAGGGTTTTGAGAGTTCTTAAGCATTACCAGATTTCCAGTCACTGTTTGTTTCCTATACTTCCTTGGAGATGTGATCACTTAGCTTTCTACTCCAGCAACCTCTACCTCTATGCTTTCCCTGCCTCTGGAGTCTAACCCTCTGAAACTTAAGCCAAATAATAACCTTCTTCTATAAGATGCCTTAGTTGTAGTACAGGAAAAGTAAAGGAAGAAATAAAAATGTGGCCCAAAAATCTCCTGCGTTACAAGCTTTTCCCATCAAAATAGTAGCATTAGGAGGCTGTGGGTCCATAAAGAAGTAAGGCATACTGGGAGGCTATCTGTCTCTAGATGCATACCCTCAAAGAGGACACTGATTCCTCCCTCCTTCTTCTCTTAGTCCCAAGCATGAAGCAAATCAAATGATGAAATATGCCCTATGTTCCTTGTTACAATGTCACAGCTTTGGAATAACTAGACTGAAATATCCGGAACTAGGAACCAAATACCATGCATAAGATGCTTTTGATTTGCTCTGTACACTTAAGAGTCTAAAGTGGTGAATTTTTTGTCTGCTTCTTTTATATCATCACAGAGAAGTCCTGGGGGGGAACACCCATGCACATAGTGTCCCATCCCGCCTGTCTTTGTTTTCCTGCTTACCAGGGAAAGCAAGGAGCAGACTCTTCAATCTAAGTTTCAGAAAAGAATAGAGACTTGTGACTTTGAACACAAAACCATCAACAAAATGAAATATCTTCCTTATGTAAATGCTTCATTCACAAAGAGAAAACTGATGAGAAAATTCTGTCCAAAATATAACCTACAAAGTGAATGGAAACAATACACACACACACACACACACACACACACACACACACACACACACAGGCACACACGCTCTTGCCTGTGTGTGTATTACATGCCAAGGAGTGTCTTTTTTCCCAACAATGCTTCCCTGATTCCTACCATGAATTCTGTGTCTACCATCAATGAAGGCAAAATGGGGAGTCACCCCTAGACCATCTGGTGGGCTTTTTATATGCCTCTGGCCCCAGGGTGCTGGTGGCTTCCCAGAGTTTCTCAAGCCTAGGAAAGTTTTTCAGTAACTGCAAGGCATCTCAGGAATCTCCCTGGAGTTCATCTTTGCCCTTAGCCCCTCCCTCTATGCAAACCACACTCCATCTTTTTAGTTTGCAGCTTTTCCAGTATCAATGAAGGCATATTTTATCTCACAATTATTTACCTAATGTTTTCACGAAATGATAAAATGACTTCCCAATATCTTCCTTGCAGGAATTTCATAATCTCTGTGGTCTAGTGCCTAATGAATTCCTTTATTTTATATTGTTCTTAGCTTTATGGATATTTATGGATGCATTATGGTGATGCATGTTTATTTTAGTTCATGGATCTCTAGAGTTACATTTGAACATATGATGAATTTATGACTTCATGTGAGGTTTTATCATGCCCTAATTAGTTCCCATTTCTCCCATATAGATTTGCCCTCTGTGATGGTTAAAATTCCTTTTTATTTATTTTTTTGTCTTTTTCACACAGGGTCTCTCCATAGCCCCAGCTCTCCTGGGACTCACTCTATAGTCCTTGAACTCACAGAGTCCCACTGTCTCTGCCTCCCAAGTGCTAAGATTAGAAATGTGCACTACCACACCCAGCTTAAACTTCCTTTTCAATTGGATGGAATTTAGAAGTATCATGGAAACAATCCTCTGGGCATGTGTAGGACAGAGTTTTTAGATGTGTTAATAGTGGTGGTCAGACTGACCCTAAATGTAGTGGCACCATTCCATAGGCTGGTTTTTCCAATAATGAAAATCAAATGCAGCTTTGTAGCAGCATTCATTGCTCTCTGCTTCCTGACTATGCCATGTGTAGCATGGACAGTACTCTGATAAAAACTGACCTTGAATATCAAACATCTTCCTAAGCTTAGGAGCACCTGCCTGCCCAGGATTATAAGCTTGACTATGAAGTTCCAATGGAAGTGGAGGAGCCAGAGAGGTAAGGTGCCCCTCCCAACCAGGCAGTCTGGCTTGGGTAATGCCATGAGGCTACTGTGTCTCCCATCTTTTCCATCCATAGTCCTCCCATCCATGCAGGGACAGGCACTTTCCTGTATGGTCATGGAGAGTGGGAGCACTCACATTCCTGTAATTAACCCATTAACCCATATGCTCTGTAAGCAAGCTCAAATAAACTCATTAGAATAGGGAGAGAGGGAGAGATGGGGAGGAGGAGGGAAGAAGAGGAGGAAGAGGAGGGGGAGGAGAAGGAGGGGAAGAAGGGAGGAGGAAAGGAGGGGGAGGAAGGGGAGGAGGGGGGAGGGTTAAGGGGGAGGAGGAGTGATGAAGAGGAGGTGAGGGGGTAGAGGAGGCTGGACACTGTGAGTATGCATTCCAGAAGGAATCTTATCACAGCATGTGACCAGCTGCCTTACACTACTACTACTGCCACCATATCTTCCCTGACATGGCAGATTTTACCCTCATATTGTGAGGGAAAATAAACTTTTACTTCCTTAATTTTTTGTTTTTAGGTATTTGTCATAGCAATGAGATAAGTAACTAGTAACCATTCTCTATTCTTAACTCTGAGCCACAAAGTAAATGAGTAAACAATGTTTATGCAGCCAGGACCTCTAAAGCTTTGTGGGGCACAGTGCATACTGTTCTGGCTTCAATAAATTTGCCCCTTTTATAACCGAAGAGTAATAAGAAGGAGTGTAAGGATAAAAGTCTGTAAGCTGTATGAAATTACATAGGATTCACTTGACTGTATCAGCTGAATGTGATTGTTATCAATGCAATGTACAAGTTACAGTTATCCAAGGAATGCTGTGGGAATGTATGAATCCACACTTACTACCTGCAGAAATGTAAATAAGTAAATGCCCCCCTTTTCAAAACTTGCTGATTCCCTTAACATTATGAGAAATATATTTCCTGAACTTTGGGTTATCAGAAACTATAATTGGTCATACATATGACAGATAGTTTCTCTGTTTTGTCTGAAATACTATTCATTATAATGTCAACTTTTATCATGTTTACAAAGTGATTATTTTGTTATATTTAAGTCTGTTTATATAATTTGTCATGAATTCCTTGTCCATTTTGAAATAATAACTATATTTTGTTTGATGAAAAGTTCATCAGGGACAAAGTATTTTAACTAGGAGTTTTCTTCCTTTGTTTTCATCTTGGAATAACACTAATAAATAGTCAGCCATCTGGTTCTTTAGTTCAGTCTTTTATTCAGCACCTATTATTGAATAACTACTAAATAACAGGTAAAGTGTTAAGCAACAGGATAATGCAGTGAGCTATTAATGAAACAAAATAAGCAAGGAAAAACTCAGCCTATGTAGGGGTGTTAATATTCTGGCTTATTTAAAACTACTGAAAAAAGCTTATATACGAAATAATTAAAATAAAACATGCTTCTATACTTACCTAACATTCATTCCCTTTTAATAAGTGCATATAACTAATTGCCATACATGCCCCTTCCAGTTATGATTCTTCTACTTCATGAAAATGGTTTAAGTACTTATTAAATAATTAATTTTACAGAGACTATATTAAAGTAAATATTTTCAATACATGAATTCATCATTGATATGTAACCTTCATGGTTCACTTGTAATATATCTAGTAATTTTGCAGTAAATACTGCAATTACTTGAGGATGTATTTAACTGTATCTGCAAGAAATAATGCTTGCCTTAAAAGCTTGGAAAATGTTTCGTGCCGGCCACCTCCTGAGGCACAGGCACCCGGAAGTCACTCAGGAAGGTAGATTTTGGAAGGTAGATTGTCTCCTGGGCTGCTGGAAGAGGGTTGCAACTCTGAGCCCTCTTGTAGGGGGTGGCCGACTGGGTGGGACTGCCCTTCGCCTTTGCAGTCTGTGATCAGCAGGCCAGGTTTGGGTTTGGTGTCTCTGTGGCTTTGTGCAGGCCGGCTCCTGAGGCACAGGCACGCGGATGTCACTCAGGTACCTGGGCACAGGCTAGGTCAGGCATATCACCCCCACCAACAGGAATTGGTGAGAGAGTATCCAAGTGGACTTTTTTTGGAGAATCTTCAGAACAGGAAGAGAAGAGTGACTTAGGCTTCCAATATCCAATATATAAACAGAATTGAAAGCCTGAAACCTAGAAAAGTCAATACTCCATAAACAAGGAGGAGGAAAGAAAAAAAAAACGCATCAGCAGGAGGCAAGCAAAACCATCTGCTAACATAGTGAAAAGACATTTGTGATTTGAACAACAAAAGGGAAACCCACATGCCAGGGACACGACGAAGGGACAACATGGGAAAGGCACAGGATAATCCCACACCAGGCTCTACAAAACCTGTAGAAGATAGCTACAATGGGATCCACTTGGAGGTGACCCAAGGAACAGATCTTAGAGGAATAATTGCAGACCTATGAAGAGAAACTAAAGAAAATAAAGAAGAATTCAGAGAACTAAAGAGAGAGAATGTAAAACTCAAAAAGGACCTAGAGGGATACAATGACAAACTTCGGAAAGAACTAAAGGAAGAGATTGACAAACTACAGAAAGAACTAGAGGGAGAAAAAAACAAACTCTGAAAGGAAGTAGAAACTCTGAAAAAGGAAGCCAATCAACGAAGTAAAGAGCACCAAGAAGAGAGTGAGAAACTCAAAAAGGAAATGGCAATACTAAGAAAACACAGGATGAAACGAAAAAGGAATTAGAACACTCATCCAATCAAGAAGAAAGGAAAGAAAAAAGCCTCAGAAGTAGAATAGAGGAAGCAGAACAAAGAATATCAGATCTGGAAGATAACACAAAGCAACTAAAAAGCTCAAATATAGATTATGAAAAATTTAAAAATACACAAAAGTGGAACAACCAGGAAATATGGGACACCATGCAAAGATCAAACTTCTGCATCATAGGAATAGAGAAAGGAGAAGAATCTCAAGAGAATAGTATTGATCAGATCTTCATCAGAATAATAGATGAAAATTTCCCCAAACTAAAAAGAGACAAACCCATACAAATACAAGAAGCATGCAGGACTCCAAATAGACAAGAACAGAAAAGAAACTCCCCATGCCATATCATAGTTAAAATGCCAGATGCCCAAAATGAAGACAAAATTCTGACGGCTACAAAAGAAAAACAAGTCACATACAAAGGGAAACCCATCAGAATTACAACTGACTTCTCGGTGAAAACCATGAAAGCAAGAAGAACATGGAGCAAAGCATTCCCAGTGTTAAGGGATTATGGATGCCAATCCAGAATACTTTACCCAGCAAAAATGTCGACTATGGTTCAAAGTGAGAGAAAAATCTTCCATGACATAAAGAAGATGATAGAATACATTTCTGGAAAACCAACTCTTCATAAAATACTTGAAGCGATTCAAAGGGCAGAAGAGTGGAGCAACAATACTCAAACACCTATTAAAAGAAACTAATAAAAACATAACCATAGCAGTAAAATCAGAGGCTAGAAGTCCAAATGGATAGGCACCAACTTAAGGTGAAGGGATGGAAGAAAGTATTCCAAGCAAATGGTTCCAAAAAGAAAGTGGGTGTTGCCATTCTAATATCAGACAAAATAGACTTCAAAGCAAAAGAAATCAAAAGAGACAAAGAGGGCCATTACATCTTTATTAAAGGAACAATTGATGATGAAGATCTCACAATCATGAATATATATATGCACCAAATGCCAGTGCACCAAATTTTATAAAGACAATTCTTCAGGATCTCAAGGCACAGATTAATCCCAGCACACTAATAGTAGGGGACTTCAATACCCCGCTAAGTCCCCTAGATAGATCAACAGGACAAAGGATAAACAGAGAGACATCTGAACTAAATGACACAATACACCAAATGGACCTCACAGACATCTATCAAATATTTCACCCAAACACGAGAGAATACACTTTATACTCAGCACCTCAAGGAACATTCTCCAAGATAGACCATATACTGGGACAAAGGAAAAAACTCAACAAATACAAAAAGATTGATATAATCTCATGCATTCTATCAGACCACAGTGCAATAAAACTCAATATCAGCACCAGGATAAATCCTACAACCTATAAGAATACATGGAGACTAAACAACACTCTCTTCAATAATGAATGGGTCAAGGAAGAAATAAAGAAATAAAAACATTCCTGGAACTGAATGACAATGATAATACAACACAGCAAAACCTATGGGGCACTTTAAAAACATTCCTAAGAGAGAATTTTATAGCTCTAAGTGCCTACATTATAAAAAACAAAAACAAAACAAAAACAAAACAAAACAAAAAAACAGAAAAAGCACAAGTGAATGATCTAACACTGCAGCTAAAAATACTTGAGAGACAACAACAAACGAACCCTGAACGCAGCAGACAAGAAGACATAATAAAAATCAGAGCAAAGATCAATGAAATAGAAACACAGAAAACTATACAAAAAATAAATGAATCTAAAAGTTTATTCTTTGAGAGAATAAACAAGATAGACAGAACTCTAACCCAGTTAACCAAAAGAAAGAAGGAACAACTCCAAATCAATATAATCTGTGATGAAAGGGGGAAATATCACAACAAACAATGAAAAGATCCAGACAATCATACTGGAATACTTTAAAAACCTATACTCTATTATGTTTGAAAACCTAGAAGAAATGGATGAATATCTGAAATCCTGGGAATCACAAAAGCTCAACCAAAAAGAGATCGACAGCCTAAATTGACCAATAATACATGAAGAAATTGAAGATGTAATAAGTACCAAAATGCCCAGGCCCAGATGGTTTCACAGCAGTATTCTATAAAATATTTCAAAAAGACTTACAACCGTTACTACTCAAGTTGTTTAGAAGGATATAAACGAAGGGATTTCTCCCATATTCCTTCTATGAAGCCAGCATCACGCTATTACCAAAACTAGGTAAAGATACAACCAAAAAGGAGAATTATAGACCCATCTCCCTAATGAATACAGATGCCAAAATTCTAAGCAGGGTACTGGCCAATTGCATACAGACCCACATCAAGAAGATCATCCGTCATGACCAACTTGGATTCATACCAGAGATGCAGGGATGGCTCAACATATGAAAATCAATAAATATCATCAAACATATAAATGGACTGAAAGACAAAAACCACACCATCATCTCAATTGACGTGGAGAACGCCTTTGACAAAATACAGCATCCCTTCATATTTAAAGTCCTAGAGGGAATTGGACTGGATGGATCATTCCTTAATGTAATCAAAGCTGTATACAGGAAATCCACAGCCAATATCATCCTAAATGGGGAAATGACAGAAGCATTCCCCTTAAAGGTAGGAAGTCGGCAAGGCTGCCCCCTGTCACCACTCCTTTTCAATATAGTGCTTGAAACCCTTGCTAGGGCAATAAGGCAAGAAAAGGAAATTAAAGGAGTTCTAATTGGAAAAGAGGAAGTCAAGCTAACCCTTTTTGCTGATGGTATGATTGTCTACCTAAGAGATGCTAAGAACTCCACCAGGAAACTCCTAAAAACTATTAAGAGCTTCAGCGAAGTGGCAGGTTATAAAATTAACCTAAAAAATCAGTAGCCTTTTTTTACACCAACAACAAGCAACTGAAGAAGAACTACGAAGAGACCTTCCCACTCACAATACCCTCAAAAACAATAAAATACCTAGGAACAAAACTAACCAAAGACACCAAGGACCTCTACAACAAAAATTTTAAACCCTTGAAGAAGGAAATTGAGGAAGACATCAGAAGATGGACAAACCTCCCATGCTCATGGATTGGGAAAATAAATATAGTAAAAATGTCCATCCTACCCAAACTCATGTACAGATTTAATGTAACTCAAATCAAAATCCCCAAGAGCTTCTTCACAGGCTTGGAAAAAAAAAATCCTCAATTTCATTTGGAAAAACAAAAGACCCAGAATAGCCAAAGCAACCCTGAGCAAAAAGAGCAATACAGGGGGGATTGCTCTACCAGACATCTAACTATACTATAGGAATATAGTCATAAAAACAGCCTGGTACTTGTACAAAAAAAGAAGAGTTGACCAATTGAATAAAATTGAAGATCCAAACCTGAGCACATACAATTTCAGTCACCTCATATTTGACAAGGGGACCAGGAATACACAATGGAGGAAAGACAGCATCTTCAATAACTGGTGTCGGCAAAACTGGATCACAACCTGTAGAAGAATAAAATTAAACCCCTACCTCTCGGCCCATACAAAAGTCAATTCCAGATGGATCAAAGACCTCAACGTGAAACTCTGGATGTGATAGAAGTGAAACTTGGCAGCAGATTACAAGACATATGCATAGGAAAAGACTTCCTAAATCAGACAGCAGCTGCACAAGAAATAAGATCAACAATTGACAAATGGGACCTCAGTAAACTCAAAATCTTCTATACATCAAAAGAAACAATCAAGGAAGTGAAGAGAAAACCCACAGAGTGGGAGGAAACCTTCACTGTAGATACAACTGACAAAGCATTAATTTCCAGAGTATACAAGCTACTCAAAAAAACAAATAAGAAAAAAAAAAAAAATTCATTCAAAGATGGAGCAAAGAACTGAATAGAGACTTCACAGAGGAGGAATTAGAGATGGCAGAGAAACATCTTAAAAACTGTTCAACCTCACTAATAATTAGGGAAATGAAAATTAAGATTAAATTAAATTAAGATATCATCTCACTCCGATAAGACTGTCCAGGATCAAGAAAACAAATAATACCAAGTGCTGGAGAGGTTGTGGGGAAAGTGGAACACTCATCCATTGCTGGTGGGAATGTAAACTTGTACAGCCGCTATGGAAAGCAGTGTGGAGAACCCTTAGAAGACTTAAAATGAGCTTGCCATTTGACCCAGTCATACCACTCGTGAGCATATACCCACAAGACTCATCTTACTACAGAAATACATGCATAGCTTTATTTATTGCAGCTCTGTTCACAATAGCAAAAAGCTGGAACCAACCCAAATGCCCCTCAACTGATGAGTGGATAGAGAAAATGTGGTATATGTACACAATGGATTTCTATGCAGTGGTAAAGAAAGACAACATCATGAACTTTGCAGGTAAATGGATGGAGCTAGAAGACATTATATTAAGTGAAGTAACACAGTCACAGAAAAACAAACAATGAATGGTATCCCTCATATGTGGATGCTAGTACCAATAACCCAGTTATAAATATTTCTTGTGGAGAGGGATGCATATTAAAAGAACAACAACAGAAAGACTGCATCAGAAAACTGAAATGGTGAATCGGGAAGGGTGGGAGGGGCGGGAGAGGGACATGGGTCTATATTTGATTAATACATATTTAATTGACGTGAGTTCATCAAGTATCCAATTTGCCCAGACTCTGTCTACAGGTTACATGGTGTTTTAGGACCTAATAAAAGTAAATAGGTATATATTAAACAACATTGGTTTAAAGTTTCTGATAAAAACGGTAATGCACCTGAGTTAATTGGAAATATAATTTGTTGTTGTCCACATCTGTTTTACCTAAAATCTGTATAACATTAACTTTAGGATTGGCACATACAAATTTTCTCTATAATTTTTCTATAGTTTACAAGTATCACCTTGTAGCATTCTCTTTTACGTGTAGGATGATTTAACTTAAAAAATTAAGTTTGCTTCCCAAGTTAATCACATACTATCACCCAAAACAGCATGGGTGAATTTGATGAAATCTGCACCTTGATTCCAGCCTGTAGGTATGTGTAATACAACTGCCTTTTTGAGACTCATGGGTCCAAAAAACAAAAACCTAAAATAAAAAAGGGGGATACAGATAGATATGAAACCTTTTTGTCAAAAAACTTGCAATTCAAATCTTAAAACTTATTTCGGGAAAAGATTTGTATGTTCCAACTGGTCAAAATGTCACCAACTTAACAGCTGAGAAAGAAAAGATACAGCTTTGCTTTGCTTACAATGCATGGGATGTAACAGGAAGTGCCAGCAGAAAGGTTGGCCCGTCTGAACATTGAAAGGGAGAAAAGCCTCAGATTGCTACGGACATCAAACCCCTTGGTGGATCCTACTTGTAACAACTTTTTTTAATGTGTCCTAATGAAACTTACCATTTAGGTGCCACAAGGTTTTAATATGAGAGACTTTCTTACCTCCCCCCATAGGACAAGGAGAAATATGATGATGATGATGTCGTTCTCTAACTGTAAATTGGAGCCAACTGCTATGGAGGTAATCTCTTATAAATCTGGTAAAACTGCATTCTTTAATTGACTAATAGACATAGAAACTGGGAAAAGGATTATTCTCTATTCAGAACCAAATATAATACTAAAGTCTCCTTAAGCTATGCACTTAAGCAAAATATATTAATACAGGAGAGCTCTGGTATCAGCAATGGATTATTCTACCAAGTAGATCTTGGCCAAGGGATTAAAGTCCCCCCCCCCACCAAAAGGTAAAGTCTTCTTGCCTGTAAACTGGGATACATGCAAGAAGAGAGGTGATAAGGCCCCGCTGTCGAAGACCTGATGTAAGCATGGGAAAGATGCATTGAGACTGCCCTTTCAAGTGTACAGTTGGTCTCTGGAATACCAAAGAGTGTTACCAAAGGCCACTAAACCAATAAAGCAAATATAGGTCTCCTTGAATCAAGCAAGACTCCTCTGTCAGCACTAGCTATACCTCACCTGCCTGGAAATACTGTGCAGCAGTTGCAGCCATATGCCTGTATATCCCAAACCTAATTGGCTATTAGCTCTCTCCTTGGAGGAATAACCCACGGCTGATGCCACAAGCTTACATCCTCTAGTGGTTAGGAGATGTTATAAGCCACATTAAGAATCTGTCATATTTTACAGATAAAAAAAAAACGTAATTCATGGATTAACATACCATCCAATCATCTGTGTCCTTACCAAAGTAACCTACCATAACAATTAGTACTGTTTAAATACCTATATAACTAATTGCTTGTGCTTCATTAGTAGGATAGAAAGTTTATTCCTGGACAAATTGTCAGCCCATGAAAGGAAACAGCCAGAATTGACCACAATCCAAGACAACAGCTCCAGAGGAAGTAGACTGTATTACTTCCTGTCCACCTGTGCCCTGTTTTTAAGCCTAGGGAATAATCTGTGGAAGAGGGAGCATGATAGAATGTAAGGGCTGTGATTGATGTGAATGGTGAAACTACAGCAATATAGTCTGGACACTCATCTGATCAACTTGGTTGAACATACAAGCCCCCCCCAGCTGGATGGTGGGACCCATGTGCTGTGTGGGTTTGAGCACAACTGCTTGCAAATTGGTTTTACATGAAGGATGCTTGTACTCATAAATTATTAGTTATTGTTAAAAAGTGAAATAAAAATTAAGTAATTATAAAAAAAAAGATTGGAAAATGAAGGTAGCCTTAAAATCTTATCTACTATTATTCATCAAAACAAAATCACAATAAATTATGTTTTTAAAGATATTTACCTCTTCCTCCTAATTAAATCTAATTAGATAACCCTTCTGTATATATGTTGTATAGTCATGCTTATCACTCTTTCTCTCTCTCTCCATATATATATATATATATATATATATATATATGTATGATAGAGACTTTATATACAATTCTTTGATTTTCATATGGACCTTGAAATATTTTGATAGTTTTTTTTACTAATTATCTTGTGATAATTTGTTGTTCCAACATATCATTCTTAAGGTATGTGGTGGTTTGAATGGGAATGTCATGTACTCACACATTTTGTCCCCAGTTGGTGGCACTGCTTTGGGAGTTCTTAGAACGTGTGAAGATGCTGGAGGAAGTATGTAACTGGGGGCAGGCTTAGAGAGTTCAACAAGCCTTGCCAGTCTCCAGTTGTTCTCTCTCTGCTTCCTGTGCTCATTGGAAGATGTGAACCTAGGCTTTCTGCTCCAGCTCCTGCCACCATGCCTCCCTGTTGCAGTGGACTCTATTTTCCTGGAACTGTCAATTGTAAGCTCAAATAGTACTGACTAATACAGTATTTGGTACCAGAGAGTGGGGTGTTGGCTGTGAAGAACCTGACTATGTGGGTGTTTGGAGAAATGTGGAAGACTTTGGAACTGTGGGATAGAAAATCTATTGACTGCTTAATGGGCCATTTTAGTAGAAGCCTGGAAGAAAACAGTGCTGAGAAAAATGTATTTCCAGAGGAAAATAAGGACTTAAGCAGCAACTGGGATATTTGGCAAAGACTCTGGCTGGAGTTTGCCCACAGCCCAAATGCTTGCTAAGTTGAAAAGCAATGGACTAATTTCCTTGGCAGAGGATATTTCAAGACAGCCTAATGTAGGAATGTTGGTGTGGCTATTAATGGTGGATATTATACAAATCTACTGTGAAAACAAGCAAATTGGACAGAGAGAATATAGAAGGTACAATTTGGATCAGAAAACTGCACTAGGAAGATTAATGTCGGAGCCAAGGCAGGTGAAGGAGAGGATTCCTTTCATGAGGAGATTAAAGTGATTAAGGAGAGGCCTAGAGATTTACAAGTACACAAAATAAAAAATACCTTCAGGTCAAGACCACACCCAGCCAAGCCTCCAACTTTTGAAAGGAAAATACTGAATGGGTTTTCTACTCCAAGTCTAGGGCAGAGAAAAGCTAAGAATGTGGTTGAAATAGGCCAGGGTAGATCTCAAACTTGCAGACCAACTCAGCATTTTCATTCATGTAGTGCTGGCTTTAGAGGCATGAAGGATGCAAGAGTTAAGGGGTTGTCAGTTCTTCCTCAGCAGTTTCAGAGAGCCACAGAGGCTAGGCAGAGTGCATCAGGGTCATCCCTGCATAATGAAAACCCTGATAGGCCATTGCATGAAGCTGTGAGGGTGAAGCCTGGTTGGCAGCTGAGACCCCCAAGAAGAAATTTGAGATGCCAGAGCTGTGAGATATTTGCCAAGGAGAGCTGAATACAGGGAGTGATACCAGCCTAAGAAAGAGATGTATGTTGCATGCAGGGCTGGAGGAGCTGAGCCATCTAAGCCCTTAGGAAGTAAAATCCCAAAAGTTACCCATGGAGCTACTGGACTTAGTGTTTTTCCCTGCTGGTTTTTGGTCTTGATTTGGTCCAGTATTTCCTCACTATGCCTCTATTCCTCCCTTTTGGAATGGGAATGTGTGTTCCATACCACTGTATATTGGGAATATGTAATTTGTCTTTTGATTTTACAGGAGCTAGTTAAGATATTGACTTGGGTCTAAGAAGAGACTTTGGACTAGACTTTTGAATAGTGTTGAGACTTTTAAGGTTGGACTAAAGGCATTTTGCATTTTATATTGTCATGAGCCTATGGGGGCCAGGGAGTGGAATATGGTGGTTTGAATGAGATTGTCCCCCACAGGCTTCAAGTATTCAGACATTTTGTCCTCAGTTGGTGGCACTGTTTTGGGAGGTCTTAGAAGGTGTGGCTATGCTGGAAGAAGTACGTCACTGGGGGCGGGCTTAGAGAGTTCAACAAGCCTTGCCAGTCTCCACCCTCTTTTTCTGCTTCCTGTGCTCATTGGAAGATGTGAACCTAGGCTTTCTGCTCCAGCTCCTGCAAACATGCCTCCCCACCACAATGGACTTTAATTCCCTGGAACTCTCAATTGTAAGCTCAAATAAACTCTTCCTCTTATAAGTTCCCTTGGTCATGGTGGTTTGATCTTTTATCACAGCAACAGAAAAGTGACTAATACAAGGTATGACAGGAAAAACATAATAAACTCTTGAACAGCATTCCTTCCCAGTTTTCACCACTTGCTTCTAATTCAAACAATTTTTAAAAATATTTTATTATTTTATGTGTATGAATATATTGCCTGCGTGTATGTAAGTGCCATGTCATGCAATGCCTGTGGAGGTGAGAAGAGTGAATCAGATTCCTCTAGAACTGTAGTTAAAGATGGTTACTAACCTCCATGTGGGTGCTGGGATTCAAGCCCAAGCCTTCTGCAAGAGCAGTTAGCAATCTTAACTGCTGAGCCATCTCTCCAGCCCTTATATTTTGTTTTTGTTGGTGACTAATTTTTACATTGGATTTGTATCTTTGAGTCATATCTCTTTGACTTCATGCTATTGTAGTAATGAATATGCCAATATCCAAATTAATTTCCTTTCTATTAAATATGACTTATTTGTGCATTATCAGGATACATATTTGCATCACAGTGTCTTATTTTTTCCTTGGTTTATATATTAGAATATCATTGGAACCTGGTCTAGATAGATAAAAGATAGTTAGATAGAGTATAGATAGATAGATGATAGATAAATGATAAAAAGTTTTTGCTGTTATCAGTGACATTAACACTATTGAATGTTACTTCACCTGTGACCTTTATCATTGGAAGAGTATTTTGTTATGTATGATTCTGATATTGTAATTTCTTCTCTGTGTCTTGTTTTGCTTACTGTCATTAGGCAATGAATATTGAATCAAAACTACTGACCTGGCCTTTCATTTGTGCTTTATCAGATTTCCTATATAAATTACATAGTTTGGCAGCTAGAAACCAAACTGTTATTTCCTTATAAATCTAGAACCAAAGGAGAATATGACTCCTTGCATCATTTTGCTCAACCCCTTTAACTCTCGCTATCCTCAGACCTTAGTTTCATATGTATTATATAACTGGTTACTGTTCAATCTCACTGACAACATAATAATTTTAATTAGATCTCCCTTTAAGTGTCATTAAATTCCCTTCCTCCCTATAGTCTACTGGAGAGTTCTTTCAAGTCTTTGACAAAAGTCCCAAATCCATTGATAATAAAAATCATGGAGAATCTAGAGGTAAAGGATATATATATTTTTTTCTTTGATATATAATATATATATATAATATATGGTATAATAAAAACGTATATATATATATATGTTTATTATACCAATCTTTCATTTCTTGATTGGATTTATTCTGAGATATTTTATGTTTCAAATAAATTTATTTCAATATATTTTATTTTGAGGCTATTGTGAAGGAAATAATTACCTGGATCTCAATCTTGATGTATGTTGTTGCTATATAGAAAGGTTACTGATGTGGGGTGTTATTTTTTATCCTACCACTTTGAGATATATATATATATATATATATATATATATATATATTGAAAAGTTCCACAAGCCAAAATTTTACTAAATGGAGAACAACTCAATCACAGCCATTCAAATCAGGAACAAGTCAAGATGTCCATTCTCTCCATTACTATTCAGTACAGTATTTGAAGTCAGTGAAATAAGCCAAGTCAAGTAGATAATGGGGAAAAAATTAGAGAGAAGTCAAAGAATCCTTATTTGTAGATGATATGATTCTATATATAAAAGACCCTAAAAACTCCACCAGAAAATTCCTGATAAATACATGTATCAAAGCGGCAGGATAAAAAATAACACCCCACATTAGTAGCCTTCCTATATAGCAATAACAAACATCAAGATTGAAATCCAGTTAATTACCTCCTTCACAATAACCTCAAAATAAGATACATTGAAATAAAATATATTGGAAAGGTAAAATATCTCAGATTAAATCCAATCAATTAATGAAAGACTGGTACAATAATCACGTTTAGACATTGAAGAAAGAAATTGAAGAAGATACCAGAAGAGGGGGAAATGCCCCATGCTCATGAATTGGTAGGTTTAACATTGTGAAAATGACCATCTTACCAAAAGAAAGCTATAAACTGAAATCAATACTCCTTAAAATTCCGGGAGTGGTGAACCACGCCTTTAGTCCTAGAACTTGGGAGGCAGAGGCAGGTGGATCTTTGTGAGTTCAAGGCTAGTCTGGTCCACAGAGTGAATTCCAGGACAGCTGGGGCTACAGGGAGACCCTGTCTCGAAGAGACCAAAAAAAAAAAATTCCAACACAATTCAAAGTAATAGGAAAACAATGTCAATTTTCATATGAAAACACAGAAAAATCAGAATAGCCAAAGTTAAAATGAAAAGTAAAAGAACTGCTGGAGGCATTACCATGCCTGATCTCAAATTATACTTCACAGCTATAGGAATAAAAGCAGAATATGACTGGCACAAAAACAGACACATTGATCAGTGGAACAGAATTGACAATCCAGATTTAAATATATACCTTTATACACTCCTGATTGTTGATAAAGGAGCCACAAATACACCGTAGAGAAAATAAAACATGTTCAAAAAATGGTGCTGGTCAAATTGGATAGTAGCATTTAGAAGAATGAAAGTAGGTCATCTCTGACCATGCACAAAACTGAACTCCAAGTGGATCAAAGACTTGAACCTAAGACTTAATACATTGAATAAGATAGGGGAACAAAATTAGAGAATACAAAGGAACTTGCAGGCATAGCAAAAGACTTTTTTAACAGGATACCTATGGTAGAACTATCAAGTTTAATAATTGATAAACATGGCAAAAGAAAACTAAAAAGCTTCTGTAAAACAAAGGATACCATTATTCAAGAGAAGAAGCAACATGAAGAATGGAAAAAAAATTACCTTCTGTAACTCTGACACAGGGTAAGTATCTAGAATATACAAAGAACTCAGAAATATATATATATATATATATACATATATATATATATATATTAAAATGTGAGGCAAAGAGCTAAATGGGGCATTCTCTGAAGATGAAATGCAAATGGCTGCACTGCAAGATATGTAAAAAATGCTCAATATCTTTAGTCATCAGGGAAATTCAAATTAAAACCACTTTGAGATTTCATCTTACACCTCTCAGAATGACTAAGATCCAACAACGACAAAAGCCCCAAAACAAATCTTGGTAAGAATGTGGAAAAAAAAGGAATGCTATCCACTCATGGTGGGAATGCAAACTGGTGCAGCCAATAAGGAAATCAGTGTTGAATTTTCTCAAGTACTCACAGTTGATCTACTTGATCAAGCTATACCAATGGGGCATGTACACAAAACAGTCTATAATCTACTACAGAAACACCTGTTCATCTATTTTTATTGCTGCCCATTTAGTAGTAGCCAGGAATTGAAAATAACCTAGATGTTCATCAGGGATGAATGGATAACTAATATGTGGTACACAATAAATATTATTCATCTCTTTAAAAAAAACAAAATTATGAAATTCGGTTGTAAATGAGTGGAACTTGAAACAATCGTTATGAGTAAGGTAACCCAGAACCAGAAAGACAAATATCTCATATACTCCCCATAGATCAATGCTAACTTTAAATTCTTAGATATGCATGTTTGATTTGAAAATTCAGAGCAGTCAAGAAACTAAAAAGTAGCCATGTATGTGGAGGTAGGTTTCCTGGACAGAGTATTAGTATTCAGTGATATAAGGGGGAAAGGAGAATAATAAACAAAGAGGGGTTAAATTGGGTGAAAAAAGGGAGTATAAGAAGGAACATAAGAGGAATAACCAACTCTAAAGGTCTTTAGAAAAAGCCATGCACAAACATACCAAAACAGAAGCTTCTTAAAGTATACACATAGGCATACTCATAATAAAAAGAGATTAAAAGGAGCTATCATATAACAGGGGGAGGCATTGCTTCTCATCGATCCATGGGCTGACACAGTAAAACTTCAAAGCCCGGAAAGGAATCCATCTCTTAAAGCTGTTGACCAATGATCCTACAGAATCTCAAACACTACACACCATTGCTTCTGCTCTTTGCTTTACTTGACAACAAGTCCTTTCTTCTGCTGAAGATGCTTCGTATATGATCTGTAGAAAAACAATGAGAAATCAGTCATTGACTCCAAAGCTTCACATCTACTAGCTCCATTCATAGTGCTGCATGCTACTAGAAGGAACAAATAATCATTAACTTTACTTAGCTGTTAATCCTATGAACTTCAATGACTGGTCTGGCAAGATATGTTCACTGATATAATAGCAACATGAATTTTATTGATGTGACCAGCCACTATCTAATAGGATTTAATGTTTGCTTCATTGCAGGCAATACCTAACTCTGATAGTAGGCCTAGCAACCTCAGGTTCAACCAGTTACTGGACATAGGGCAGAGCATAATACTAGTTTTTCTACTAAATAGCTATTGTAATAAATTAACTCCTAATGGCTTTTTGCTATACCCCCCCAGATTAATGCAAATGCATCTCTCATATCTCACCAGAAAAGCTTCCTTGTGCAGCAAATAGTGATTAACATAGAAACTGGACAATGTGCAGAGAACAAGTATCTGCAGAGTGCTCATATCTGAATAGGACACCTATATCAAATTTCTGCCTCCTGATGCTCAGTGATCATTGTGGGATAGGGAGTGGAAAGATTGTG
This sequence comes from Rhizomys pruinosus, assembly GCA_009823505.1. Classification (NCBI taxonomy): domain Eukaryota; kingdom Metazoa; phylum Chordata; class Mammalia; order Rodentia; family Spalacidae; genus Rhizomys; species Rhizomys pruinosus. Next base: position 375,021 of record VZQC01000256.1, on the reverse strand, counting down.
AGGACCAGAGGTGGTGAATGACTACAAGGAAATAGTTTTCCAGACAGCTGGTAAAATACTCATATGAATTTAAAGCAATATTGACTGCATGCACAAATCCCATGCAGAGTCAAACCAGATGAAATCCCAGCATAGAGACTGGGAAGTGGATAAGAAACCTCAACCTACCTAAAGAACTATTGGCATCCAATGGCTGCTACAATAATGTGATTCTTAGTAGGTTAACCATGCTCCAGTGGATAGACACATGCACACTGAAAGACATCGTTTGGTGATACAAATTATATGTATGTGTGTGTGTGTGTGTGTGTGTGTGTGTGTGTGTGTGTGTGTGTGTAACATTAAATTGCCAGGCGTGGTGGCGCATGCCTTTAATCCTAGCACTTGGGAGGCAGAGACAGGTGGATCTTTGTGAGTTCAAGGCTAGCCTGGTCTACAGAGTGAGTTCCAGGACAGCTGGGGCTACAGGAAGACCCTGCCTCGAAAAGACCAAAACAAACAAACAAACAAACAAACAAACAAAAACATTAAGTTGGCAGAGCTTTAGTAGAAAGAGAATATGTGGATGGGAATCTAAATATCTCAAATTATATTGTATGAAAATTGCAAAAATTCAATATATATTTTAAATCTCAATATTCTTATTGCCTTTTTTCCTTTATGTATGAATTGTTCCTCATAAAACTATGATTAGAGTGTTAATATTTTGTACTAATATTGGATTAGTTGCTCAAAATTATTATGTAAATCACATGGAATTTATTCCTTACATTCCTGTGTAAAATATTGTTGCTACCTGTCCTCAAACATATTTTTATTGTTATATGTATTCTTATAATACTTTCCTTTTACCTTGTATTTTCTGTCAGTTGTATTTTGTAAAGAAACAAGGAAATGTGAATATTATTGTCACCTTATATGCCATAAATATTATTTTATAATATAGCCTGCTAATTTCTTTTTAGATGTTTATCATTTTGTTTATGTATTTTATTATTCACATTAAGAGCCCATATACAGAGAGATATAAATTATTTTATGTGTACAAATATACGGAGTATGATATTTTATATGTGGTACTATCTTGTCTTTGTAAGTCCTCTGTTACGAAACTTCTGACATTTTTGTCGTTGATAATTCAAAATAACTTAAAACTCTTTAAGCATTCTGAGTAGTATGGAGTTTAGCACAGGAAATTAAATGCTTGCAGATTTCTTTAAAGTACTGAAGACTAAAGGTCAGAGAAAGCACACATAGATCTGAGGTTTGTTGCTAGCTTTCAGGGAATTACACAGTTGCTATTTCAAACCTAGCTCAAAAGCTCCGGATGTATTGCTGATGGTCACTGCAGTGCTAAATACAGCTACAAAGTGAGCAATTCTTAGGAGAAATTGCCAGTGGACACTAAAATATTTCATAATCACCCCATCTATGTATCTACCTTCTACTTGGAAAAAATAGCTGTGCTTTGTTTCTACCTTCCTGCTTTAACAAGAGTCACAACATTGTAATCTACACAAAGTCCTGCCACAAAGAATGTTGAGAAAGATATTTCCCAGTTACAAGCTTCGAAGCTAAGGAGAGAGCAGGGAAGAGGATGAGTATGTTAATGGGTTCCAATGACCCCTTTGATATCTCAGCAGCAGTACATAGCTTACTCATGTTTATCTCCCAAACAACTCCCACAATAGCAACATGATCAACACAATTCATTTTGTAGCAATGCCATTTCCCCATTCACAGAAGGAATTCCTCATTTACTCTAGGCAGCACTACAATGTATTTTTTAATTTTGTGGTGTAAACAAAAGTCACCTCTATCAATGCATTTTAAATGAATTATGTGGAAAAGGGAAAAGTAATTTTTAAGATAGAAATTAATGAAGGATTTTGTGTATTTCCATAGTTACACTTTGACAGGTAAATGGTATCTATTTAACTGTGAAGTACATTATTTATTCTATACTCACCTTTCTGTGAAATAGTTGACTGAAGTGTAGCCTACCCTGTACTTGCTCATGTGTACCCTATGATCAGCCTTCCCTCTCTCCTTGCCCTCTCTTTTCTCCCCAGGCTCCAATAAACCACTGTTTTATACTTTAATTCCTCATTTCTCAGATTCCACATACATGAAACCCAGAGTACCCATAATTTTATGCTTATTTTACTTCTTAAAATGCTATTCAGGTGCATGTATGCTGTTAGAGATACAGAATCTGTCTTTTTGAAGTTGATGATTATTTCATTGTTTATTTGTGTGACATTTTTGTTACCTATTCCTCTAATGATGGACACATAGGGTTCTTTCATATCTTGGCTATTTAGAAGTACAGTCTCTTTTTTTAAAAAAAAAACTTTTTCTCTCTTTTTGCTTTATGTTTGTTCTTAATGTTGAACTGAACTCTTGTAGGCAGCATATTATTGAATATTGTATTTACCCATGAATTTTCCTGTGTGGTTACCAAAAGCATCTCTGAGTTATCATATGCTAGTTTCCTCTGATAGTTTCTTAGTTTCAATTCCATATAGCAATCCTGTATGTTTAATGATTCCGCTCCGTATTTTCTGCTATCACATCTACTCACATTATTTGTATATCAACTGTTTTAGCAATATTTTAATGCATTACTTTTAAACTTCTATTTATTTGAGAGTAATATAAATACTAATGTACAAAAATATTCTGAATTTGACTACATACTTAATTTTTCCAGTGAGTTGTAATTTCATATGTTTTCATGGTTTATTTTAGCTATTTAATTTCTACTTAAATCTTTTCTAGCTTATCTTTGCAGGCTACTCTCATTTTGAATTATCTTATATCTTCTTTTGCAGTGCCTTTATTCTTCTTCCCTTACATTTCAAGACTGCTGTATTGGGTATAGTATTCACCAGCTTATTTTCTTAGACTTCTGTTTTTCCATTTACTGTATCACCATTACTTCTTGATCTACAAAATTTCTTTAGATTTCTCATTTTTGGCAGAGTGAGTTTAGCCCTTTGAGATTTTGGTGAGTGGACCTAGCCAATTCATGAAAGGCTTTCAAAGCCTTCTTTTCTAGCTTATATGAAATACTTGGCTTCATTTTAATTCTGTTAATCTATTTAGTAATAGTACTTTCTTTGTAATACTTTGGAATATGCTCCTTTTCCAACTAAGCTGAATTTTCTAAGCTTTTTATAAGGTCTTCTCTCCTTTGCTCTTGATTCTCACAAAAAAAGGGAAAAATTATAATACTCATAATCTACCTGAATGCTGTGACACTTCTATTTTTTTCTCTGAGATAATCTGTCATCATCTCCAAACTTATCTTCCAAAAAACCCTCAGACATTCCATAACAACTTTAGATCTTTGTCAAGTTGAAAAATGGATGACCTTTAGTCTTATTCTACAAGAGACTATCTGAAAACTTACAAGCATAATTTTTGCTGTCACATCTACACAAGCTTTCTGGTACCATGAGCACACACTGGAAACACCCATTGGATTTTCTTTATGGTTTTCTAGCCTTTCTGTAATGAAATTATCCAAACTAACCTATAATCTTCTCAAAATCTATTATAAATGCATTTGAATTATTTGTTAAGTGTAGAAACAGCGATGAACCCACTTCTGATACCAAATCTGCCAAATCTGTATTAATCAGGATTCTCCATAAAAATAGAATAATGCATATCTTGTAGATAAAAATTATTAATAGTATGTATAAAATTCTTAAATAGAATAATGCATATCTTGTAGATAAAAATTATTAATAGTATGTATAAAATGTCTTTTGCTTAGTCTCTTTCAGACTATATAGCTTTCCATCTATATGTCTACCTCTTTGAATATAATGATTTAATAGGTGTCTATATATGAATCATTATATGTGCATAAAGTTAAATATGTATATAATAATCTATATGGCTATTCTCTATGTTTAACACATGTATGCGTACATACATGTATACAGTAGTTTGCTTAGTTTTTGCAGAGTCAAGGGATTAATAACCCCATTATGGCCATCTTCAGTTTGAGTAATTAGGAATACTAATGATAGGCAGTCCAAGAAACTGGATGGCTCAATCCAATGACATGCTCTCAGTCTAAGGATTTAGGCATAAATGTTACTTGCAAGTGCAAGTCCATATCTAAAAGCAGGAGAATACAAAGTCTGGTATCTATCTCTTGTGACAGCAGCAAAAATAAACTATAAATACAAAAGCTCACACAGCAAACAAGACCAGAACTCAGCCACATAAGATCTGAGAATTCAGGGCTGGAGAAATGGCTCAATAGTTAAGAGCATCCACTGCACTTGAAGAAGACCCAAGTTTGGTTCTCAAAACCAACATGTTGTTTAACAAAAATCGTCTGTTTTACAGGGGATTTGACACCCTTTTCTGGCCCCCATGGGCATTGCATACATAGGTGCACCTATAAATATGTAATCAAAGCACTAATTAATATAAAATAAAAATAAATAAAATATTTTTCAAAAAGAGTTGAGAATGCAAATGGATAAGACTTTCACATCTTTGGCTTTCTGCTCTGTTAGGAATACCAGTTCATTGGTTTGTGCTGCACACATTCAGAGAAGGTCTTCTACTTTTAATTTATGGTCCCATGTGCCAGTCTTGTAAAGATATCACAGAGATATCCCAAAATATTTATCTATTACATTTTACCTCAGTTAATTGATGTTGAAACACTAATTTTACCATAAGATTCTAATTAGTAGGGTGACATGATATTTTACCCCAAAATATGTGAGTTTACCTCTGTTCAACTGGTATAGTTATTTCTTATAGTTCTTCACTAGATAACCTACTGTTCCCTTAAACAATATAGACTATAACTACAGAGTTAAAAGATATTACTTTATGTTTTGGTTCTGATAGATTAGGAAGCCACAATTCTGATGCAATTTTCTCAATGTCCAGCTCATTGAATCTATCATTGTGGCCTTGTCAATATATTTCCTTTGGGAACAGAGATGTCTATAGTGTTACAACTGTAATTATAGGGAAGAGCAACAAAAAGTTCCTGAGGAGGGTTTTAAGGCTTACAATGGGAGAAATCATTCTCACTTCTGTCAATCTGAAACTTCTTTTCATATGGAAATAAAGCATCATCCAATGCCATCAGAATATACGTGTGATTTTAGAACATTTTTCTTTTTTTTTTTTTTAATTAATTTTTATTGATGCTTTGTGCATTTCATACATTTTTTCCAATTCAGTTCAGGCTTATTTCCCTTTCCCTCCCCCCCCACCCCCACTCCATCCCAGATCATGCATTCTGCCATAACTGTCCTGCATCTTTCTCTCAGTTTTTTTTTTTCATTTTTAGCTATAAGTGATAATCCATGAGTACAAGCATCCTTCATGCAAAACCTATCTGCAGGCTGTTGTGCCCAAACACCTACAGCCCCACCATCCAGTGGGGGGTGACAGGTTGTTTGTTCAATCAAGTTGATCAAATGAGTGTCCAGACTACATTGCTGTAGTTTCACCATTCACCCCAATCGCAGCCCTTACATTCTACCACGCCCCCTCTTCCGCAGGTTGTTCCCTAGGCTTAGAAAAGGGGCACAGGTGGATGAGAGGTAAAACAGTCCACTCTCTCTGGAGCTGTTGACTTGGACTCTGGTCAATTCTGGCTGTTTCCTTTCATGGGCTGACAGTTTGTCCAGGAATAACCTTTCGATCCTACTAATGAAGAACAAGCAATTAGATATATAGGTATTTAAGCAGCACTAATAGTTATGGTAGGTTACTTTAGCATAGACACATGTTTGGATATGTTAATCCATGAATTACAATTTTCCCCCCTGTTAAATATGACAGGGTCTTACTGTGGCTTATAACATCTAACCTGTAGAGGATGTAAGCTTGTGGCATCGCAGCAGACTACAAGACATAGGTGATTTTAGAACATTTTTCTAATCCAAACACTGGTTGTTACATGAAAAAGCAACAAGACTGTCATCTATAAGCCACTCTCCTCTATTACTGGATAAACTGCTTTGGGTGATAGGGTACAGAGTAATGGATTGATTCAGCTGGCTCTGAATTATTGCTTAATTCCATTACTATAGTAAACAAATTTGGTAAAAAAACAACAATAGCATCTTGTGGGTTAACACATGTGGAATAATTCACCTTATAAACCCATAGATGAAAATAAAAGGCAAAAATTACATAAAGGCAATGCTTGTCCAGAATAAATGGTAATATGAATTCAGCCATCACATCCATGACTTAATACTGATTTTTATTAAACTGCCACCTCAATTTGCTGCTACATTTCCCTTTAGGAAAATATATCATACACTGGATTAATTTCATTATTGTATGTATTTTGTAATTAAGCAATGCATTTATCTTAGTGACTAGAAGCCTGTGTTTGAAGCTATATCATTTCTTTTCATTCTCAGATTGTGAATGAGTCTATTGGGCACACATTGTAGTGACAGTGCAAGTGGTGGTGGACTGGCATTCAGAAAATGACATGCATTTCTATTTCTCCCCTCTGTGACTCTTCCCCTATATATTACGCTTTTAAGAACATTTGGGTAATTAATCAATAGCTCTGTATTCTTTGTCAGTTTTTTTTTTTAATTTTTATTAATTTTATTTATTTCTGTATGTGTATGAATGTATTGTCTGCATGCAAGTTTGTGCACCCGTGTCATGCAATGCCGCGGAGGTCAGAAGAGGGTCTCGGATTCCCCTGGAACTGGAGTTCTCCTAGAATTGGAGTTTCAGACGGTTCTCGGCCGCCATGTGGGTGCTGGGGATTGAACCCAGGTCCTCTGCAAGAGAGGTCGGCGCTCTTAACCGCTAGGCTATCTCTCCAGCCCCTCTTTGCCAGTTCTTAGACATTCATCCTTAATCTCCTACATTAGGTTTTCCTCTAGGATTTTAATGGAACTACTTATAAGGTTATTGCCATCTGGATAAATCATGTATCCACATCCCTGTTTTGTTTTTTATTTTTTGCGTGTGGATGATTGATATGAAATGATGCATATCTGAACTTCCAGCCAATTCTTTCCCTAAACAAAATGAGCATTCAGATAGCATGTTGGAGGTTCTTTCCTTGATGGGATTTCCTTTTACTGTTTCAGGTCTATGATGCTAATTTTATTTGTCACCTTGATTAGTAAAGATGATGCAAAGACATTTGATCAAATATTTTCTTGATATGTCGGGAAGGGTATTTGGATAAAATCAACCATAAAATCCATGGACTGAGTAGAGTAATTCCCTACACTTAATGTGGATGGTAGTGACACCATCAATTGAAAATATGAATTAAAAACAAATATTGATCTTGTGTTCAGGCAGACGTCCCCACTCAATCTGAAATATTAGTATTTTCTGAACTGTGAGCTCAACTGAGAACTCAGCTTTCCTGAATCTTGAGCCTGGCTATTTGTAGCTGGGAGACTGTAACCTATTCCATTGGTTCTTATAATTCAGTTTGCTGATTAAAGACCTGGGACTTCTCAGTCTCTATATTAGTTATTTTAGATGGTATAATGGAACTTCATAGTTTAAGTAGGTTAAAAAAATTAGCACTGATCTCTCACAGATTTCATACATCTTTTTAAATTGAAAGTTTTAAATCAGCGTTCTACCATAGTTGAGTTCTTGATGACAATCAGACCCCTTGCGGATTATTTCCTTATATGTCTTTCCTTGTTGCAAAATTAAGAAAAAGAGAAGGCATGAAAAAACTAAGATGAGGTTCCAGTGGAAGGACTCATACCAAAGGACATTTGGGTACACAAACTTGGCTCAGTAGTCCTTAACATATATAACAATATGCAAGAAAACCAGTGTGGAGGCTTTATGGGAGTGCAGACAGGTAAGGTGTTCTAAGTATAATCAATATGTATTGTATGAAATTTGCAAAAATATTCAATACAAAGATCTTATCTCCTTGTGTAAGCTCATTAATAACATCCTAAATGCTGCACTCTCATGATGTGATTATACCTACTTATACCTCAAATGTCCCATTTCATAATTTTCAGAGTTTAATAACAAAATATAAATTATATGTAGATACAGTCACAAACATCCTTATGATCTTAAAAAACATGTATTTTCTGACATGATTTTATTTTGCTTCCCAGACAAAATTTTTCATTTAAATTCATTTTTTGTTTATTTGTATGTATGTATATCTGACATATATATATATATATATATATATATATATATATATATATATAGTGTGTGTGTGTGTGTGTGTGTGTGTGTGTGTGTGTGTGCATGCGTACATGCACATTGGGTGGCCAGAAGAGGTAATTGGGTCACCTGGAGCTGGGGTTAGTGGTGGTTGAGTATTCTAATATGAGGGATCAGAACTGAACTTGGGACCTCTGGAAGAACAAGAAGTACTAAAACATCTCTCTACTATCTTTAATGATTTTTCCTCATAACAAGATGTGGACTAAAGGAAAGTGAATGATCAGCTGATGCATATTTTAGGACAGTATGAAAAATAGCAGATTATGTAACTTCTGTATAAAATGAGGGCCCATAAAACTCAAACTTGGGAAATTATGTCTTTGATGACAGTTAATAATAACATTGGATAGCTCAGGCTAAATGGTTGTTAGATAAAGTGTTATATATCATCTTTATATGGATCCAATAGTTATTTGGTGGCATTTTCAGAAAATAAGAATGACCATATGCAGAAAAAGGTGGGTCTTTGTTCTCAAATCTTAGGAGATTTCCCATTTTTCTATTGTGTGAATTGTTAGAGACACGATCCTTACTTGTACATATGTTAGGATGTTTCTTGTATTATTGCATCATAATGTCACTTGGTTAAGTATCTAGCACTTGTGTATTCTTTGGCCCTAGAATCTTCCAAATTCCTCCTTTCATAATGCTTATGAAATAACTCATATCAATTCATTATGTTTTTGTTACTTTCATTATAGCACCTCAAGATCACTGGTTAAGTTGAATTCTGACTCTCTCTCTCTCTCTCTCTCTCTCTCTCTCTCAAACACAATGTAAGAATTTAGTATGATGCTCAAATACCTCAGTTCTAGAGGACCTGTGATCATTTTGCTTTAAAAATGTTTATCTTGAAATTTATTTTACTATTAATCAGCTATACATTTCAGTAAAACTTACTAAAAATAATCAATTTATGTATTTAGAATTGGGTATTCATACATACAGATGTGTCGCTTAAGAAAAGGAAAATGCACACCTAAGTGTAGGTGTAGACATCTCAAGACAGAGTCACTTCAGTAATCAGTCTTTGGGTTCAACAGTTGAGAAAACACTGTGGTTTAGTTTCTCCTACTCTGGAATACTGACATATGTATCATATCAATTCCCTCTGTATCCTTCTAAAAAATTTGAGTTATAATGTTGTAAGTCTTTTTGAAATATTTTATAGAATTCTGCCATGAAACCATCTGGGCCTGGGCTTTTTTTAGTTGGGAGGTTTCTTATTACATCTTCAATTTCTTCATATATCATGGGTCTGTTTAAGCTGCCAATCTCTTCTTGGTTGAGCTTTGGTGATTCCCAAGATTTCAGATATTCATCTATTTCTTCTAGGTTTTCAAACTTGGTAAAGTATAGGTTTTTGAAGTATTCCTGCATGATTTTCTGGATCTTTTCATTGTGTGTTGTGATATTTCCCTTTTCATCATAGATTGTATTGATTTGGAGTTGTTTCTTCTTTTTTTTGGTTAACTGGGCTAGAGGTCTGTCTATCTTGTTTATTCTTTCAAAGAACCAACTTTTGGATTCATTGATTTTTTTTGTATTATTTTCTTTGTTGTAAGGACATTGATTTCTGCTCAGATTTTTGTTATTTCTTCCTGTCTGTTGCATTTAGTGTTCATCTGTTTTTGCCTCTTGAGTGTGTTTAGTTGCAATGTTAGATCATTCACTTGTGCTCTTTCTGTTTTTCTTTTTCTTTTTTTGGTCTTTTTGAGACAGGGTCTCCCTGTATCCCCAGCTGTCCTGGAACTCACTCTGTAGACCAGGCTGGCCTTGAACTCACAAAGATCCGCCTGCCTCAGCCTCCCGAGTGCTAGGGTTAAAGGTGTGTGCCACCACACCCAGCTCTTTCTGTTTTTCTAATGTGGGCTCCCAGGGCTAGAAACTTCCTTCTTAGGACTGCTTTTAAGGTATCCATAGGTTTTATTGTGTTTTATTATCATTGTCATTCAGTTCCAGGAATGCTTTTATTTCTTTCTTTAGCTCTTCCTTGACCCATTCATTATTCAAGTGTGTATTGTTTAGTCTCCACGTGTTCTTGTAGATAGAAGGGCTTATCCTGGTGTTGATAGTGAGCTTTATTGCACTGTGGTCTGATAGAATGTATGAAATGATTTCAATCTTTTTGTATTTGTGGAGGTTTCTTCTGTGTCCCAGTATTTAGTCGATTTTGGAGAATGTTCCATGGGGTGCTGAGTAGAAAGTGTGTTCTCTGGTATTAGGGTGGAATATTCAGTAGATGTCTATGAGGTCCATTTGGTTTATCATATCATTGAGTTCAGATGTCTCTCTGTTTATTCTTTGTCCTGTTGACCTGTCCAAAGGGCTGAGTGGGGTATTGAAGTCCCCTACTATGAGTGTACTGGGGTTAGTGTGTGACTGGTGGTCCTGGAGAATTGTCTTTATAAAGTTTGGTCCACCAGAATTTGGTGCATATAAATTCATATTTGTGAAATCTTCTTGATGAATTGTTCCTTTGATAAAAATGTAATGGCCTTCTTTGTCTCTTCTGATTTCTTTGACTTTGAAGTCTATTTTGTCTGATATTAAGTTAGCAACACCTACTTTCTTTTTGGTACCATTTGCTTGGAATATTTTTTTCCATCCTTTCACTTTGAGGTGGTGCCTGTCCTTGAAGTTAAGATGTATTTCTTGTAGACAGCATATCGATGGGTTCTTTTTCCTAATCCATTCTCCTAGTCTATGTCTTTTGATTGGGGAATTTATTCCATTAATATTTAAGGTTATGACTGATAGGTTTGTGTTGCTTTCCTTTACCTTATTATCCATTCACATTTTTGGTCTAGGTTTCTACCTCTGCAGTTATGCTTCTATTAATTTCTCTTTCTAGGTGTCTGGGAATAGTTACTCCTTTCTTCTGTCATTTGAATTGCTTCAAGTATTCTCTGAAGGGTTGGTTTTCTGGACATGTATTCTTTCATCTTGTTTATGTTATGGACGATTTTTCTCTCTCCTTCAGCTATAATCAACATTTTTGCTGGGAAGAGTAACTTTGGTTGGCATCTATCTTCAGTCCTTTAACACTGGGAATGCTTTTGCTCCACATTCTTCTTGCTTTCATAATTTGCACTGAGAAGTCAGTTGTAATTCTGATAGGTTTCCCCTTATAAGTAACTTGTTTTTCTTTTATGGCTTTCAGAATTTTGTCTTTGTTTTGAGTGTCTAGTGTTTTAACTATGACATGCCATGCAGAGTTTCTTTTCTGATCTTGTCTGTTTAGAGTTCTGTGTGATTCTTTATTTGTATTGGTTTGTCTTTTTTAAGTTTAGTGAAATTTTCTTCTATTATTCTGTTGAAGATCTGATCAATACCATTCTCTTGAGATTCTTCTCCTTCCTCTATTCCTTTGATGCAGAGGCTTGATCTTTTCATATTATCCCACAGTTCCTAGTTGTTCCACTTTTGTGTATTTTTAAATTTTTCATAGTCTTTACTTGAGGTTTTTAGTTGTTCTGTGCTATCTTCCAAGTCTGATATTCTTTGTTCTGCTTCCTCCATTCTACTTCTGAGGCTTTTTCCATTTCTTTCCTCTTGATTGGATGAGTGTTTTGTTTCCTTTTTCATTTCCTCTTCTGATTTCTTTAGTACTTCACTTCCTTTGTGAGCTTCTCAATCTCTTCCTGTAACTCTTTGCTTTGCTAGTTGGTTTCCTTATCTTTTTCAACATGGGATCTTTTCAGTGTTTCCACTTACTTCCCGAGTTTGTCATTCTCTCTCTCTCTCTAAGTCCTTGAGTTTTTCATTCTCTTTTTTTTTTTGTTCTCTTTCTCTTTACAGTATTTGATTTCTTCGAGTATGCTCATAATTGTACTTCTAATATCTGTGTCCTGGGCCATCCATAGGGGGATCCCACTGTAGGAATCTTCCACAGGGTTGGTACAGCTTGGTGTGGAATTATCCTGCACTTTTCCCATGTTATCTCTTCTTCATGTCCCTGGCATGTGGGTTTCTCTTTGCCTGTATTCAAATTCGAATCCCAAACGCCTCTTCACTGTGTTGAAGGTTTGCTTTGCTTACCTCCTTCAGATGCCTTCATTGTTTGTTTGATTTATTTGCTTTTCTCCTTTTCTCCTTGCTTATGGAGTGTTGACCTGTCTAAGTTTTAGGCTTTCTATTGGAAGTCTAACTCACTCTTCCCTTTCTTTCCCTTTCTGTTCTGAAGGTTCTCCAAAGAATCTACTTGGACAGTTCTTCAGCACTCCCAAATGGGGTGGGGGGGTTGCTGTTTAGCCCACTAGGAGGACAACTCGACCCCCTAGCCACACAAGCCAAATCGAGCCAAAGATGAATGGATAAAACCAAACGATCCTCCTGGTTGAAGCACCCAGCTCCCACCTGTGCTTCAGGTGGTCACAGGAAACTCCCCCTGGTACATTTTCAATAATTTGATGCTATGAAAATAAATTTCCAATGATAACACAAATAAGTCTACTCCAATTAACATCTCTCTTAATATGGAAATTATTCAGGTACATTATATCAAGAAATATAAGTAGAGATAACATAAGAGAGTTTAGATTCTGTTTTACTCATCTAAACCAGCACAAGGCAATTAATACATTTCATTCCAGATGCCTAAGAAGTGGATCTGTATAGTTACATTCATTCAACAATAACTTGATGTTACCTCTTAATTATTTTATAGACTGAACAAAATTTATGTACACAAAGTCAACTCCAGATTCTGACTGATGTCAAGAATAAAAACCTAGATTTACTTCAAATTGTTAATATTCTTGTTGCAAATTTTTGTCTATTCCAATTTTGGACTTTGGGCTCATTCCCTTCAGAAGTGTTGAAATATGACTATAGTTCTGGAAATAACAAGAAAATATGTAACGGATTTCAGAGAGAACAGTGATTTTTACAGGTAAAATATTTACAATACATTTAAATGGAAAAGCACTGTATTATTGCCTTAGGAGAAAAATAATAAAAGTAACACTAAAATTTAGATATTTATTATACTCAGATTTCTCTTAGTTGTTACCAAGCTGTTGCTAAAATTCCTTCTGGGAGGCCAGAGCAGCTTCCATCCCACTCCTCCCTGAGTCACGAACAAAAAAGCAAGGTATACCTTTCAGTTTGGAAAATCCTAGCAAGTGTATTTGGGCTTGCTAACAGAGCAATGGGTGAGGGGGTTAATTACAGAACTGTGGGAGGGGCTTCTCTACTAAGGCTCTACAGAAAATTCTACATCCCAGCAAGGATCCTGTGAACTCCAGTCAGCTGCAGAAGATGGCGAAGGCACTAGCCTCTCTCAGGATTCTCCCCCTCATAACCTTAGGCCTTCCGCAATGTATAACTCAGGGCAACTACTTGGTTGGAAGGAATGACTGACTCCTGACTCTCTCTCTGCCACTCTGTTCTGGTAGAGTGTCAACAGTCAAGTTTGTTTCTGATGATGTGAGCAAGCAGGTACAACCAAACTGGGGAAGAAGGCATTTGTCTACAGCTTGCCACTATAACCTGTGAAGGACAAGTCTATATAACACAAGCTTATACCTAAACAATTAAAAGATTTTGAGAGGATCAACTTGTTTATAATTTTGTCACACAGAATCAAATTTGAGATTTGTTTTTAGAAACATTTGTTGTAGGAGGAAAAGTATGTTCAAGAGGAATTGCAAAGGAATTTTCTTCATTAATCAGGTATATTTTCAGTAGAATCTAGCTTTTCTTAATTTTTAGTACATTCCAAAGAATTTAGCTTTTCAAAGTCAACATTCTGCAATAGAAATCTATATTGAAGATACTGGAGGTCTTGAAACATTATTATCCACAGGCCTTTCATTTGAGGGTACTAAAATCTGATGTAATGTTAGTTTCTATTCAAGTAAATTTCTATTCAAGTAACTACCCGTGACCTACATTTTACTGTGTCTGAAAAACTGTTATTATGTTAGGATCTGAACAGTTCCCAGATGACAGGATGCATGAAACCAGGGGAGGTTGCCTGGGGGTGATAATGAGAAAGGGGGCATACAGATAATTAAGATGTTCTGTGTGAAATGTATGTAAATTCAATAAAATATATTTAAAAATAAAAAAATAATTTACATCATCAACGTTATCATTTTAGATACAGTTCCAATTTTAATAAAGAACTTGATGGACCAATTATCTCCTTGCAAGCTGCTTGCAGTTACTGTAGTTGACATCATGGAAGGAAGCTTCACTTAACCTTTGAAAAAAGGTACCTATATCATGTTTTCTTGCCAAACTTCCTACTGTCATAAAGAGTTTTGATTTATGTCACTCACTATGTGGGTTCAGAGACTAAGTCAATGCCAGTTCTTATGTATGCTTTGGTGTACAGTAATGGTTTGTGTCCTATTGTCATCCCATGTACCTGACATTCCAAAATGACAAAAAAAAAAAAACAAACTCTGATAGTAACATACATGCAGAGGGCAGAGTGGAGAGAGAGAGAGAGAGAGAGAGAGAGAGAGAGAGAGAGGAGAATTGGGAGAGAGAAGATTAATGTGTATTAATCAAGGCATAAGGAAAAACTCAGAAAAATATAAAGAAAACAAGAGCTCACAACAATATTTTGCAGAGCAAAGATATTAATTGTTTGAAAGACTTTTCCACACAGTTCTTGCTACTTTCTTGATTTTTTTGTGATCACTTAGTAAATATGAAATTGAGATATTTTATTTATAACTTATATGAAATACATTTTCCCAAAATTATAAAAAATTACAATGAAGAGAAATATTTTGTAACTCCCAAACTTATATTTGTAAAAATATTTGGTTGAGCCAGGTGGGCCCATCATTCCCCTGGGCTCAGACTCTTGCCTGCCAGCCAGCCACACCTGGCCCAGCATGCATAGCAGCAGGGCCGGGTCACCCAGACAGCCAGCCACCCACCAAGTCCAGAGAGAGGAGCCAGCTCAGCACCTAGGGAATAGGTGAACACAGCTCCAGGAGGGCTCATCACTGCCCTGGGCATGGCCTGTTATCTGCCAGCCAGCCATACCTGGCCCAGTGTTCACAGTGGCAGGGCAGAGTGACCCAGCCAGCCAGAAACCCACCAGATCTAGAGAGAGGAGGCAGCATGGCACCTGGGGAATAGGTGAGCAAACCTCCAAGGGGCTCAACACTGCCCTGGACATAGCCTGTGGCCTGCCAGACAGCCATACCTGGCCCAACATACACAGCTGGGTGGAATCATACAGCCAGCTGAACACCCACCAAGTCCAGAGGCCACTGGAAAAGTGACCACCCAACCCTCTTGAGCTACAGTGAGGATATCCCATTGAGATCAGCTGTAGCAACACCACAGCAAAAAGCAGGTGCACACTCAGCAGGGAACTGATCTGATTTTTACCTCAGGACTTCTGGAGAACCTCCAGACCAGAAAGGAAAGAGCCTGTTGAACCTCCCAATATATAACAAAAAGTGAAAACTGGAAACCTACCACAACCAACCCTCAATAAACCAAGGAGAAGACAACAAACATATCTGTAGGAAAGAAGCATATTAAGCTTTCAACACAGTGAAGAAACATTTGAAATTCTCACCAGAATACAAACAATAAAACAAACCCATATGCCAAAAACACAATGAAAAAACGGCATGGGAAAAGCACATAATAAATCTCCACCAGAAACTACCAGTCCTGTAGAATATCCCTAAAATGAGATCTCACTGGAAGGGACCCAGGACACAGATCTTAGAAGAACAATCATAGACATAATCAAAGAAATCAAAGAATATAAAGAACAAATCAGAGAACTAAAGGGAGAGAATGAAGAACTCAAGAAGGAAATGGAGGGAAAGAATGACAAACTCCAGAAGGAAGTAGGGGGAAAGAATGACAAACTCCAGAAGGAAATAGAAACAATGAAAAGATCCCATGCTGAAACGAAAAGGGAAACAGAAAAGCAAAACAAGGAGCTACAAGAAGAGAATGACAAACTCCAAAAGTAAGTGTAAATACTAAAGAAATCATAGGATGAAATGAAAAAGGAAATTGAACACTCATTCAAGCAACAGGAAAAGGTGGGAGAAAGCCCCAAAAGCAGATTGGATGAAGCAGAAAATAGAATATCATACTTGGAAGATAGCAAGGAAAAACTAGAAAGCTCAACTAAATATTATAAAAAATCTACAAAAACACAAGAGTGGGACAATCAGGAAATTTGGGACACTATGAAAAGACCAAGCCTCCACACCATAGAGATAGAGGAAGTAGAAGAATCCTATGACAACAGTATAGGTCAGATCTTTAACAGAATAATAGAAGAAAATTCCCTAAACTGAAAGGAGACAAACTCATACAAATACAAGAAGCACATAGAACTTCAAATAGACAAGACCAGAAGAGAAATTCCCCATGCCATATCATTATTAAAACACTAGATGCCCAAAACAGACAAGCTACTAAAAGCCACAAGAGAAAAAACAGCAAGTTACATATAAAGGAAAAGCAACCAGAATTACAGCTGACATCTGAGTGTAAACTATGAAAGACAGAGGAACATGGATGAATGTATTCCCAGTACTAAATAACTATAGATGCCAACCCAGATTACTATACCCCCCCAAAATGTCAATTATAGTTGAAGGAAAAAGAAAATATTTTAACGACATAAAGAATATGAAAGAATATATGTCCAAAAAACCAACCTTTCAGAAAATACTCGAAGCAATTCAAAGGACAGGGGAAAGGAGCACCTATCCCCAAACAGCTAGAGAGAGAAATCAATAAAAGTATAACTGTGAAAATACAAACCTAGACCAAGAATTCAAACAGAAAATAAGGAGAAAGGAAGAAACACACACCTCAGTAATAACCTTAAATATTAATGGTCTAAACTCCCCAATCAAAAGACATAGACTGGGAGAATGCATTAGGAAACAGAATCCATCTATATGCTATCTACAAGAAGCCCATGTCACTCTCAAGGACAGGCACCAACTTAAAGTGAAAAGATGGAAAAATATATTCTAAGCAAATAGTACCAAAAAGCAAGCAGGAGTTGCCATTCTAATATCAGATAAAATAGACGTCAAAGTAAAACTAATCAGAAAAGACATACAGGGCCATTACATCCTTATAAAAGGTACAATTATTCATGAAGATTTCACAATCATAAATATATATGTACCAAACTCCAGTGTACCAAATTTTATAAACACAGTCCTGCAAGACCTTAAGGCACAGATTAATCCCAGGACAGTAATACTGGGGCAATAGTGGGGCACTTCAATAAGTCACTGAGCTTTCTGGATAGATCAACTGGACAAAGATTAAATAGAGAGACATCTGAACTGAACAATACATTACTCCAAATGGACCTCATAGACATCTTCCGAATATTCCACTCAAACACCTGAGAATATAATTTCTACTGAGCACCCCATGGAACAGTCTCCAAAATCGAACACATACTGGGAGACAGGAAAAAAAAATCTCAACAAATGCAAAAGGATTGAAATAATTCCATGTATTCTGTCAGACCACAGGTCAACAAAGCTCAATATCAACACCAGGATAAGCCCTACTATCTACAAGAATGCATGGAGACTAAAGAACACACTCCTGAATAATGAATGGGTCAAGGAAGAGATAGAAAGAAATAAAAGCATTCCTGGAACTGAATGACAATGATAATACAACAAAACAAAACCTATGGGATACCTTAAAAGCAGTCCTAAGAGGGAAGTTTATAGCCCTGGGTGCCTACATTAGAAAAACAGAAAGAACACAAGTGAACGATCTAACACTGCAGCTAAACGCACTCAAGAGGCAACAACAGATGAACCCTAAATGCAACAGACAGGAAGAAATAACAAAAATCAGAGCAGAAATCAATGAACGAAAAACAAAGAAAACAATACAAAAAAAAATCAATGAATCCTAAAGTTGGTTCTTTGAAAGAATAAACGAGATAGACAGACCTCTAGCCCAGTTATCCAAAAGAAAGAAGGAACAACTCCAAATCAATAGAATCCATGATGAAAGGAGAAATATCACAACAGACAATGAAAAGATCCAGAAAATCATATGGGAATACTTCAAAAACCTATACTCTACCAAGTTTGAAAACCTAGAAGAAATGGATGAATATCTGAAATCCTGGGAATCACCAAAGCTCAACCAAGAAGAGATCAGCAGCTTAAACAGACCCATAATATATGAAGAAATTGAAGATGTAATAAGAAACCTCCAACTAAATAAAGCCCAGGCCCGGACGTTTTTACTGCAGAATTATGTAAAATATTTCAAAAAAACTTACAACCATTTTTACTCAAATTATTTAGAAGGATACAGAGGGAATTCTCCCAGATTCCTTCTATGAAGCCAGCATCACTCTAATACCAAAACCAGGCAAAGATACAACCAAAAAGGAGAACTATAGACCCGTCTCCCTAATGAACACAGATGCCAAAATTCTAAACAGGATACTGGCAAATCGCATACAGACCCACATCAAGAAGATCATACATCATGACCAAGTTGGATTCATACCAGAGATGCAGGGATGGTTCAACATATGAAAATCAATAAACATCATCAAACACATAAATGGAATGAAAGACAAAAATCACACTATCATCTCAATTGATGCAGAAAATGCCTTTGGCAAAATCCAGCATTCCTTCATGCTTAAAGTCCTAGAGGGAATTGGATTGGAGGGATCATTCCTCAATGTAAAACAAATGGCCCACTCAAGCAATGAAGTAAAGTGTTGAGCAGAGACTTCACAAGTAAAGAAATAAAATGGCTGAGAAACATCTTTAAAATTGTTCAACATCATTAATAATTAAGGAAATGCAAATTAAAACTACTTTAAGTTATCATCTCACACCAATAAGACTGATTAGGATGAAGAAAACAATGATACCAAATGCTGGAGAGGTTGTTGGGAAAGGGGAACATTCATCCACTGCTGGTGGGAATGTAAACTCGTACAACCACTATGCAAAGCAGTGTGGAGAACCCTTAAAAGACTCAAAAGACCACCTGATCCAGTCATTCTACTCCTGAGTATATACCCACAAGACTCATCCTTCCACAGAGATACATGCACCGCCATGTTTATTGCAGCTCATTTCACAATACCAAAGAGTTGGAACCAACTCAAGTGCCCATCAACCAATGAGTGAATAGAGAAAATGTGGTAGATCTACACAATAGAGTTCTATGCAACAGTTAAGAAAGATGACACCATGGACTTTGCAGCTAAATTGACGAAACTAGGTGTTACGTTGAGTGAGGTAACACAACCCAGAAAAACAAATGATGAATAATTTTCCTCATTTGTGGATGCTAGCATCAAGTAAGACACACTGATTAACATTAATTATATATTTCTCTTTATCTAAAAGCAACTGTGCTCTTTGAATGTGAATCCCTTAATGGGTCTTGAATTAACTTACTACTTATTTTCAGACTTTATAATTTTGGTACAAGGATGGAGGGTATATTTGCATATTTTAGAATAATATAGAAATAAAAGGGAAAATATGAATTCCAAAATATGATTTGGAAATAACATACAGTTTATTTTTGAATGACATGATTTTAGTACATGTGTGACATATACAAATGCATATGTTAAAACAATATGGATTGGAGGGAACAAAAACAATGAAAGAACTGGGACAGGGAACTGACCCAAGTAGTAGAGTTCTCCCCCATTAAAAATAATCTTCTGTTTTGAAAAACTTTTAAAATACTCTGAAAGGGAAGCAGTACGTACATGGCAGACTGCATAAACTTGGGAGGGAGTGGGGCATGGAGGTGGAAATGAGTCTAGATTGAACTGAGAAATGATGTATGAAATGCACGAAACCTCAATAAAACACTTAAAAAATTGGTTGAATGAGTCTATAACAGAATAATTAGCTGCATTTAAACACACACATATACTCACACACATGCATACACAAATAAATGAATAAATATAATTGTTGAAACAGATTTCTTTAAAACCCTTGTATACATAGCTATTTCTTATGGTATACATCTAGTATTAGAAGGTTACATGAGGATAACTCATTAAGAAATGTAGAGATAGGTATGTAGGTAGTTAGGAAGAAATTGAAATCCATGTGGTTGAGGATAGAGATTTTGAATTTCTTAGTCACCAATGTATCTCCATCTTCCACAAAATTAGTGTTTGATAGATGGTGGCTACAAAATGTTTCACTAAGTGAATATATAAATTATGCATTTCTGAATAGTTTCCAAATTTTAATGAAAATCTTCCAAAATTTCTACCTCAAAATTATATGAGTACTCTATAAACCACACTTTATTCTTTAAATGAGAAACAATATTTTTGCTTATTTGTCCTTCATAACCCACTGTAATTGATAATCATATACCTACATGAAATAGATTACTTTTTATAATTGGAGTTATAACTTTCATTTTCATGTATTAATTATTTTCATAATAGGTTTCCTTAAGACATTTTCATATAGCTACATAATATATTTCAACTGTATTCACAGGCTGCTTCATTAACATCTCTTGTCCTTACCTCATTCTAACTATTCTTCATCCTCTTCTCAGCTACCCTATTTTGATTTGTGACCTCAGTGAGTTTCATTAGGGATCCTTATAGGAACATTACCACAGTTGCATCAAGGAAGAAAATATCTCTCCCTAATTTATCAGTAATTAACTGTGAATAAATCTTTAGGGATGAGTGGGGCCCATGAACTATCCCATCTTTCGTGACAAACTGTTTACATTTTTACCAGTTCTTTGACAATTTAATGCAATGTACCTGGATCAAATTCACCCATACCCCAAGTCCTATCAATTACATCTCCCCTTACATGCAAACCCAAATTAATGCTATTTTTGTTGTTTTTAAACCCATCAAGTCCAATTTGAGCTGCCCATATGCCCCTGAGTTTGTGACTATCCACTGAAGTGTGATCAATCTCACAGAGGCTGTAGTCTTAGAGAAAATGACACTCTCTCTCCCAATAGCTATTGGTTGCTAATGGGTTCTCAGCTAGATGTGGCATCCACTGTTAATATTTTCTCCATGCTAGAATTTTGTCTGGTATGAGCTTGTACAGGTCTTGTACATGGTGCCAAAACTTCTGCGAGTTTATCTGTGTACTTGTCCTGCTGGATCCTAAAACTCACCTGTGTAGCCACCTCTGGCTTTAACAATCATCTTGGGAGGAGAATGTGTGATACAAATGTTTGATTTAGGGCTGGGTATTCCAAAGTCTCTTTTTTCTCTGCACGTTGACTAGTTGTCTTTCTGCATCTACAATGAAAAGAAATTTCTCTAAAGATAGTTGAGATATGCACTTATTTAGAGGTGTAGCAATAAGTCATTATAAGTTTTTTTTTTTTAATACTATAATCCACCAGCAGAATAATAGTAGTAAGTTCTCCTCTAGGGCTTGACCTGTCTAGTCACAGGTTATTTTACTTCATAACAGTTTCAGGGGAAAGCTTCATCTAGTAGGGTAGGTCTGAAATCCAATCAAAAAGTTGTTGGTTACTTCCATGGTGTTCTTGCCACTTTTGCAACAGTGGCCATGTCTTGCAAGGAACGGTGAAAATCATTGCTAGTGAGGTTCACTCCTGGATATAACTGATGATTACTTTTCTCCTCTGATAACATGAACAACACCTTCCAGCACTATGAAAGCTAGGCATTGAGGATGTTTTTTCCAGGTCCATACCTGCCTGTTTTCTCCATGTCTTATCTCTAAAATATAAGTTGTATTGTATGGTAGCATTTTAAATATATATGTATTATTTACTATTTTTTTCTTTTTCTCAGTTTCTTTTTTTATTTTTTAATAATAGGTCATAAATAATAAATACAGGGATCCTTCATGGAAAACCAATTTGCAAGTAACTATGCCCAAACTTATACAACCCAAGGCCCCCATTGTCCAGCTTGGGGAGCTTACATGTACTATCATGTTGATCAAATAAGGGTCCAGTCTATGTTTCTGTAGTTTCATAGTTTACCCCAATCACAGCCCTTACATTCTACCACGCCCCCTTTTTCCACAGATTGTTCCCTAGGCTTTAGAAAAGGGATACAAGTGGGCGAGAAGCCGAACAGTCTACTTTCTTTGGAGATGTCGTTTTGGACTCTGATTGGTTCAGGCTGTTTCCTTTCATGGGTTGGCAGTTTATCCTACAATAAACTTTTATTCCTACTGATGAAACACAAGGAGTTAGATATACAGGCATTTAAATAGTACTAATTATTATGGTAGGTTACATTGGTATAGATACAGATGTTTGGATGGTATGCTAATCCGTGGACTATAGCTTTTCTGTAAAAGCTGACAAGTTCTTACTGTGGCTTATAACATCTCCTAAACTCTAGAGGACTTAAGCTGTGGCATCAGCCCTGAATTATTTCTCCAAGGAGAGAGCTAATAGCCAATTAGATTTGGGATATACAGACATTTGGCTGCCACTGCTGCACAGTATTTCCAGGCAGGTGAGGTGTAGCTGATGCTGAGGGAAGAGTCTTGCTGGACTCAAGGAGACCAATATTTGTTTGTTGATTTAGTGGCCTTTGGTAACACTCTCTGGCATTCCAGAGGCCAACTCTACACTTGCAGGTGTGGTCTCGATATATCTTTCCCATGGTTACACCAGGTCTTCAACAGCAGGGCCTTACCACCTCACTTCTTGCAGTTATCCCAGTTTTCTGGAAAAAAACCTTTATCTTTTGGGGGGCTTGGATCCCCTAGCCAACATCTCCTTGGCTGAATAATCCATTTCTGATAACAGAGCTCTCCTGTATTAATATATTTTACTCAATTACCCAGCTTATGTAGACTTTAGTATTATATTTGGCTCTGAATAGAGAATTATCCTTTCACAGTTTCTATGACTATCAGTCAATTAAAGAAGGCAACTATATTGCTTTTATAAGAGATTACCTCTATAACAATCAGCTGTAATTTACATTTAGGGAAGGACTTCATTACCATCATGTTTTTCTTTGTTCTATGAAAGGGAGGTAAGAAAGTCTCTTATATTAAAACTTTGTGGCACCTGAAAGGTAAAGTTCATTAGGACACATTATAAATAGTTGTTACAGTTAGGATCCACAGAGATGTTTGAAGCCTGTAGCAGTCTGAGGCTTTTCTTCTTTTAATGTTTAGCTGGGCCAACTTTTCTGCATTAAATTTACTCAAGCTGTTTATCATTTCCTGTACGTTGTTAGTTCAGGAAGCTAACTTGATTCCTTTAGTTAAATTATCCTACCTGTAGAAGAAAATATTACAAGTTGATACTGTACAACACAAACATTGTAGAGAATATTTGTATCCATTAACCCCAAAGTTGTTGTTATACAAATTATAAGTAAAGCAGATGTGGATACAATTTATATTTCCAATTAGCTTAAATGTATTACATTTTTTATTAAAACTTTTTAACCAATGTTGTTTAATATAGACATCTTTATTTTTACTAAGACCTAGAATACCATATTTATTATTTTTATTGTATGAATATTAGTGTATTGCCTTCATGTGCATAAGTGCACTCATGTCTTGCAATGCTCATGAGATTCGAAGAGGGTGTCTGATCCCCTGGAACTGAAGTTATGGACAGTCAGCTGCCAAGTGGATCTGAGGGCTCAAACATAGGTCCTCTTCAAGAGCATCCAGTCCTCTTAACTGTTCAATTATCTCTTCAGCCTTACAATAGCAGCTTAATATCAATTCTGCACTGTAACAAAGAGTATTGGCAATAGCTGGTGATGTTTGAGGCATCAATGCAAACTTCATGGCCAACAATTCCAAAAAAGGTAACCCATTCCTGCCACTGGGCATTTTAATTTGTTAGCCTGGGGTGTCAATAAGGGACTTAATCTCTGTCACATTATGTGAGGGTAATCACAGCTGCTATGAGTTCAGGAGAACAAAACCCATGTCATTCCTGGTAGTCAGCATTTTACACCTCTTTCTCCACTTCCTCCAGTTTTTACATTCTTTTATCCTTTTTCCTTGAAATTCTCTGAGACCTGAAAATTGGAATTCCAGAGCCAATGGCTAAATAAAAACAGAAACACATATGCCACCCAGCACCACTTACATGAAGATACACAGCATTGCAATGCAAAGATGTCATGTCATGCTTGTTGAAGGAAGGCATCTCATTTATCCATTCCCATAATGACTAAAAGCAACTGATGTGTTTTTTTTTCCCCATTTAATATATTATTTACTCTCCTAAACATAGTAAATAGTGATATAATAATTTCATTGGCACAGATTAACACTGTGGTTTGGGGTATTTTTATTATTTTGTTTCTGTGACAATTAGGTGATAATAAATAATAATCAGAATTTTATTTTATGGGTTTGTTCTGATAATTGAGTTTAAACAAGATGTCCTAGTGCAGTTTCCCCAACACAAAATGAGTTTTATTGATTTAGTGACAAATATTTAAGATATCAGCTTTAACAGACATCAGATGATATTACAAATATTCTTTTACAATGTTTACATAATAAAAAAAATTTGTTTACATTACACGTTTCAAAGTTCATTTGAGAAAAATGACATTTAACTTACAAAGATGTTATTATCTAAATTATTTCCCAAATATTGTCTTTGTAATTTAATAGTAAGTGAACTCATTTAACAATACATTTTTGTTGTTCTCTTGAGTTTTTCAGTAATTCAGAAAATCAAACTCAGGCCCCTGTGTGTCTTAAGCAAGCACTCTAATACTAAGCTTTGTTCCCAGCTCTTATTCTTTTTCAGTCTTTCCTTTCTGAGCCTAAAATATCTGAATATAAATAACAAAATAAATCTGTGAGAAATGGAAATTTGTCACACGTCTTTTGTTTGGGAAGAGTTAGATTTCCTTGGGTATCAGAGTCCCTGATTTTGGGCAAAGAGTTGAGATATCACATGTCAATCTAAATTTTGACCTTGGTCCTGCTCTTTGTTCTTGTTACATTTATGAATACAAAGATAGTTGGCCCTAGTGGATATGAGTTTGCAGTGATGACTTCTTTTGATCAAGAGAAGTTTTCTTGTATATTGACCCCTTTGAGAGGCAATATTTTTGGTTCTTTTTAGCTTTGGAGTTAAGGGATTTGGCTTAAAAATGTACAGTTTAGTTTCCTAATGTTTCAAATTAAAACTCAAGCTCAGTTAAGCAATCAACAGTGCCATTTATTAGAAGTGGGAAACAAAGCAAGAGTATGTAATGTTGACTGAATATAGCTTACATTTTCACCTTACAAATTTTTTTTCTTGGGCTGGGTTTTAAGACATATTGAAGAATAAATGGTATAATCAATTATGTCTAAGATTGAATTGTAGTTTTCCTTTAAAACATGTAATCACAGAGTTGATAATGACATGGAAGTCATGACTTGATACAGGTAAATTTGTATTTCCAGGAAGTGATGCATGTATCTTCCTCTGTTTTATCCCATGTGAATCCTTTTATGCAACATCTGCCTTTGATAGTCCTGGAAAGAATGTCATATTAGATAATGCACAAATTATGTAGGCTTCTCCTTCCTAACACAAGAATTGGCTTATGGAGAGGACAAAAGCCAGGGATTTTGATATATATGATAATACTAGTTATTAATGCACTGCTCTAACAACTGATCTTTTATTGGCCACAATTATGAAAATAGCCAAGGATTAGGAGAAAGCAACAAATTTTAGAAGTTAAAAAAAGATCTTTACAATATAGGATGGCAAATTTAATTTAAAAAGTAAGAGATTAATGGTGATTGAGCAGGGAACACAGCAGGTATAGGCACATACCAACAAGGATGACTTGAGTTTGATTCCAGTAACCCACAACATAGAAGGAAAGAACTGACTCCTGCAAGCTGTCCATTGGCTTCCATATATGCTGCATGGTACACACACACACACACACACACACACACACACACACGTAAATGTAGAAGATTTTTAAGATGAATTACCTGAAAGAAACTTCATTTTCTCATTACTGACAAATTTTGGAGACCACTAAATAAGGAGGCAATAATGTTCCATATATAGACTAAAGCATCCACAGAAATTATACACAAAATAAATGTCATGGATTTAATATAGATCATGGTAGTACAAAATTAAGAATTAAAATGTAGATTTTTTGCTGTGAATTTACTTTTGTATTTTTAAACCTCTATAATCCTGGTACAGATGACTTAATCTAGATCTGTTCAATTCATATCAGTTTAATTACTTATCTTAGCTAAATTCAACATTCACAAATCATTTCTAGTCCAATTGGCAAACAGAGTCTAATCTTTCTTTGCTCTAACTGATTCTTGAGGTCTCTTGTGAATGCAAATATTAGAGTGATATTACTGATGTCACAAGGCACTTAAAAACAAGAGGAGCCCTTGAGCTCACCAAAAGATCCCACAGCCACGAGAAAATGAAAAGCATTTACAAGTTTCTACTCCTCTTGGGTGAGTTGAAGAATTCAGGTCAGAACATCAGAAGTTCACTTGGGAGGACAAAAGTGTCTAGGTATAGAAACAGAATATCATGTCCATGTTGACTTTGTGTTCTGTGTAAAAAACAGGGGCAAATTCCCCTCCATTGGAAGTAACATTGAAAACTGCCTGTGCAAAAGAACAGATCAGGAGGACCTCTGGTGCTGAAGCCAACAGACACAAGACCTGTTCCTCTGACCCGTTGCTCATCCCCAGCAGTAGAATGGTGTTAATGGAGTTAGTACCCATCTCGAACCACCACCAAATAGTGGTGAACCACTGAAGTAATGGTTCAATAGAAGAAATATTAAAGGTGTTAATTAAAGAAATATTCAGTCTTAACTAGAGCTATGATATGAGTCTTCAATTTTTTTTTTTAATTTTATTTATTTCGGTATGTGTATCAATGTACTGTCTGCATGCAGGTTTGTGCACCCGTGTCGTGCAATGCCGCGGAGGTCAGAAGAGGGTCTCGGATTCCCCTGGAACTGCAGTTCTCCTGGAATTGGAGTTTCAGACGGCTCTCAGCCGCCATGTGGGTGCTGGGGATCGAACCCGGGTCCTCTGTAAGAGCGGTCGGCGCTCTTAACCGCTAGGCCATCTCTCCAGCCCAAGTCTTCAATTTTTTAAAATATAAAATTTGAACAAAGAAATGTGTATCATGGGTACTAGATTAAGTTAGCATGGAAATATTAGGGACTCTGTCCACTTGTATAATCAAGTTGTCTATTTGCATTCTAGATTCAAAATTGACATAAATTTTTTACAATTATTTTCAACTATTTTAAGTGCACATTATTAAATACTATCACTTAGGAAATCTATACATTATTGAAGTCATATTTTTATCTGTCTCCCTTTGATGACTTCATCCTGTAACTACATTTCATTAAGTCAGAAAAATCCAACAGGCGCCATAGAAGGCACAGTCTTTTTATTTTTACTCTATAATCCCACTAGAATTAGCAACCACTATGTTTGCCTAAGACAAAAACTGCATTCTCAGCACTTGTGGTGTAGGGATTTGAGATCTAGAAAATATATATTTTCCCTATTAAAATATTTTGTATCCTCATGGGATGCTGAAACTCACTTATAGTGTTTCTATCATCCTCTTTTCCACTTAATCAAGGAAACAAATGTGTTTGTCTACTCTATTTTCAAAAGCAATTTACTTTCCCTAAAGCTCTGTATAGTTCCTTGAGTGAATACTGCATAACTTCAGTGGAACACCAAGGGCTCAGTTTGTGTATGTTGTATGCATATGTGCAAGTGTTTGTTCAGGCATGTGTACCCACATGGGTGTATGTGAAGTCAGCAATTGACATTAAGATAACTTCATCAATCACTTCTCTACCATATATTTTGAGATGGGGTTTCTCACAAAACCTAGAGCTCAGAGTGGGTGCTAGACCACTGGCCACTGAGATCTCAGGATTTGTCTGCCTCTTCCCATGTATTGGGATTACAAGAACACATCATAAGGCACAAAAGCATAAAAGATATCTTAGTACCCTGGGACTATATTTAACTTTGGGGTTACACAGACCACCTCTCCTGATAATGCATGTGACACACTGTTTCCTTTACCTTCACATCCTATGCACATATATCTGTCTCTAAACCATGTACCTAGGAACCTCAGCACAGGCCTAGGCCCTGACTGCATCTGGATAGATAGGTATACATCTCTGAACAACAATGAAAGTTGCTTAGTCCCTGGTAACAATAAATTTAGATTGTATTCAAGTCCAATCTCAAAGTATCTGAGTATAAAAAACATAAGTGTAGGTCAGGCCTGAAGTGGTTTTGTTTCTTGCACTCTAAAGTAAAATTGTGCCCTCTAGTAACTTCTTAGGGGGACTCTCTTATTATTACAGAAACATCTTCAATTAATATTGCAATAATATCTTCTGGATCACTGTAATAGGGATTCTCTTAGTCATATTCTGCCTATGCATAACTGAGTGTTCATAGGATTAAATTTATGGGAAGTGACATGCACAGTAGGAAAAGTGAATGTGTGACCTAATCTGTTGAATAGAACAGAACCCTAGCTGTGCCCCTTGTTAACCAGCATCTCTTTCCTGTACATTCCATAAAATGAAACCCCAGGCTGAGATCAGGAGCCCTTGAGTGGATGTAGTCATGTGGCCCATTGTCAATCATGGCAGTATATCCCTGTACAATTGCTTTGTTCTGAACAAAATTTTCTTGTTCACTTGCAATCTATGTTAGCCCCGATTTTCAATTCTTTGAATAAGAGGCTAAGAACATAAAAAAAATCCCTGATCCAGGCCCTGACCATCAGTGTCAACCACTCCTAGCTTTTACATGTTTTGGGAATCTGAAGTCAAGTTGTAGTTATTCCCCAGGAATCACTTTTCCCACTTAGCTGTCCCCCTGTCATTTATATATATAAATATATAGATATATATATATTCTGTTGGTCCTTTAATCACACGTGGCCACAATTCCCTGCTAGAACCAGGCTGGCAGCTTCGAAAGGCTATAAACCTCAGAGCTGTCTCCTGCTGGCAGGCTAACAGCTCCTAGGCTAAGCTTCTGGCAAGGAGAGGGGAGGGAACTGGGAAAAATCAACTGGTGAGAAATGAAAGAAATAGAATCAAGGAGGGTCTGGGAGAAAGACTCAGTTTTATTCAGGCCAGCAATGTGTTTATATACTAAAAGCTACTGTGCTCTGGGCAAGGAAGTGGAGGGCAGGAAGAAGGGATGGGCGAGCCACCTTGGCTCCTACCAGGGGCTGCAGAGCTCCTGTTTGTGCAACCAGTAAACTAGAGGTGTGACACTTTGCTCAATACCTCAAAGGAAGAGGCCATCAGGGTCTGGAACTTTTCAGAGACAGATGAGGCAGGATATACCACAATATCCCAACCTCATGGAGCTACAGATAACTCACTTCTGTGAGTTAAACTTAAATGTCCACAGAGATATCAGATAACTCACAGAAGTTCTGGGATAGGATTTGCAGGTCCTGCCTCGAGCCAGACAAAGTTTCATTCCTACATCCCCCTAACTCTTAACTCTTAAAATTTCAATTTCTGGAGATACCTTCATCAAGACAGCTGATATTTGAGGCAAATTATTGTGTTAAATGTGTCAGCTGTCAACTTGACAAAGCCTCATTTGAGGAAGTTCCTAGATCAGACTGGCCTGGTCTTGGCAGATATTTGATGTAGATAGGCCCAGCCTACTGTAAGCATAATGCTCCCTAGTATGGTAGACTCAATTTATGTAAGAAAACTATCTGAGCATGAGCAAAGTAGTGAACCACAGAGTGAACCAGGAAAGAACATTCCTCTGTGGTTTCTGCATTAGTCCCTGGATGAGTTCCTGCCTTGACTTCTTCCCTCAATGATGGATTGAACCTGGGAAGGGTGATCCAATCAAACACTACTCCTCAACTAAATTACTTTTGGCCATGGTGTTTATCACAGGAAAATAGAGCAAACTAGAAAACTTAATAATGAATGATAAATATTATGCATTCATGGAGACATTGAATAATTT
Source organism: Rhizomys pruinosus (assembly GCA_009823505.1). Lineage (NCBI taxonomy): Eukaryota > Metazoa > Chordata > Mammalia > Rodentia > Spalacidae > Rhizomys > Rhizomys pruinosus. The sequence goes on along the minus strand of VZQC01000256.1, from coordinate 344,767 downwards.
AGTATTTTTGTGCTTCATTGGTTTACTGCCCTCAAATTTTGGTTTTATATCTTTGTATTTATAATGTCCACTTTTATTGAGTTGACATTTAAGGAATAGTTTGAAATGACTGTTGCTTATGACCATCTGCTTTTTAACGTAGCATTTAAATGGGACCTTCAAATGGACTGCCTTTTTTGAATGGAGTCATATAATGATCAATTTATGGGAATAGGGAAAATTGAAATTCAGTCTCCCAAGAAAAGAAAACACTGCCTTTCATCGTCTCACAAGCATCATATATTCCATTGTGCTGTCACAAGCATTTGCTTTTAAAAGTCCTGAACCAAAAAAAAAAAAAAATCTAGGCATGGTGGCACACACCTTTAAACCTTTAATCCCAGTACTTGGGAGGCAGAGGCAGGTGGATCTCTATGAATTCAAGGCCAGCCTGGTCTACATAGTGAGTTCCAGGCCAGCTGGGATTAAAGGGAGACCTTTTCCCAAAAATACCCAAGAAAAGTGTCCTGAACCAAAAAAAGAGGGAGGTAGGAGGTGGGATACTATCCTTTCTGGGATACAAATGGAAAACTCTGTGTTCCAATCCTATTGATAAATTTTCAATTTTTCTGATCTTGAAACTAACAATGGGAGGAGAATTTTATGTTCCCACAGGTAAAAATCACCAATCTAAATGCCTGAAAACATACAACTTATGGCTATGCAGGATGAACTGGGAAATGCCAGCAGAGAGGTTGACCCATCTGAACATTAAAGAAAGAGGAACCTCAGACTGCCTGAGTCACAGACACTGAGCATCTCTCTGAATAATATTGGGATTAACTGTTTATAATGGGCCCTAATGAAGTCTACCTTCCAGATACTGAGAAACCTTCCTACCTCTCCCCTTTATAGGAAAAAGAAAAACATGATGGTAATGAAACCACTCCCTAACTGTAAACTAGAGCCAATTGTTACAGTCGTAATTTCCTATAAAACTGGCATAACTACCCTTTATTAATTGACGGATAGGCATAGTAACTGTGAAAGGATATTTCTCTATCTATAGCCAAATTCAACAGTAAAGTCTTTATAAGTTGTGTAATTAAGCAAAATATATTACTACAGGAAAGCTCTGACATCAGCAATGAATTATTCTGCCTAGGAGATGTTGGCAAGGGTATTCAAACCTGCCCCCCCAAAATTATAAAGGCGTTTTGCCTATAAGTGGGATATATGCAAGGAGAAAGGCAGTAAGTCCCTGTTGTCGAAGACCTGGTGTGAGCATGAAAAATGTTATGAGATGTCACTTACTAGCATACAACTGGCCTCTGAAATGCCAGAGACCATTACCAAAGGCCACTAAATCAGTACAGCAAAATATTGGTCTCCCTGAGACAAGCAAGACTTCTCCATCAATATCAGCTACACCTCAACAGCCTGGAGATACTGTGCAGCAGTGGCAGCCATATGTCTGTATATCCCAAATCTATTTGGCTATTAGCTCTCTCCTTGGAGGAATAACTCACAGCGGATGCCACAAGCTTATGTCCTCTAGTGGTTAGGAGATGTTATAAGCCACAATAAGAACTTGTCACCCTTTACAGAGAAACCACAGTTTGCAGATTAGCATACCATCCAAGCATCTGTGTCTATGCTCACAGCTTAGCTTGACATAATAATTAGTACTGCTTAAATGCCTGTACATCCAATAGCTTTTGCTTTGTTAGTATGACTAAAAAGGGTATCACTGGAAAAGCTGTCAACCCATGAAGGGAAACAACCTGAACAGACTGGAGTCCAAAATGACAACTCCAAAGAAAGTAGACTCTTTTCTTCTCACCCACTTGTGCCCCTTTCCCAAAGCCCAGGGAACAAATTGCGGAAGAGGAGGCGTGGTAGATTGTAAGGTCTGCAGAGAGATAGGGGTGAATCATGAGACTACAGGAATATAGTCTGGACTCCTAACTGATCAACATGCCTGTGCATACAAGCTTCTCCAACTGGACTACGGGAACCTTGGGTTGTTCAAAATTTGGACATAGATACTTGCAAAATGTGCCAATTACCTAATTGTATGACATACTGAGTAACATCAATGTTATCTGCAAACAACTGTGTCATTATATTGTAGAATCCCTTAAAAATAAAAAAATCAAAATGGAAAAAAAAATGAATAATGTAATACTATCAAAAAAAGTGTCTTGAACCAAACATTAATTACAAATCCAATCAAATAAGTACAGCTGAATAAAAGGAAAAACTTATCAGTAGGCTAAGAATTTTTTAAAACGGGTAATTATCTTCATTTTAGATAAATGTTCTCCAAATGTTAGTGTTTTGTGGATTTCTAACATTTTTATATAGAATCATACTTTTTTAAGTTTTTTATTTAATTTTTATATATTTCAAAAGAACATCCCAATCATCTCTGTACACCCTTCTCCCACTGACACACTCCTACAGTCAGTCCTACAACACTCTACCACTGTAATTCATACACTCTGCCATCTGTGCCACCCCTTCATGTAAAACTAGTGTCCCCAGAAGTCCAATCATTGCAAGCTCATCTATGAGGCTATAATCAGCCCATCCAGAGTCCTTCCCCTTAAGAAGATCAAATTTTTCTCATCCAGCAGTAATCAGTTGCCAATAATTCTTCAATTAAGATTGGGGTCTGCTTCCCATTTCCACAGTTCTGTCATGGGTTTTTGTCTGCTTGAGTTTGCATGGGTCTTGTGGATATTGACATCTTTATTGTAGGTTCATATGAGCAAGGTCACAGAAGCCTGTAGGACTCTATTTCTATGTAGTCATGCATCTCCTCCCTGGTTTTTACTATCTTTCCACCCTCTCATCCACAACGGTCCCTGGGCCCTGTGTGGGTGGAGCTTAATATAGGAGTCTTGTCCTAGGACCCATATTTTGCAGACTTTGGTATATTCTATACCAAAAGTTATAGAATATATACCCTTTGGCCATTTTTGACCCTTTTTGTTCCTGAACATTGATGAGAACAGAGAGATGCCTTAGTGATGTCTTTATCCCTTCTTCTATATTCTGTAAGACTTGGGTATAGAGGTTGCCTTGTAGATGTGCCACTTAGGCTTGTGGAATTTACAAGCAATCTCTGATTATGACAAATTATGGAACTCATTGATAATCTCTGACATTGAAAAAAAGCTTCTTTGATGAGTGATGATTGGGATAGTTCTCTGTGTATATATAATGATCCACATTTTGCACTCAATAATAAATGACATTTGTCTAAGGTTGTGACAGTCTTGCTGTTTGCTGTAAGATCTATGACCTCCCCAGCCAACTCTATATGGCTATGTTAGCAGTACTCCATTATTTTCCTTGCACTGAGTGGGCTTTAAGCCCAATTAGAAAGCTGTTGATTACTCCCAAGATAAAAGTGCCCCTGCTGCACCAGTGTCATTTGCTGTGCTGGTCATTGTTGTGATTATTAGGCTTTAAAGCTGGGGTTGGATCATCTGTTGATGTTGATGTTGGCCCTTAGCAGCGTGTATAGTGTCCTCCAAAGCTAGACTTCAGGTGGTTGGATTCCACATCAATTACCGCTTCATTGTTCCAAACCCTGTGTCTGAAGTATGTCTTCAGAAATAGGTTCTTACTTTCAAGTTCTGAGAGGCATTCAAGGGTTATGGCAATAACCTGTGTGACTTTGGGAGTTTCTTAATCACCTTAGCCAAGAACTCGAAGGAAGGTCTCTCCTGTCTGGCACTGTTTCTTGTTATCTAGCCTTCAACTATTCACATGAGCTCATACAGAGATAATTTATGTATAATTGTTCAGTAGATTTTTAGAGTAGTATGATTCCCTCTGGTTTTTACACTAGCTAGGCATTATTTATCTCTCCTCTACCTCTCCCTATGTAACCCTCACTCCATCCTCCCCTTTTAAAGTATCTCCATTTTCCCAGTTTTACCCTTGATATTACCTATGTCCTATGGCACTGCCTCTCTGAAGCTCCTCCTTCCCTTTTATTCCATAATTCCTTGTATAAATTTCCCTCTTCCCCTCCCATTCAAATAAACTCAGCAGGGCTAGGGGCACAAACCATTAATCCTAGCACTGAGGAGGCAAAGCAGGCAGATGTCTGTGAGATGGAGGCCAGTCTGGGCTACATAACAATACTACTAATATTCCTTGTACATTTGCTTTTGTATGGTATTAGACACATTATTTTGTTTAAGAATTCAAAGTTGTCCAGACAGAAGAAATCCCTGTGTAAAAATTATGGACTGAGTGCCACATAAGGGTTGACATCCTTTGGGAAAAAAATGTTTGTTGATACATGTAAGGAAACCCCCAAATCAAATGTTCTCAAAAGAGGAAATAACTGAAACAATAAACGCACTGAAAATCTGAGTTAATTATGAACTTACTAAGTCCTAGGAAGAGGTTAGATTTTCCATAGTTACATAGGTATTCAAATATCTTGCAGATCTTTAAAATTGTTTATGTATTTTTATTTTATATATATGAGTGTTTTGCCTAGATGTATATAAGTGGATCCATGTGTGTATATCTTATAGATTTTAATAAGATTGTTAGATTACACTTCTTTTACACTGTACAATTAAAATACATCTTTTGATTATATTATATTTATTTATTTTGTGGTGGTAGGATTAAAACATAGTATTTTGCATGTTCACCACATTGTGCCACCTCACTGTTTTTGTTTTTCTAATATATAAAATTTTCAACTGAGGCTTATTGGTTAAACAAAATTATATTTATTCCAGAGAAGAAATATAAGAAAGAAAAGTTGATATTAATATAGGTATGTAATTGAATACCATAATTATAGGAATTTTAACAAATTTAATTCATAATTGTTAAATATTTAATCCTTAGAAAAAAGTATATCTCTTGTTTCATCAATTTTAAAAACATTTTATATGCTCATGTACATGGTTCCTTTACATTTTAGGAATAATAACAGTTTGTTACATGTATATGAATAAACAATTGTTATAAAATCTCCACCCTGGGGAAGTAGATTAGACAAAATTTAATTGTGTTCTATTTATATAGCTTAATGTGTTTGCATATATCTTAGCATAACTTCAAACTGTATTGTGTTAAAATATCAAATTATCCCATAGTGCTGCCACACTCTATGTAGGATTTTTGTTTTGTTAACTTCTGTTTTGTTAATTATTTATGCAAAGATCACATAAACGTGCTTGGATCTAAATCTCCTTCTCTCAGTTGATGTGAATTGGCAATATTTAAAACATGAAAGCAAATAAAAGTTGTTTATATAGAAAATAAAGGTTTAGAAGTTTTGAAAACTTTATCTTCAAAAAATAGTTGAAATCTTTATGTTCTTAAATAGCAATATAATTTTTTACTGTTTGAGAAAAAATATGGTTGTAAATTGATGATTTCTTACTTAACTTCAGTTTTAGACTCCGGGATAACAGTAAATTATATATTTGTTTGTGTTTATGTGTTTGACTACAAATACTTATTTTACTAAATGGTTGTTTTACATGAAAATATTTCTTGAACTCCTGTAAGCACAATGGCCATAAAAACAATCAACAAAAGGTGAAATTGTATTTCTTTTTCTCATTATAAAACGAACAAGTTAAGGGGGTAGAGATATGGCTCAGTGGTTGAGAGCACTGACTCTTTTGCAGAAGACCTGGGTTTGAATCCCAGCATGCACATAGTGGCCAAAAACCATCAGTAACTCCAGTTCCTGGGGATCCAACACATTCTTCTGACCTCTGAGGACATTCCACACCATGGATACACTTAAACACATGCAGACAATACACCAATAGACAAAAATAAAATTAAATTAAAATAATAAATAAAATATTTAAATAAAAACGTTTAGCATATTCAGTGAAACAAATGAGTCAGTACAAATGCTTTTATCAGGGAGACCCTGTCTCAAAAATACCAAAAAAAAAAAAAAGTGTAAAACCAAATCAGTACAGATGCTTTTATCACATCTTGTTGATCCATGTTGAATCTGATCACTAACATTCCATACTTCTTTTCTTTTGACTATTTTATATTTTGTTTTTTTTTTTTTTGTTGTTTTGTTTGGTCTTTCGGGACAGGGTCTCCCTGTGGCCCCAGCTGGCCTGGAACTCGCTCTGTAGTCCAGGCTGGTCTTGAACTCACAAAGATCCACCTGCCTCTGCCTCCCAAGTGCTAGGATTAAAAGCCATTTTGTTATTTTCATACAGGTTCTTATGCAATCCATGCATGCAGCTACAACCTTTAGAGTTTTGAGTACACCACTGTGCCTTGCTGTGTGCTATGGTCTTTGACATTTAATGTAGAAGACCTAAGTAATATACTTTCAATAATAAAAAAAAAAAAGAATAAAAAATTGAGATTTGTAGGTTTGGGAATACTTATCTTTGTAGTTTTTTTTCTTAATTTTTATTTTATTTGTTTATTTATTTATTTATTTATTTATTTATTTATATGAATGTATTGTCTGCATGTAGGTATGCGCACCCATGTCATGCAATGCCGCGGAGGTCAGAAGAGGACGTTGGATTCCCCTGGAATTGGAGTTACAGATGGTTCTCAGCCGCCATGTGGGTGCTGGGGATCAAACCCGGGTCCTATGCAAGAGCAGTCGGCATTCTTAACCACTAGGCCATCTCTCCAGCCCCATGTACTTTGTACTGTGTTCTAGAACTAGTGTTTTACAAATAATTGAAAGTATTTTGGATCAAGAAAATAAGGCATCACAATTTGCTTCTATCAATTATCAAGTAACCTTGAATAATACAAACATTTGTAAATCTCATTTGTATTTTAACTATAAAATCAAAAAATAGAACAGTCTTATGAGATTACTGCTAACATTAAATGAATAGTCCATGCACATATCTTGGCACAGCACAGCCTCTCAACAAATGGTAGTTGGTATTATTGTGACACCACATGTGAGTCATTTCTTTCAAATGTCTACTCTCTCCCTCTGGAAGTTCAAACTGTTTTCCGAATCTTGCATTGCTATTGGAAACATGTCCCAAGTTTCACGCATCTGAAGTGTCCAAGTCCATTAGCCAAACATTTTAATTGTCTTCCTTTTCAACTGAATCTTATGTTGAACATCGCCCTTTTCAACAAACAGAAAGGAAGATGGAACGGGTGCTTGTAGTAGAGAAACATATTTTTCTTATATTTCTCTTAGCTTCATTGACTGGGCACTGAAAACTAGAATGATAAACAAAAGAGCAAGAATAAAACAGTAGTTGATTAAATTGTGCTCCTAATTAATACATGGACGAACTCAGTGATGAAAGGATTAAAAAGGTGTCTAGCCCCTCAATGTATACATATCAGAGAACACAGACAAACATGAACTATCAACCAAAAGGTTACTGGGAGAACGGCAGTTGGCTTAAGTCTTTACAGGGACATAGGAGAGAGAGACAATTGTACACAGGCTTCTAAAACAGGGCAGAGGGTCTCCTGTATTTGTTCTTTTCCTGAATAGGCTCAAAATAGCCTTAATGTTAAAACAATGTATTTTATGGTAATATTTTATTTGCATATAACATACAGAAATTCTTAGTCTTGATTTAAAAAATATGTATTCTTTGACAAGCATAGGGCTTCATAGGTACTTAATGTGTAATAGTTATTAATCCAATGAATGTTCCATTTTTCCTTTCCATTTAATTTCCACTTCTGTTCAGTCATACAGGAAGAGAAAATGCATGATTTATACTTAGAATGGAATTTGAATGAAGAAGAATGAGGGTTTGCTAATGCTTGAGTAAAGTTTAGAGTGTTCTTCTAAGGTTTGTGTGTTATAGTACAAATTCTATTGTGAGGTATTTTTTTTTAATTTAATTTTTATTGATGCTTTGTGCATTTCGTACATCATTTTCCAATTCAGATCAGGCATATTTCCCTTTCCCTTCCCCCGCCACCCCCACCCAATCCCAGATCATGTATTCTGCCATAACTGTCCTGTATCTTTCAGGTTTGTTTTTTTTTTTCCATTTTTTAGCTATAAGTGATAATCCATGAGTACAAGCATCCTTCGTGAAAAACCAATCTGCAGACTGTTGTGCCCAAATCCCCACAGTCCCACCACCCAGTAGGGGGTGACAGGTTGTTTGTTCAATCAAGTTGATCAAATGAGTGTCCAGACTACATTGCTGTAGTTTCACCATTCACCCCAATCTCAGCCTTTACATTCTACCACGCCCCCTCTTCCGCAGATTGTTCCCTAGGCTTAGAAAAGGGGCACAGGTGGATGAGAAGTAAAACAGTCCACTCTCTCTGGAGCTGTTGACTTGGACTCTGGTCAATTCTGGCTGTTTCCTTTCATGGGCTGACAGTTTGTTCAGGAGTAATCTTTCGATCCTACTAATGAAGCACAAGCAATTAGATATATAGGTATTTGTATTGTGAGGTATTAAGGGGATACTATGGTACCTCTAGATGGGATTTTTAGGGTGTTATTAGGATTAGATAAATTCATCAGGTTGGACCCCTCATGTCCGAATACTGGTGGTAATTTTACAATAACAGGGAGCTAGCTTAGAAGGAATTCAGAATGAGCATGCTGTCTCTTGTATTTAGTGACCTCAAACTATTTCAGGTAAGAGCAAATGTAGGCACCTTAACTTCTGAACTGTGAGCTCAGTAAACTAGTTTTGTAATAAAATTATCCAGACAGACATATCATTAAAATTTTAATATCAGCAAGGAATGGATTGATAGAGACTAACAAGTCCACACAAACTACGACAACACTGTCTGACAGAGAGTTTTGGTTTGAATTTATGTGGCATTTTCTAATGGCCCTTTCTTCAACTGGTTATTGCTTGAATGAAATAGATTCTTATAGGCATATCTCACAAGATGATTTTGAGTATAATTAAACAGCTAGTTATTGCTAAAGCACAAAAGTATATTAGTTTTATTCTTGAAAAAATAATAAAAGGAGGTAAAATATTCAAGTCAAGTTCTCATGATATGATGATGATTATTCAAAATTTGGCAGAGTGGAAAAGTGAGAAAATTCTGCAAAATCTAGAAATTAAGAGTGCATTATTATGATCAGATAGTTTTTTGAAGACATTAATGTAACAGAGGTATTAAAGACTTTTCATCCATATGTATATTACACTAAAAGAAGAGGGGATTCTAACTTTGGAAATTTTTCCTTCTTTTACTCTCATAAAAGAGATTTATGCTTCTTTTTATGTGTGTCGCATTCTCCTGCACTTGGACACACAAACCCTGTCTGCTCGATTAAAAAGGACTGAAGAGGAGCCGCCAGTGGCTTCTCATTGGATCTGGGACAGAGACTTGGCACACCAGCTGGCTGTGAGAACTTCCACCCCACAGGCCGGTCTAGCTGTTTGCCGTGCACAGACCCTTAGATTTGGGGCACAGGCACAACCCTTTTATGTCCACATAAATTCCATCTGCCAGGGACTGATACCCTAAGACAGATTTCACACACTGGTGGCTTCCTGCAAGACTCTATCCAGTCAAGACCCACCTGGCTATTTTATACTCTCTTCCCAGGTTGGTGGTGCAACAGGAGGACCCTATTCCAACCAATCCCCGCTAGCCCGCCCCCCCCCCAACACGCCCGATGCTCTTAACTTACACACATGTGGAGATTAATGGACCAGGGCAAAGAAGAATCTGTTTACTGTATACAGTACCTCCAGTTGATAAGCAGAATAATGTCAGGTCCAGCTCCCAGACCCCCTGCATCATGCTCTGTAAATATCACAAGCCCTGTATCACAAGTTTGTCTTACACAGTGTGTTGATACAAGCCATTCTCACCTAGGGGCAGATCAGGTGAGAAAAATAGGGAGGCAATTAAAAACAATGCAGCCACAAGTGACCTTCCTCTACCTACATTTTTAAATACATATTTTATTGAATTTTGGTGGATTTCATACAAATCATATATATATATATATATATATATATATATATATTGTATATAANAAAAGAGAAGAGATAACTATGGAAAGCAGTGTGGAGAACCTTGGAAGACTTGGAATGAACTTGCCCCTGACCCAGCCTACCACTCTGGGCATGTAACCACAAGACTCATCTTACCACAGAGATACTGCACAGCTATGTTATTGCAGCTCTCTTCACAATAGCAAGGAGCTGGAACCAACGCAAGTGCCCCTCAACTGAATGGATAAAAGAAATGTGGTACATCTACACAATGGAGTTCTATGCAGCAGTAAAGAAAGATGATCATGAACTTTGTAGGTAATATGGATGGAAATAGATGATATTATGTTAAATGAAGTAACACAGTCCCCAGAAAAACAAACGACTAATGGTATCACTCATTCTGTGATGCTAGTGCCAATTACCTAGTAGGAAGTATTTCTTGTGCAGGGCTCTTTGAGCTTTTGTCCAAGTGTGGGAGTGGTGCATATTGGAAAGAACAACACACAACAAAGATATGCATGGAAGAACTGATGAAAACGGTGAACTTGTGCTCTGAAACAGTCAACTTCTTATGTATTTTGAGAAAGATTGAGAAAAAGATGAAAAACATGTTTGACAGAATGTATGAGCTCCAGTGGGGTGGGGGGATAGGGAGGGGGACACGGGTCATAGATTTGATTTGTAACATACTCTTCAATAATAAATAAATAATAAAATAATTAAAAAACAAATTAAAAATAAACAACAACAAGGACAAAAAAGGAAATTATATTTGGAAACAGACCTTAACCAATAAGTGGTATGAAAAATTACAGAGTGAGCAGGCGTGGTGGTGCACACTTTAATCCCAGCACTCTGGAGGCAGAGCTAGCAGATCTCTGTGAGACTGGGCCAGTCTGGTCTACCAGGTGAGCTAGATAGCTGGGACTAAAGGGAGACCCTTCTAAAAAATATAACCCCCCCCAAAAAGAGGACTGGGGGGATAGTGCAGCCCTTAAAGGCTGAGAGCTAAAGAACCAAAAAAAAAAAAAAAAAAAAAAAAAAAAAAAAAAAAAAAAAAAAAAAAAAACAAACAAAAATCTACAGTCTAAAGTCTCTTCTGGAGACCAGCCCAATCTCTCTTAACTGTAAAGCTCTGTAAAATCAAAAGACAATTACAATTACTCCAAACATACAATGGAACTGAAAACACATTTTCCATTCCAAAAGGGAGGAATAGAGGCATAGTGAGGAAATAACTGGACCAAAAAAGCCAAAAACAACAGGGCAAACACCAAGTCCAGTAGCTCCATGTGCAACTTCTCAGACTTTACTTCCAAAGGGCTTAGATGCTCAGCTCTTCCACTTTGCGTGCAACATACATCTTTTTCTAGGCTGTACCACTCCCTGTATGCAGCTCTCTTGGCAAATATCTATCAGCTCTGGCATCTCCAATGTCTTCTTCAGGTTTCTGCTGTCAGCCAGGCTTCACCTCCACAAACTTCACACAATGGCCTGTCAGGGTCATGCAGCCCTCTGCACTCGCCTGGCTTCAGTGGCTCTCTGAAACACAGAGGAAGAACTGATGACACCTTCACTCTTGTACCCTTCAAGCCTCTAAAGCCAAAGATCTATCCTGCGCCTACTTAACCACATTTGCACCTTTTCTCTGACCTTTCAGTATTTTCTTTTCAAAGTTCAGGCTTTAGCTGGGTGTGGTCTTGCCTGAAGGTAACTTTTTCTATTTATTGTAAATCTCTAGCCTCTCCTTAATCACTTTAATCTCAACATCTTTCCATTGTTTACTTGTAAATATCTATTACATCCAGATTTCTGCAACTGGTCCCATGGCCTCAGTGATATTTATGATTACCTTCCCATACTACACCATTTGTATTTCCTCCACCATCAGCAAGCACCTCTGAAGTCTTGGCTCTTTTCCTAGGAGTGACCCATTTCTTCATCCCTGATGGGTCTGAGGCCATTTTTTTTCATTGGTTTGGGTTATTGGAGTTTCCCTTTGACCTTAATCAGGGACATGGTAGCACCAGAAGGCACCTTAGCATCTCCTGCCTTCCAGATATAAACTTCCTTGTCCCCTATTGTGAAGAAAAGTCCAATTTTCCCCTGGTAGTCTGGATTCAATCACTCTCCTCCTACTGTTATTCATTTCTTATACTGTTGGCTTAAGGGTAGTAGAAGCCCAAAGTGGTCAGGGGGATGTCTTAGCTTCCAGTTCAATGGGATGTTTGCTGTGTCTCCTGGCAAAAGCTCTCCCCCCTTTGGAACCAAAACTTGCTAGACCAGCAGAACACAAGGGTCATGGGTAAGGAAGCAAAATTTTCCTACTGGGTTGCTAGGGGTGATAGTGAGTGTGAATCACTCCCACTTCACCCTGTTTCCTGGACCAATGAATTCTGGCTATAGGAGAAACAGTACCATATAGTGGGAGTCTGATTCAAAGCATATACTGGCTGCTGGAGAACCTTGCCCCACCCTCCAGGGTATTGTCTACCTAATTGTGCTGTAACTGTGTCTTCATGAGGCCATTCCATTCATTCTACAAGACAGCTGCTTCTTGGTGTGGGGAACATGGTAAGACCAACGGATACCATGACCATGGGAATATTATCAAAAGAAGAGTTTATTTGAGCTTATAATTGACAATTAAAGTCCATTTTGGCAGGAGACATGATGGCAGGAGCTGGACAGAAAGCTCAAAGTTTCACATCTTCCAATGAGCAAGGAAGCCAAGAGAGAGCAACTGGAGGCTGGCAAGGCTTTTGTTGGTACTCTCTAAGCCTGCTGCCCAGTAATGTACTTCCTCCAGCACTGGCCACACCTTTAAGACCTCTCCAAAACAGTGCCACCAACAGGATAAAATGTCTAAATACTTGAAGCCTGTGGGGGACATTTTTCATCAAACCACCACAAGGCCCTAACCTTAATGGAAGAATTATTGACAGCTGATCTTTGCTAGGTGAAGGGTTATAGATCTTCTTTAAGGGAGAGTAGATCTTTAAGATAAGGGAGAAAACTCTAAACAGGCTGACTAGACTCCAGTAGATGAACTTGCCCTGAAGGACATCAGAGTACACAAACTTTACTTGATAGGCCTTAACATTTCAACAGAATGTATGAAATGCAGTGGGAGGGTTGAGGTACAGGTGAGTGAATTATATATTCATACAAATCATGAAGCTGATGTCTCTTCAGCCATAGATTCCCCTCATTCACATTGCATATTGGCATCTCTTCTATCCTGCTGCATGGATACTTACATCACTACCTCCAGTCCATAGTGTGTAGGTTAAAATATCTTTCCATTACAAAGTTTATTTTTAAGCTATGATTTGTATGAATATATATATTCACTCACCTGTACCCTCCAACCCTCCCACTGCATTTCATACATTCTGTTGAAAATGTTAAGGCCTATCAAGTAAAGTTTGTGTACTCTGATGTCCTTCAGGGCAAGTTCATCTACTGGAGTCTAGTCAGCCTGTTTAGAGTTTCTCCCTTATCTTAAAGATCTACTCTCCCTTAAAGAAGATCTATTAACCCTCACCTAGCAAAGATCAGCTGTCAATAATTCTTCCATTAAGGTTAGGGCCTTGTGGTGGTGTGAATGAAAATGTCCCCCACAGGCTTCAAGTATTTAGACATTTTATCCCGAGTTGGTGGCACTGTTTTGGGAGAGTTTTGAAGGTGTAGCCATGCTGGAGGAAGTACATCACTGGGGACAGGCTTAGAGAGTACAACAAGCCTTGCCAGCCTCCAGTTGCTCTCTCTTGGCTTCCTGTGCTCATTGGAAGATGTGAACTTTGGCTTTCTGATCCAGCTCCTGCCATCATGTCTCCTGCCAAAATGGACTTTAATTGTCAATTATAAGCTCAAATAAACTCTTCTTTTGATAATTTCCCATGGTCATGGTATCCACTGGTCTTACCATGTTCCCCATCACCAAGAAGCAGCTGGCTTGATAGAATGATGGAATGGCCTCATGAAGACACAGTACAGCACTAATTAGGTAACAATACCCTGGAGGGGTGGGGCAAGGTTCTCCAGCAGGCAGTATATGCTTTGAATCAGCTCCCACTATATGGTAGTTTCTCCTATAGCCAGAATTCATTGGTCCAGGAAACATGGGGTGAAAGTGGGAGTGATTACACTCACTATCACCCCTAGCAACCCAGTAGGAAAATTTTGGCTTCCTGTACCCATGACCTTGTGTTCTGCTGGTCTACAAGTTTTGGTTCCAAAGGGGGGAGAGCTTTTGCCAGGAGGCACAGCAAACATTCCATTGAACTGGAAGCTAAGACATCCCCCTGACCACTTTGGGCTTCTACTACCCTTAAGCCAACAGTATAAGAAATGAATAACAGTAGGAGGAGGAGTGATTGATCCAGACTACCAGGGGAAAATTGGACTTTTTCTTCACAATAGGGGAAAGGAAGTTTATATCTGGAAGGCAGGAGATGCTGTAGGGTGCCTTCTAGTGCTACCTTGTCCTGTGATTAAGGTCAAAGGGAAACTCCAATAGCCCAAACCAGATAGAAAAACAAATGGCCCAGACCCATCAGGGATGAAGAAATGGGTCACTCCTTGAGGAAAAGAGCCAAGAACTTCAGAGGTGCTTGCTGATGGTGGAGGAAATACAGAATGTGTAGTATGGGAAGGTAATCATAAATATCAGCTGAGGCCATGGGACCAGTTGCAGAAATCTGGATTGTAATAGATATTTACAAGTAAACAATGGAAAGAGTGAGATTAAGTTGATTAAGGAGAGGCCTAGAGATTTACAAGTAAATAGAAACAGTACCTTCAGGGCAAGACCACACCCAGCTAAGCCTTGAACTTTTGAAAAGAAAATACTGAAAGGTCAGAGAAAAGGTGCAAATGTGGTTGAAGTAGGCCAGGATAGATCTTTGGCTTTAGAGGCTTGAAGGGTACAAGAGTGAAGGTGTCATCAGTTCTTCCTCTGTAGTTTCAGAGAGCCACTGAAGCCAGGCAGAGTGCAGCAGGGGCATTCCCTGACAGGCCATTGTGTGAAGTTGTGGAGGTGAAGCCTGGCTGACAGCAGAAACCTGAAGAAGACATTGGAGATGCCAGAGCTGATAGATATTTGCCAAGGAGAGCTGCATACAGGGAGTGGTACTAGCCTAAGAAAAAGATGTATGTTGCACGCAAAGCTGGAAGAGCTGAGCCATCTAAGCCCTTTGGAAGTAAAGTCTGAGAAGTTGCACATGGAGCTACTGGACTTGGTGTTTGCCCTGTTGGTTTTTGGACTTGTTTTGGTCCAGTATTTCCTCACTATGCCTCTATTCCTCCCTTTTGGAATGGAAATGTGTATTCAGTTCCATTGTATGTTTGGAGTATGTAATTTGTCTTTTGATTTTACAGGAGCTTACAGTTAAGAGATTGGCCTGGGTCTCCAAAGAGACTTTAGACTGTAGATTTTTGTTTGTTTTTTTCTCTTGTGCTTTCCCTGTATCTGACCATGCATTTTACTTTTTTGTCTGTCTCTGCTTCTTTTTAAAAATCATAGAATGTAAGCTTCAAGAAAGAAAAGATCTGGGGCCGGTGAGATGACTCAGCAAGTAAAGGTGCTTTCCNTTTTTTGGGGGGGGGTATTTTTTTAGAAGGGGTCTCCCTTTAGTCCCAGCTATACTAGAGCTCACTCTGTAGACCAGACTGGCCATGATCTCACAGAGATCTGCTAGCTCTGCCTCCAGAGTGCTGGGATTAAAGGTGTGCACCACCACGCCTGGCTCACTCTGTAATTTTTCATACCACTTATTGGTTAAGGTCTGTTTCCAAATATAATTTCCTTTTTTGTCCTTGTTGTTGTTTATTTTTAATTTTTGTTTTTTAAATTATTTATTTATTTATTTATTTATTGAAGAGTATGTTACAAATCAAATCTATACCCGTGTCCCCCTCCCTATCCCCCCACCCCACTGGAGCTCATACATTCTGTCAAACATGTTTTTCATCTTTTTCTCAATCTTTCTCAAAATACATAGAAGTTGACTGTTTCAAGCACAAGTTCACCGTTTCAGTCAGTTCTTCCATGCAGTCTTTGTTGTTGTTGTTCTTTCCAATATGCACCACTCCCAACTTCTTGGACAAAAGCTCAAAGAGCCCTGCACAAGAAATACTTCCTACTAGGTAATTGGCACTAGCATCCACAGATGAGTGATACCATTAGTCGTTTGTTTTTCTGGGACTGTGTTACTTCATTTAACATAATATCATCTATTTCCATCCATTTACCTACAAAGTTCATGATCATCTTT
The DNA here is from genome assembly GCA_009823505.1 of Rhizomys pruinosus. Taxonomy (NCBI): domain Eukaryota; kingdom Metazoa; phylum Chordata; class Mammalia; order Rodentia; family Spalacidae; genus Rhizomys; species Rhizomys pruinosus. The sequence goes on along the minus strand of VZQC01000256.1, from coordinate 328,551 downwards.
CTTTACTGCTGCATAGAACTCCATTGTGTAGATGTACAACAATTTCTCTATCCACTCATCAGTTGAGGGGCACTTGCGTTGGTTCCAGCTCCTTGCTATTGTGAAGAGAGCTGCAATAAACATAGCTGTGCATGTATCTCTGTGGTAAGATGAGTCTTGTGGTTACATGCCCAGGAGTGGTATGGCTGGGTCAGGTGGCAAGTTCATTCCAAGTCTTCCAAGGGTTCTCCACACTGCTTTCCATAGTGGCTGTACAAGTCTAAATTCCCACCAGCAGTGGATGAGTGTTCCCCTTTCCACATCACCTCTCCAGCACTTGGTATCATTTGTTTTCTTGATCCTAGCCAGTCTTATTGGAGTGGGATGATATCTTAAAGTGGTTTTAAATTGTATTTCCTTAATTATAGCTACATTGAACACTTCTTAAGATGTTTCTCAGCCATCTCTAATTCCTCACTTGTGAAGTCTCTGTTCAGCTCTTTGCTCCATCTATTGAGTGGGTCATTTGTTTTCTTTCTCCTTTGTTTTTTGAGTAGTTTATATATTCTAGAAATCAATGCTTTGTCAGATGTATCTGGCGCGAAGGTTTCCTCCCACTCTCTGGGTTTTATCTTCACTTCCTTGATTGCTTCTTTTGATGTACAGAAGCTTTTGAGTTTAATGAGATCCCATTTGTCAATTGTCGACCTTAATTCTTGTGCAGCTGCTATCTGATTTAGGAAGTCTTTTCCAATGCCTATGTCTTATAGTCTGCTGCCAACTTTTTCTTCTATTACCTTCAGAGTTTGGGGTTTCACATTAATGTCTTTAATCCATCTGGAGTTGAGTTTTGTACAGGGTGAGAGGTAGGGGTTTAATTTCATTCTTCTACAATTGGTGATCCAGTTTTGCCACCACCACTTGCTGAAGATGCTGTCTTTCCTCCAATGTGTCTTCTTGGCCCCCTTGTCAAATATGAGGTAGCTGAAATTGTATGTGCTCAAGTTTGGATCTTCAGTTTTGTTCTATTTGTCAATAGATCTGTTTTTGTGCCAGTACCAAGCTGTTTTTATGACTATAACCCTGTAGTATAGTTTGAAGTCTGGTATACAAATCCCCCCTGTATTGCTCTTTTTACTCAGGGTTGTTTTGGCTATTTGGGGAAATTTGATTTTCAAATGAAATTAAGGACTTTTTTTCTCCAAGCCTGAGAAGAAACTCTTGGGGATTTTAATTGTGATTGCACTGAATCCATACAAGAGTTTGGGTAGAATGGACATTTTTACTATATTAATTTTCCCAATCCATGAGCATGGGAGGTTTTTCCATCTTCTGATGTCTTCTTCAATTTCCTTCTTCAGGTGTTTAAAATTTTTGCTGTAGAGTTCTTTGGTGTCTTTGGCTAGGTTTGTTCCTAGGTATTTTATTGTTTTTGAGGGTATTGTGAGTGGGAAGGTCTCCTTGAATTCCTTCTTCAGTTGCTTGTTTTTGGTGTAAAGAAAGGCTACTGATTTTTCTAGGATAATTTTGTATCCTGCCACTTTGCTGAAGCTGTTAATCATTTCTAGGAGTTTTCTGGTGGAGTTTTTAGCATCCCTTAAGTAAACAGTCATATCATCAGCAAAAAGGGATAGCTTGACTTCTTTTTTTCCAATTAGTACTCCTTTAATTTCCTTTTCTTCCCTTATTGCCCTAGCAAGTGTTTCAAGCACTATATTGAAGAGGAGTAACAGTGGGCAGCCTGGCTGACAGACTGTAGACTTTTGAATAGAATTGATGCTGGTAAAGTCTATGGGTCTTTTAAGATTGGACTAAATGCATTTTGCATTTTATATGGTCATGAGCCTATGGGAGCCAGGGAGTGGTGGTTTGAGTGAGAATGTCCCCCATAGGCTTCAAGTATTTAGACATTTTGTCCCCAGTTGGTGGCACTGTTTTTGGAGGGCTTCGAAGTTGTGGCCATGCTGGAGGAAGTATTTCACTGGGAGTGGGCTTAGAGCATACAACAAGCCTTGCCAGCCTCCAGTTGCTCTCTCTTGGCTTCTTGTGCTCCTTAGAAGATGTGAACCTTGGCTTTCTGTTCTAGCCCCCATGTCTCCTGCCAGAATGGAATCTAATTCCCTGGAACTGTCAATTGTAAGCTCAAATAAACTCTTCCTTTTATAAGTTCCCTTGGTCATAGTGGTTTTTTTACAGCAACAGAAGAGTGACTAATACAGGCCTGCTGCCTACATCCCAAGTTCTAATGTGGCTTTTTGTGTGATTAACTTTGCATAGATCTTGTGCACACTGTCACTATTGCTATAAGTTAGTATGGGAAATTTTCCAGATGCCTAGCAGACCGTGTTTCCTGGAAACTTTCTCCCTGGAGACTAGTTCTCATACTTCTGAAGGAAATACACCAATCAGTGGTCCAACCCAACTTTAAAGCTTAATAACCACAATAATAAACAGCATAACAAACTATAACAGTGCAGTAGTGGCACTTTCATCTTGGGCCTAATCAACGGCAATCTCACGGGACATAAAGCCTTCTCAAAGGGAGGCAACTGATATGTACCAATATAAACACAGCCAGGTACACATGGCTGGAGAAGTCAGAGATCCTATAAAAAAATATGTCTGTTAAATCTCTAGATTTATGCTTCTCAAGGTGCTACACAATGAAATTTGCCATTATTTCTTTAGCATATCATTCATTATAAATCATTGATAGCCAGAATTTTGTAGAGCTTCATTTATTTATTTCATGTTCCTGGGGTTGGATATTGTATTGGCACTCAAATTTGCATTTGTTTGCTTCTGTTCTGTTTGCAATTAAAAAAAACAAAAAACAAAAAACAAAAACAAGAAAAAAACCTCACAGGTTTCAGGCAATTTTGTGTTATTTTTCTTCTACTGTGTTATTAGTCTTCATTAAGGATTAAGGAAATGATAAATTCATTTAAAAGGTATCATGGTTTTAATATAAATATATTCACTAGAATTAAAAATTAGTGTTTTATTACTGTTGTTATAGTTATTTCAAGCAGTGTTGAAAAATTCATTTTTGCTGGTGGAATTTGGAACAAAATTTTCTCCTGAAATTATGATAACACCATGAGAAATTTTCCTCTCAGATAGTGCCCCTATCAAAGGGGATGGAGAAATCATCTAAAATCCAAAATAGAGGGGACTGGAAAGATGGCTCAATGGTTATGAGCACTGATAGCTCCTGCAGATGACCTGGATTTGATTCCCTGAGCCCATGAGCCAGCTAATATCCATTTGTAACTACAGTTCCAGGGGATCCCATGCCCTCTTGTAAACTCCACGCTGTAATTGCAGGCATGTATTACACTTACATACATGCAGACAAAAGACAAAAGACTCATATACATAAAATAAAATAATAAAAAAATTAATCCAGAATAGAATGCATGGGACTGGTGTTGAATCTCCTTTCTGCAAAGAATTTAGATTGTATTTGCCTCAACCACATCTGCTAAATGAGTAAAAGGTTCTTGAGTTTGGAGACTGCCTGACAGTTCCTGACTCAACCTACACTGGATGAGCTTCTCAAGTCCCACTGACCCCAATCTTCATGAGCATCAGCAGTCTCTCCCACTGATCTAGAGCCAGGCTTCCCTGCAGACTAGTAAGGATCAACACATACATATCCCATCTCCTTTCCTTGAACCTTGGCAATATCTATCTGAGACTTCTGAAATGCTCCTTACTAGCTATGGCTGCACTGACCTCCTGGAGAGTCATCTGGTCCCTCCAATATAATCAAAAGAGGGAACCCTAGCCGGGCATGGTGATGCATGTCTTGAATCCCAGCACTCAGGAGGCAGAGGCAGATAAATCACTGTGAGTTCAAGGCCAGCCTGGTCTACAGAGAGAGCTCCATGCCTGCTGGGACCAAAGGGAAACGCTGTCTCAAAAAATACAAAGACACAAAAAAAATTTCATACCTGGTAAGAAGGTAAGAAAGCAACCAAGGAATATCAATTACACAAACAGAATCAGACTTCAACTCAACAAAAGAAGGCTTGAGATTCATACCAGAATCACAAGACACAAATGAAATCAAAATGCCAAAACAACAATGAAAAAAATAATAATATGAAAAATATGATCCTCCCAAATGCCACCAGTCTCATAGGAGAGTTCTACAATGAGAATTCCCTAGAGATAACCCACGATACACAACTTAAAAGAACAAACATAAATATGATAAAAGGACTCAATGAATTTATAGAGAACAAACAAGCCAATGACTGAAAGAACCAAAAGCAGATAGAGATAAACTTCTGATTGACTTCACAAAAGAGATAGAAATATGGAAGAAAACTGAGGGTGAAATGAAGAAGGAAGTAAAAATATTCAATAAGCCAATTTCAAACTGGAAGAGAAAGCTTCACCAATAGAATGAATGAAATGGAAAACAGAAGAACAAGATTGGATTAACTTGAAGAATTAGACTGCACAAAGAAAATGAAAACTTGAAAAAGAACAGTAATGGAATATGCCAAAAAAGTGGGACACCATGAAAAGAGCAAATTTACATATCATAGGCAAAGAGGAAGGAGAAGAATCTCAGGTAAATGGAATTGAGCAGCTCTTCAACAGGATTAAGGAAGAAAAAATTTCCAACATTAAGGAAAGACTTTCCCGTACAAGGAAAAGAAACATATAGAACACCAAATACCAGACTAGAAAGGAAACTGTCCAAAGCATAATATAGTAAAAACATTAAAATACACAGAATAATGAGAGAATATTGAAAGATGAAAAGATAAACAAGTCACTGTACTGGATTGCTTTACTTTCAAATGACTATCCTGGGTTGAGGGAGCCTCTATTGGGGAATTGACCCCATTAGATTGGCCTGTGGCCATGTCTGTGGGGTATTTTTTTGATTGTTGAGTGATATGGGAAGCACAAGAACACTGTGGGTGGTGCTATCCCTAGGGAGGTTGTCCTGCACAGTATAAGAAGGCAGGTTGAGCATGGACCAGGGGAGCAAGCCAGTAAGCAGCATTCCTCCATGGCCTGTGCTTCAGCTCCTGCCTCCAGGTTCCTACTCTGAGTTCCTACCTTGAGCTCCCTAAGTGATGAACTATGACCCAGGAGACGTAAGATAAATATATCCTTTCCTCCCCAATTTGGTATTGGTCAGACAGCTTTGCCACAGCAATTGAAAGCAAAGTAGAACTGTCACATGTAAAGGAAAAACATGAAAATTACATCTAACTTCCAATGCAAACTATGGAAGCCCAAAGAGGCAGTTCTAAATAACCATAGATGTCAGCTCTAAATGACCATAGATGCCAATCCTGAATAATTTATCCAGCAGAAGTATCTATTGTAGTTGAAGTGGAAAGAAAAATCTTCCATGACATGGACAGGCTGAAACAATTCATTTCCACCAAACCAAAACTTCAGAGAATACTCAAAGCAAACAAAATTCTGAAGAAAAAAAAGACTACACCCCAGAGTCAATAGAAAGAAACTAAATGAAGATTTAATTGTTGACCAAAAAAAAAAAAAGACCAAGAATTAAAAATAATTAAACTTTTGGTAAATAGTACATCTTTCAATAATAACGTTAAATATTAATGGCCTGAACTCTCTGGTCAAAGGACACAGGCTACTTGAATGGTTTAAGCAATAAAATTCATCTTTTGAAATCCATAAGACACTTTAAAGGACAGGCAATACCTTTGGGTGAATGGTTGGAAAAAATACTGTAAGCAAATAATACTAAAAAACAAATAGGAGTTTCAATTCTAATATCTGAAAAAATAGACTTTAAAACTAATCAGAAGAGATAGAGTGTCACTTCATTCATATTAAAGGAAGAATTAACCAAGAAGATATTACAAACATGAACATATATGTATCAAACTCTGGTGTACTCAATTTCATAAAAACAGTACACAGGACTTTAAGACACAGATTAACTCTAATACAGTAGTAGTAGGTGACCTCAATACCTCACTATCTCCAATAAGAGAGGTCAACAGGACAAAGAATAAACAGAGGGACATCTGAACTAAATGATTCAATACATCAAATGGACTTAACAGACATCTACAGAATATTCCACCAAAGCACCAAAGAATGCACTTTTTTCTGTTCAGCAGCCTGTGGAAGCTTCTTTAAAATAAATCATGTACTAAGAGACAAAAAACTCAACAAATACAAAATAATTGAAATAATTCCATGTATTCTATCAGATCATAACATAATAAAGCTTAAAATCAGCACCAAAAAGAAACTCTAGTAACTACAAGAACTCATGGAGATTAAACAACAAACTGTTGATTGATGAATGGTTCAAAGAATAAATTAGAAAGAAATAAAAATATCTCTGGAACTAAATGAAAAGTATAATACAATACAACAAAACATCTGACATACCTAAAAAAGCAGTCTGAAGAGGGAAGGTTATAGTTCTAAGTACTGATATTTAAAAAATTAGAAAATGGAGAGCTATACAAGCAGCCATGGCATAAAGGGGAAGAAGGAGCTTGTGAGAAGCTGGATAATAAGAGACAGGTATTATCAAGGGTGAAATGGGGTACTTTAACTGAAGAGGCAGGATGGACAGTTAGACAGGGAAAGAGAGGTTTAATACTGCTTAGCTGGTGTGGAAAATCAGTGAGAAATGCATTAGTTTAGCCTACTGAAAAAAATACACATATATCTTTACATGTGTTCATGTGTATAGCATAATACAAGAAATAGTGCCAGGAAGGAGAAACCTCCTTTTGATTTGTTGAGGGTAGTCCAAGAGACAGGAAAAATTACACAATCTCTTTCCCTAGCCCTTTACTATTTCCCAGAGCATTATTTCTGAAGACAGGACATACTTCAGACACAGGATTTAAATCAATAGAGCCAGAATCAAGGTCCCAACTGAAGATTAGCTCTCATTGTTTTGGAGGACACTATGTAAACTGCTAAGGGAGAATATTAATTGGTGGTCCAACCCCAGCTGTAAGGACTAATATCCACAACAATGACCAGCACAGCAAACTATATTGGTGCAGTAGTGGTGCTTATGTCTTGGGTGTACTGTGTAAACTGCTAAGGGAGAATATTAATTGGTGGTCCAACCCCAGCTTTAAGGACTAATATCCACAACAATGACCAGCACAGCAAACTATATTGGTGCAGTAGTGGTACTTATGTCTTGGGTGTAAGCAACAGCTACATAATTAGACTTAAAGCCCAATAAATGCATGGAAATTCGTGTGTGGTACTGTAAATATAGCCACATACACATGGCTGGAGAGGTCATAGATCTTAGAGAAAACCCTAGTCAAATGTAATTTGGGGGGTTATAGGATGTTACAAATGGCAGAAGGGTTATAAAGTTGATTAAGATTTTTTTGTATGAAATGCACTAAAGTTCAATTACTTTTTTAATGCTAAAAAAAAAGAAGTATAAGGAAGAAATACAGCACATCCAGGGTTCTATACTTTCAGGAAAAAAATTTACTAGAGTAAATAACCTAATTCCAGGTGTTTAACAGTTAACAAAGAAATGTCATACTATGTCATCCATGATGTAGCAGAAAATTGTTACCAAAATCTGAGGTCCATATTGGACTTCAGTAAAGCTACCAAAATTTAATAGAAAGAGGAAAAAATATTCATAGTTCAGAGACAAATTCCTAAAAATCTCGTTGACCACATAAACCTAGTTACCTAAAGAACAAATGGGAGATATGTTTAATATTTTTAAGGTGTTGATTTAGTTTTTTCCCTTACTTTGTTTTTCATATCTGTATTTGTAGGCAAGATAAACACAGTCACTTCCTATGGAAATTTAGAAAATTGCTGTGCCAAATAAAAATGTTAAGAGAATTTAGAGGAATAAAGGACTATTCAAGACTATTGCAATAAGAAATGAGATTGCTGCAGCTCCTCTGAAACAAAGGCTCAGTGGGATGTGAGCAATGGAAATGTGATGGAACAGCAGTAGAGGATTTTCAGATGTGTGTATGATCCTTGTGAAAGGAGAACATTGACACTCGCATGTCAAATGTCCTTTACATTTTCTCAGGCTCTTGTCAAACCAAGTGAACAATGGAAGCAGACCAGGGGCTAGGAGTGGAGTGTCTATGTAAGAGCTGTTCAAACACTTGGAAATGAACAAACTAGTGTTTCCTAAAGAGAACCTGCTTTGCTATATAAACTCTTAAGTCCTCTACTTCTCAGAATGCTGGTCTTACAAGGACAGAACAATTGATGTCATTGCTCCTGTAGTCTGAATTACAAATACCCTCTCTTTCCTCTAAGCAATGTAGATCAAGGCCTGTGGAGAGCAATAGGTGCTGTTTGTCAAACCTAGACCTTCTGAGTAGTAGTAGCCTATTTGGATCTACACGCACAGCTGATACCTTCCATGGCATGCCAAGTATTTTCTCTGTCTGGGGAGAATCTGCCCCACTGTCCTAATAAAACAGGCTATAAAATTTGGCAAGGAAATGTTGGTAAATGCAATTAGGCTATTGTTTTTTTTCTTAATTTGCTTTTAGGGAAATTGGGCTCCTACTTTATGCTGAGATAAGGAGATATGGACACATATATTATTTCTTAGTTATTGTATTACAAAGGAATCAACCTCTGAATCTCTGGTACTTGAGAAAGACATGCCTAGGTTGTAGAATTGTGAAGAGGTAAGAATATTTATATCTCAAAAGAAGCAGTAGTAGAATTTACACATTTTGTCAAGTAAATACAATTGACAGCTTATCACTGCTGGATGAGGGAGAGTCTGACTTTTTTAAGTGAGTGATACTAGATAGGCAGACCAGGCTCTAGTAGTTGGACAGACACTAAGGGACGTCTGGGTATGCACACTTGACTCTATAAGCCTTAATATGAATGCATGAAATCCTTTGGGGAAACTATGGGTGGTGGTGCTGAGAGGGGAAAAGGTATAAATATGATTAAGATATATTGTGTGAAATGAACAAAATTTCCATAAAAATAGACATTGAAAAAAATAGACATTATATTTCACTTGAATTCAGACAACCTAAGAACAAGTCTGTCTTGGTAAGACTAGAGCTTGGAAGTAGTTAGCTGTCAGAATGCTAATCTAGAAGTGTGATGGCCGGGGTGGCACATGCCTTTAATCTTAGCACTCAGGAGGCAGACACAGGTGGATCTTTGTGAGTTCAAGGTCAGCCTGGTCTACAGAGTGAGTTCCAGGACAGCTGGGGCTACAGAGAGACCCTGCCTGGAAAAGACCAAAAAAAAAAAAAAAAAAAAAAAAGTGTGATGGCCCTTAATCACCTGAGTACCACCAACCTTATGTTGTTAAAATAGAAATTATTGAAGTAATCTAGAAAGAAGATATAGACTCAAGAGATAAATGGACTCATTTAGATTTTCAACTTCATTCTATGAAATGCTCAATCTTTAATTTGCATAGTTCACTCTTGTTTGGTAAAATACAATAGAGTACTGGTCGTGGTGAGAGACATCTGTAATCTCAGGGTCTAGGAGATAGAGCCTGGAAGACTAGGAGTTCAAGATTACCTTCATCTATATAGTAAATTCAAGATCTGTCTCAGCTACATGAGATTCTGTCTAAAAAAATCCCTAAATGATAAACAAATAGAATAAAAAGTGATTTTATTTCTCTGATATTTACTTAGTAACAAAAGGGGCCACACACATATACACCAATAACTTTACAATAAGGTAAACTTTAAAAAGAATTGTGTTGAGTGTTCAAGAAACAAGAGAAAAGTGTCAAAATGACTTCATTAAATTTAAGAGAATTCATAAGAAAACAATTACAATTTAGAGAAAATAAAATAAGTCTTCTAAGCTCCAAAAGAACTAAATATCTTTATCGAAATATTGTTTTTGACTTTTTTTGAGACAGGGTCTCCCTGTAGCCCCAGCTGGCCTGGAACTCATTATGTAGACCAGGCTGGCCTTGAACTCACAGAGATCTGTCTGACTCTGCCTCTCAAGTGTTGGGATTAAAGGAGTGCATCACTACTCCCAGTTCTCAAAATATTTTCACAACAAGCTTTTAAGATACAGTTTGAAAAACATGCTTTAAACATTCAGTCTGAAAAAGCATGTTAAGATTATTCATTAGGTCATTTTAAACTTGCATACACGGCACCAAACGTGCTCTATCTCTTCTAGCCATTTGGTATGCGCCACCACACCCAGCATATCTTCTAGCCATTTTGATTCAGGCACAAATATTACACTATTCCTGTAATGTACTCAAGGGTTTAAAAGATAACTGACAAATAGACACAATTACAAGGAAAAGGGGTAGATATTATTTTAATAGTAAATAACATAAAGTAGTAACACATGAAAGGAGAAATCAGTGATTTATGTCAGAAAAATCTTCAAAGAAGGAAAAGGACTCATAGGAGAATGAAAGTGCTTTGGTAGCATGATGTTGACAAGAGAGCTAGGAAGAAAGCACAGGAATGAACACATAATGAGTTAGAAGGAAAGGTAGGGGAAACCTCAGAAGACAAATTTAACTTTTACTCTTTTCTAATTTAGTGGGCAAATACTAGTCTAAATGATTATTTTAAAACACAATGACATTATGTCACATCTCTGTCCTCACCCACTCTGTAGTTTTCTTATTCTATTTCAAAAATTTTTAGAACCCTGTATTTTATGTTTTCTAGCACTAAACGCTTATTACTGATCATATCTCCAAACTCCAACTCTAACTTCCATTTTTCTTAGGTACTAATGGTCAAACTGAATTACCCATTTCAGTTTCCAGGACAGGTCAGATGCATCCCTGTCTCTCATTATTATGTGACTGGGTATTCCCATCCTTCTAAACACAGGAATAGTGCCACTACCTGTAGATACTTTCTCAAATATCAGATGCAATACAAATTACCTTCCACCTTTAGCAGAGCAAAATTTATGATAATTTTAAACATTATGTATTTGAACAACTTGTTTTTCCTACAAAAGGGTAAGTTAAAATATTTAAGGAGAAGTTACTGAATAAACAGACAATCTTCTTCAGAGGTTACAAAAATTAAAAAAAAATTAGAAAGAGAATATCACATGTTTTGTAGCAACAGTTCTATATTTATGAAAAATAAAATAAAATTACAAAGCTAAGGGCTGAAGAGATGACTCAGAGATTAAGAGCACTGAGTATCCTTGTAGAAGACCTAGGTTCAAATCCCAACACCCACATGGTGGCTTACAACCATCTGTAACTCAAGTTACAGGGGATCTAACACCCTCTTCTGTCCTCTTCAGGGACCACATGACACACCTGCACTTACACATGCAGATACCATTCATACAGATAAGATAAATAAAAATAAATAAAATTTAAAACATATATCTCTAATATAAATACTCTTGGACATATTTATTTATATAAGGAGATAAGGGAGAGAGAGGAGATATAGAAAAAGTAGCATTCTGATGACATAGTTAATATTTCTGATTTAAGACCTATGTACATTTTATATATTAAAAAAATACAAAGTTGTTTGTAGCAGCACATGTACTTAATACCCAGTACTGGGGAGGCAGAGTTAGAGGCAGACAGATTTCTGGGAGATCCAGGCTAGCCTGGTCTATTCAGCAACTTCCAGATGAGCTGGAACAGTGAGACCCTATCTCAAAAAAAATAATAAATAAATAAATAAATAAATCTCAAATATTGGAGACAATTGGACAAATCGCGCTTCTATTATACACACAACTGGGACCAAGTCATGTCACCAACATTTTCAACATAGATTCCCAAGGAGAATATTTACAAAGTCTAATGTAAATTTTTGATCTTTTGTTATACTCATTAAGATATCACTGTAGTTAATCAATTTCTTCCTTATATCATTTGCAGAATAAATAAATTTCAGTGTAGGAGAAAAGATAATTCTATAAATATTTCAGATGAGATTGGGTGCTATGGTTGTTGTATTAGTCACTTTTCTGTTGCTGTGATAAACCACCATGATCAAGGGAACTTATAAAAGGAAGAGTTTATTTGAGCTTACAATAGATGGTTCCAGGGAATCAGAGTCCATTGTGCCTGGAGGCATGGTGGCCAGGGCTGGAGCAGAAAGCCAAGGTTCATATCTGGCAGTGAGCACAGGAAGTCAAGAGAGAGACTGGAGACCACAAGGCTTGTTAATTTCACTAAGCCCACCCCCAATGATATAATTCCTCCAGCATGGCCACACCTTCTAAGATCTTCCATAACAGTGCCACCAACTGGGGACAAAATGTCTAAATGCTTAAAGCCTATGGGAGACACTCTCATTCAAACCGCCACAGGGAGATAGAGAGATGAGAGATACAGAGCGAGATACGAGGTAGAGAGAGATAGAGAGAGAGATGGCGAGGAAAGCGAGGAGAGAGAGAGGGGAGAAAAAAAAAAAAAAAAAAAAAAAAAAAAAAAAAAAAAAAAAAAAAAAAAAAAAAAAAAAAAGAAGAGAGAAAGAAAGAGAGAGATAAGAGAGATATAAGTACTTAGGAGAGCGAAATGTAGATAGAGATTGATATAAAGATGAGTATTGAGTAGAAAGAGGATACGAGATAGAAAGAGATATCGGGAGCTTAGTAAAATTATAGCTAGAAATATATTATAAGATATTCAAAAACACAAAATCCTACAATATTGAATTTTATGTTATACTAATTACTTTTCTCATGGTTTTGACCAAATGCCCAACAAAAGGCACTTTAAAGAAGAGATATTTATTTTGACTCACGGAGTCAAGAATTACAGTCCATTATGGTTGAGAAAACATGGTGGCTGGTATTTCTCTATCAATGACACTAAGCATTTGGAACTTGGCTTCATCACATCTTTGTGTTCTTCCAATACAAGGTGTCAGCAAGACAAGCAAGGAGATATAACCTTCAAGGCAATCTGCACAGAACTACTTCCATTAGTTGTACCAGACTAAAGTTTCCATAATCTCACCAAACAGCACCATTTGCTGGGGACAAAGTTTTAAAACACATAACCCCATGGGTGATATTTCGTTCTCAAACCAGAACAGATGGTTGAGTGTGTGTTCTTGTTTTGTGGTAGTGGTTGTTTTCATTTCTCCATGTGTTACTTTAACATTTTTATTGACTTCTCTTTCCCAAAGAGTCCTAAAAGCAATGACAACTCAGTGTCTTTGAGAAGCCATATGCACATATAACATGAACTCTAATTAGTACTCAGTGAAACCAGTTTCACTGGGAAAACATAGCTTGCTTCAGGTTTAGGATAACTAATGTTTAGAAATGACAAAAGGTTGTTTATGATGCACAAAATTAATGAGTTTATCAACAATTAATGTGATAGTGCAAAATGAAATGGATTTACATTGCCAAAGGAAAGATAATATAAACCCAAAAATTATAACTGCAACTAATGTATACAATCAAATACATTTTAGATATACAGAGTTAAAATGATCCTCAAAATGATAGAAGCTAAAAAAAGGGAAACATTAATTTTGTAAACAGCTAATGATCCAGCAACACACTAAAATAATACCAGTAATGAGGAGAAAAAAAATTAACCACATTTTTATGGCTTTAAGATGTATTTCATGTGTTTCAATTTAAGGAATAAGTATGGATGCTACAGAAGACATTTTCTGATTGTTTTTTGCTGATTTTTTTCTTAAGACAGATTCTAATGTAGCTGAATGAGAATGTCCCCCATAGGTTTCAAGTATTCAGACATTTTGTCCTCAGTTGCTGGTAATGTTTTGGAAGGTCTTAGAAGGTGTGGCCTTGCTGGAGGAAGTACATCACTTGGGGCTGGCTTAGTGAGTTCAACAAGCCTTGACAGTCTTCAGATGCTCTCTCTGCTTCCTGTGCTCATTGGAAGATGTGATCCTTTGCTTTCTGCTCCAACTCCTGCTACCATGCCTCTCCTCCATGATGGACTCAAATTCCCTGGAACCTTCAATCAAAAGCTCAAATAAACTCTTCCTTTTATAAGTTCCCTTGGTCATGGTGGTTTTATCAAAGCAACAGAAAAGTGACTAAGACAGTAGCCTTGGCTGTTATCAAACTGTGTATTTGAGTATAATTTTGAACTTTTGATTCTTCTACTTCCACTTCCCAAATGCTGGGATTACAGAGATGTTTTCTTGTATGCGATATTCAGATAATACAAAAAGATGAAAAGAGCCACTCTTATGAAGTCATTAATGTGATAATTGGTGAGTTAAAAGATAAAATTATTTTTAAAAATTTTGGTAATTTAGTGGAGAGTGCTAAATCTGCTCTACAACTGCATACTGATTTTAGCATTTAAATAGGCAAATAGGTAAAGCAATAGGACACAGACTTTAGTGGAGAAAGAAATTTTTCATTACTTGAACTAATTTATAAGCCACTATTAATGACACATCTAGACATCAATGGTATGTGGATAAAATCCATTAAGTATCTCAAGCTCTTCATAGAAAATGATCCTTTGAAATGCTCAATGATAAGCCTTTATATCTTACTTTCAATGACTAGGAAATACAAGTCTATGTAATAAAATGGAATGACACCACAAGGAAAGAGTCATTATATGCATCGTCTACTTTTTTTCTTATTTATTTATTTAATTTATTTTGTATGAATGTACTATCTGCATGTAGGTTTGTGCACCACTGTCGTGCAATGCAGTGGAGGTCAGAAGAGGGCGTTGGATTCCCCTGGAACTGGAGTTCTCCTGGAATTGGAGTTACGGACGGTTCTCAGCCTCCATGTGGGTGCTGGGGATTGAACCTGGGTCCTCTGCAAGAGCAGTCAGCACTCTTAAACGCTAGGCCATCTCTCCAGCCCACATCATCTACTTTTATCAAGGAATTAATACTAGAAAAAGAGGTAACTGCTTCTATATTAGCATAAACTAAAGAAAAATAGCGAATGTAGCAAATGCACCCATAGTGTTTCATTGGAGACACATAATGGGATATTTTGACATAATTTGAAATAGTGAAATCGTATTATGTGACACTGAACACTTCTGGTTTTCAAAATATGACATCAAATTTATTTATAAACCTCCAATTGAGGTTTAAAATATATGTCCACTTTTCCTAAAGTTGTATGGGCTTGTGAACATTGTAATTAATGGAGCACAACTATGAAGATATTTTGTGACTTCCAAAATTTGAACATAAAAAGCTATGTATTTTGTGCATGATAGTGTCATGTTCCTTGTTCAAAAGTATAAATACAACTACATGAGGCTACAAAGCTGTTAACGGATGGAAGCAGAAAATTCAGTCAACAGTTCAGAGAATCCATGCCAGAGAAAAGACATATGAATAAATGGTCATGGACCTTTACACAGGTAACAGTGAATGACCACAAAAAGCAAACAAGTTTCTTTGCTAACCAGTGTCAACTCCTAACCTAATCTTTTTTTTTAATTCTTTCTTTCTTTCTTTCTTTCTTTCTTTCTTTCTTTCTTTCTTTCTTTCTTTCTTTCTTTCTTTCTTTATGTATGTATGTATGTATGTATGTATGTATGTATGTATGTATGTATGTGTATGAATGTACTGTCTGCATGCAGGTTTTGTGCACCCGTGTCATGCAATGCCGCGGAGGTCGGAAGAGGGTCTCGGATTCCCCTGGAACTGGAGTTCTCCTGGAATTGGAGTTTCAGACGGTTCTCAGCTGCCATGTGGGTGCTGGGGATCGAACCCGGGTCCTCTATAAGAGTGGTCTGTGCTCTTAACCGCTAGGCCATCACTCCAGCCCCCTTAACCTAATCTTATAAGTACAATAGCATAATTCTTTTATGTCTCAAAATCTGGGAAAGGTTTTTTAATGTAGAAGACCAACTGGAAAATTTTTAACTTTTCATGTGAAGGATGGAATGAGGGAGGTAAAAATGAGTTTACTTGTTGGAAATACAAACAATATGCTGAATAAAGTATGTTTGCAACCTGATAAAAATATAACAAAATACAATTAATAAATCTGTGCATATAAGAGGGTTGTTTCTATCATAGTCTTTGTTACTTGAAAGAATTGCTTTTTTTGAAAGACTGATAAACAAAGTTAAAGTAAATTTGATTAGAAATGAGAATGGAGTTTGGGAAGACTATGACTCTTTAAAATTGTAATCCAGATCCTAGAAGAAAGTAAGAATTAACATAGGATTTGAAAAGCAGTTAAAAGATATACTTGAGAAGAATTAAAGATAGAATGAACCCAGGGAGATCAAAGGGAAGCTTGAAAGATATGATAAAATCACTTTGTTCTGTAATTCTGTGTTTTATGGGAATGTACCGCCTACTAGTTTGAGAAATCATTTTGGGCAAGGACATTATCTTTACCTTTGTACTTATAATGACTAGGATACTGCCTGCCATGTTTAGGACATTCACAAAATGTCATTAAAGAAAAAGGAAGGTAGACATTGGAAATTTAAAAATAGAAAAAGCTGTACACATATATCTATCCAAAAATCTTAACACAGAATCCATAAAGAAAGAGGTATTTATTTATGACTAAAGCTCTATATTCTTTTTTTAAATTATTTTTTTTTATTTTTTAAGAAAAAAATTATTTATTTTTTTATGTGTATGAGTGTACTATCTGCATGCAGGTTTGTGCACCCATGTCGTGCAATGCCGCAGAGGTCAGAAGAGGGCGTCGGGTTCCCCTGGAACTGGAGCTAAGGATGGTTCTCAGCCACCATGTGGGTGCTGGGGATCAAACCTGGGACCTCTGTAAGAGCAATCGGCGCTCTTAACCGCTAGGCCATCTCTCCAGCCCCATAAAGCTCTATATTCTTGACTCTGAGTGCTGGTCTATTTGTAGTGCTGGATGAGCCAGCATGACATTCAAACTGTACACTGCATAATTAGAAATGATATACATATATGTGTACATATATATAGAGAGAAATTGAATTAATCCACAACCATTTTAAAACAAATGCAGCTACATTTAAAGACGAGTTTTCAGCTTATTAAAATGGACTTTAAGAGATTACCTTAGTTTTCAAAACATGTTATAGATAAAAAAAAGTCCCATTGATAAATAAGGACATGTGTCATTGTATTGCTACCACAAAGTGTTTATGTGCACAATCACAAAGATATATAACATCCCTAAAAGACTATTGATTGAATCTTTTTTTTTTTAATTTTAATTTATTCTTTATGGGTATGAATGTGCTGTCTGCATGTAGGTCTGTGCACCCGTGTCGTGCAATGCTGCGGCGGTCAGAAGAGGGCGTCGGATTCCCCTGGAACTGGAGTTCTCCTGGAATTGGAGTTACAGACGGTTCTCAGCCGCCATGTGGGTGCTGGGGATCGAACCCGGGTCCTCTGCAAGAGCAGNTATTTATTTATGTGTATGAATGTACTGTCTGCATGCAGGTCTGTGCACCCATGTCGTGCAATGCCGCGGAGGTCAGAAGAGTGTGTCAGATTCCCCTGGAACTGGAGTTCTCACGGAATTAGAGTTACAGACGGTTCTCAGCCGCCATGTGGGTGCTGGGGATCGAACCCGGGTCCTCTGCAAGAGCAGTCAGCGCTCTTAACTGCTAGGCCATCTCTCCAGCCCCATTGATTGAATCTTATAAACAGAATAATTGGACTTTAGAGATACAAGTACCTTGCCAAAAATTTCACATGTAATACATACATCTGAAATGTGACAAAAATAAAAAATAACCAAATGCAAATTAGTTTTACTTCCATGAAATAAGGACTATTTCAGCTCACATGTGGCTATAATCTGAGGTGTGTTTAACTCCAAAATACTTGTAGATAGATAAAAATGGCCAGTGTGTCTGTAATACTTAATTTTAAAACACTAATTTAGAGACTCTCACAGTTTTGCATATTTACTTCTGCACATACAAAATCCCCGAAAAGCAAGTCAGAAAAATTGACAATATTTTTGTACAAAGAAAAATTGAAGTTACATAAAGCAATATGAAAGATGTTGTTTTCTTTGCTAAACTTGCTATGATAATAGCTGAAATTAATTTCTCAAAGCTAAGAAATTTGGCAGAGGTATTCCGAGGTAAGAGTATCCCTATGAGAAAAAAAAAGAAATTAAAAAATGCATGAGGGAAGTTCACGAGTAGAAAAATCCTTGTTCACCTTTCCAGATGTCACAAAGTGGTGGCTGGTGTTAAAAAATTATATACAGAAAACTCTCCTGGGAAGGAATCAAGCCAACAGCTTTAAAGAACAAAATAGCCACAGACATGTTTAAAGGAGTACAGAGTCTGAGAAAACCTGGATGAAGTCTTGGAAGTAGAAATTCATAAAGAAATAACAAGTCTTTAAATACTAGGCAAAGAGAGAAGAGAGAACAGGCATGGATACAAAGACATCCCACAGACATGTAAGGTGGGGCCTGAAAGTAAGAGGAATGGGCCGTTAAAGGGTGGAGGTGAGACTGATACGGAAAATCACACACACACACACACACACACACACACACACACACACACACACACATACACAGAGTAAAAGCACAAGGTTAATACTTCTATTGCCAAAATGACGGTACTGAGCTTTAGAAAGGATTTGGAAACAAGAAAACAGAAGGAATCTGCATTATTGCAGCATGGCTGGTAAGCTCATAACTTTAGTACTGAGGAGTTCAAGGATGAATGTACTCTAATGAATTATTGTAGCTGAATTGAACACATTTTTTACACATTATTTACTAAAATATTTGAAAATGCTTATCAGCATTTTCTTAACTTGGTATTTTTATTTTTAAGATTTGAAGTAAGTGTTAAAGATTGGGCTCTAGTGTTGCTGGACAATGACCTCAGGACTTTTTAAAGCATATTGTAAGACATGTGATAGCTTGCTCTGTGGAAGGACAAAGTTGCGGACTTTGGGACTCTAAGGAGATACTATGCTTTAAGGAGAAAGTGGAAAAACATTACTTTTATTTCAATGAAGCAAATGTTTGATCGGGAAAACAGTAACAATAAAAACAATTTCACTTTGAGGCCATCTGTCTAAATATTACTGAAATATGTGAAGACATTTCCCGACAGCACTATCAACAGCCTGGACCCAGTGGTAGGAGGTTGTTTGTGAAGGTGGCATAACTCAAGGTGCCAGAGAAATGAGACAAATTTTTTCTCATTGCTTTACTCAGTCTACATGGTCAGAACAGGCTTAAAAAGAGATTACTAAGCTCTTCCAGGAAAGCAACACAGAAAAATAGAAACAGGATGCTAATGCATAGTGTAAAAGGAGTTGGACGCTAAGCAGATGCTGCTGTCCTTTGAGTGACAGAAGGAGCACAAAGAGGTAGACAAACAAAATAATAAATTCATAGACTTAGGTACCACATGCATGAGTGGCACTATGAAATGTGCAATGCAGAGACCAGATTAAAAAGACTGAATGCCCTGTAGTTTATACCAAAGTCCATGATGCAAATTAAAATCTATGAAAAAGAAGGAGAAAGAAACTAAAAAGAAAGATGTTATCAGAAAAAGACTAGAACTGAATAAGCAACATTCCTTTACAATTAAATTTTTTGTTTCCCATTTATGATGTTGTCTACAGACAGCAGGTGTCACTTATGGTTAGAATTTTTTTTCTAATTTCATTTGTAAAGTATGTATGAGTTAAAAGACTTCTCATGCCTATTTGAAGAAATAACCAATTGACTAATGCATTTCTATTTTTCTTTTGGGGCTTAAAAATGTAAGCAAACACTCAGATGTACTTTTAACTACAGTGAGTTGGGAGACCTTGTAATTAATGTCTCCATAATCTACTCCCCTAGTCTGATCACACACACCCACATACTCTAAGAACAACCTTGGGATCACTTGGAAATGCTTCCAGAAGTGGCAAAATTGTCTTCCTCTCCCTATCCCTATCACTTCCCCTTCACTATCAAAGCAGAATTAATCATTAAAGATGAAGCTAGAAGATAGTCAGTCCCACAACTGGACAGACTTCTTACCTATTTTTCTAATGTTAGAGCCATGGGGTTACCCATAGAAATGTGATTTGCATAAAAAGACATTCTTCATTCCCATTGCAACATCTGTTCACAACTTCTAATGTGGGGCAGTATTGCTTAAGAGTTCAGTGAAACAGTCCCAAGACCATTGTTTGTCCTGAGGGTGCATTTGTTTTCCCTTAAAATCACATCCATGTAAATTACCTACATCCTTTTGCTTCTGTGTACAAGTGAAGAGTGTACTTAAGCTTCAAACCTTATTAGGACTTCAAATTTTGTGGATCCCTTGCACATTCATATTCCTAAATTAGTATGTGTTTTCTCCTGCTAATCTTTGCTCGTTTGTGTAAACTGTTTAAAATTTCAGAGGAGAGAGAATTCTCTTCCCTCCCCCACTTCAAAGAATCTGTGACCATTCTTCAGTGAATGGACTTCAAATTCTACCTGATTATATTAAAGAATGGGGGAATGGGATTGCATTAATGCTTTTTCTTTAATTAAGAGAGGATGGAGAGGTGACTCAGTTGTAAGAGTATTTATTGGCTGCTCTTGCAGACAGCCCAGATTTGAATCCCAGTTTCCACATGACGGCCAACAACCGTCCTTAACTCCAGTCTCAGGGTATCCGATGCCTTCTCCTGGCATCTGGGTGAATTACATGACATGGAAGGTCTTAAATACATCCAGGCAATACATTCATACACATAAAATAAAAATATTTTTAATTAAGGGAAAACAACAAGATTGTTAAAAAGATGCAGTGAAGTAGATGACAGTATAAAGATGAAGATGTTTAAGAGGAAAATAGGGAAGTTTTGCTGGATAGTTTTAGTTGTCACCTTCAAACAACTAGGAGCCTCAATTGAGGAATTTCCTCCATTGGACTCTACGTGGTCATGTCATGTCTGTGGGGCATCTTCGTAAATGTTGAGTGATTTGGTAGGGCTCAGCCCACTGTGAGCAGTTCCACCCATGGGCAGGTTGTCCTGCATTGCATAAGAAAGCAGGCTGAGCATGGGTCTCAGAGTGAGCCACTGAGCAGCAGTCCTCCACCATCTGTGTTCCAGGTTCCAGCCCTGAGTTTCTACCTTGGGCTCCCTCAGTGATGAACCCAGAAGATGTAAGATAATAAAAACCCTTTCCTTCCCTAGTTATTACAGGTCAGAGTGTTTTGTCACAGCAATTGAAATTCATTCTTTTTGTTCTCAAGATAAAGACTTGTAAGTCAATTGCTTAAGTAAGTTGGTGGCAACAGACTTTCCAAGAACCATTGCTCCACTGAAGAAAGAAAACCTCTGTCACTTTCAAGGACCTCTGATTTTTCCCTTATCATACTCACTAACTATAGATTACTGGAAATTCAGATGGCTCACGTTAATAGTAACAAAAATGTCCTTTGCAAGGGTACAAGTACCTACATGCATCTGCATACAAAAGTTAATGAGCTGTGTATGTTCTGATTTGATATTCACAGTCTTTTCAGGGGGGGGGGAAACCTGTTACTTTTATCTCCATTTTACAGATATAAACATTGAGTTTCAAAGTTTCCACATTTCTATGAAAATCAGCCAATTTTCATCCCATTATTATATTTGACTATGTGTAGACTTAATGTAATAGTCTCTTAAAAAATTCAAAATGTGGACATACAGTAATATCTCCAAGGATTTACTTCTCAAATGTGTCAGCACAACTGACTGACTTTTGGGGAGGCTATGTGCCTTCTGCATTTTCACATGCTGATGCATCTTCTCTGGCAGTATCAGTCGTAATCATGAGCTTCAAGTTCTGGAAAGAGCTTATGTTCTGTTTATCTGGGTTCCTGTTGCCTCATCAAGTCATGCAGCATTATTAATCTTTTGAGAACTGAATCTCACATCTGGTCTAGAATTCCTGTATGAGATTGTCCTAATCAAGCAGAGTACTTAGCAGTAAGGCACTGATGTGGGAATGACTGCTGCTCACCAGAAGATTGCGGTTTTCATAGGCTTCACCATCTCCACATCCTCCCAGACATAGTGGCCATCACATATGATGTAACAACAGAGTCCATCCTTACTATTATATAAGGCTAGACTATTGTGCAGTTAATTTTGTGACTTATTGAATTAATGACATATATATCACAAGGAAGAAATAGAGAAGTGTAGTGGCAAAGGACTGAAGAAATGGACAGGCAGCTGATGAAGAAGATAAATAAATCACTTCTGTGAAAATTAGTGTAAGAAGGTGGGTGTGATAGAGCATGACTTTAATCCCAGCCCTTAGGAGGCAGCAGCAGGTGTATTTCTGTGAGATGGAGGCAGCCTGTTCTACTTAGTTTCAGGCCAGCTGGGGCTACAAAGAGACATTGTCTCAAACAACAAAAAGAAGAAGTTAGGATAATGACAATGATACTGTGACAAAGAATGCTCAATAAAGAAGAAATGCTGGGGCTGGAGAGATGGCCTAGCGGTTAAGAGCACCGACCACTCTTACAGAGGACCCAGGTTCGATCCCCAGCACCCACATGGCGGCCGAGAGCCGTCTGAAACTCCAATTCCAGGAGAACTCCAGTTCCAGGGGAATCTGAGACTCTCTTCTGACCTCAGCGGCATTGCACGACGCGGGTGCACAAACCTGCATGCAGACAGTACATTGATACACATACAGAAATAAATAAAATTAAAAAAAATTTTTTTAAAAGAAATGCTATAACATAGTACTTTAAAGTGTGAGGTGGTAACTGAGTTTATAGGTCTTTTGTCACAGCACTATAGGAAATAAAGAGACTGAGAATAGGTATTTAGAAAGGAGTCAGGAAACTGTAGGTGAAATAAGTCAGCAAAAGCAAACTTACTAGTTACATGGAAAACCTTGTATGTGGATCTACACAGCATTTTTGCTAAATCTGAACAATATGCCCAGTTCCCACTTTATTTATAACTTTTGGATTAACAAAAATTGGAGGAAAGAAATTATGAGCATAATAATAACTATTTTAATTAAGGAAGTTTACAATTTTTTATAATAATTTCATTTTATTTTCTATTATATTATGGAAATAATTTTATTTCCTTTGAATTCAATTTTAAAAGTTAGAACTAATTGTTACGTGATTTTGAGCATTTTTCTAGTGTTTACTTCTTGTAACATTTTATACATGTGCTCCTCCATAATTAAAAATAAATCTTAAAATAATAAAAACTTTTCTCACTACCAGATAGAATACTTTTTTGCTCAGAAAAAGAGCTATCAGGAAGAGTATTTACCAGAATGATAAATTTCACTAAAAATAGGAAAAAAATGAAGATAATATTAAGATAAAAGAAGGAATCTGTACTAATGATATGCTGATCGTACATAATTTAAGCAATTTTATTTACATCTAATATGCATATAACTTTCAAAACGATCTTGTAACAATGAGGCAATTGCAAGCAGATCTAATTGAGAAGCAGGTCCCTTCTCTCCTCCTCCCTCCTTTTCCCTTTCTCCCCTTCTTTCCTCTCCAGCTCTTCCCTTCTTTTTTCTCCTCCTCTTCCTCCTCCTCCTCCTCCTCCTCCTCCTCCTCCTCCTCCTCCTCCTCCTTCTTCTTCTTCTTCTTCTTCTTCTTCATCTTCTTCTTCTCTCTTCTTCTTCCCCCTTCCTCTCTCCCCATCTCTGTTTTTCTCTCCTTTCATTTCTTCTTTTCTTACTCACACTGGGAATAGATTGTAGGTTCTTGAACATGCCAGACAAGTCTCGTTCCACAGAGCTGGGTCTCCATTTGTCTTCAATCTTCTATACTACATGAACTCTACTGCTATGTCAAACATAATAACAAATAAGGAGGAGATGCCTCATTAGATACAGCTATATGTTGCCAGGCTAATGACTCAAAACTGATTCCTGGGATCTACATGAAGTTGGGACAGGTAAACACACACACACATACACACACACACACACACACACACACACACACACACAAATCTTTTTGACGACTAAAAACCAAACTATATTATTTCTGTATTTAGGAGTGAACACAAACAAATTAGAGATTAACCATTAGTGAAAACCTGTATTTATTTTACATTTAATTATTTCATCACACTTTTTAAAAAATTTTATTTATTTATGTGTGCGAATGTACTGTCTGCATGTAGGTTTGTGCACCCGTGTCGTGCAATGCCGCGGAGGTCAGAAGAGGGTGTCAGATTCCCCTGGAACTGGAGTTCTCCTAGAATTGGAGTTACAGAAGGTTCTCAGCCGCCATGTGGGTGCTGGGGATCAAACCCGGGTCCTCTGCAAGAGCAGTCAGTGCTCTTAACTGCTAGGCCATCTCTCCAGACCCTCATCACACCTTTTATGCATTCAGTCAATAAATAATGTATAACTTTTGTGAAAGATAGTATGGTGTTATCTATTTATAAAATTTACTCATATCACTTATTAGTTTGGATGAAATAAAAATAAATTCATAATGGAGGGGCATGATGGTGCAGGCCTTTAATCCTAGCACTTGAGAGGCAGAGACAGACAGATCTCTGTGAGTTCAAGGCCACCCTGGTCTACAGAGTGAGTTCTAGGACAGCCAGAGCTACATGGAGACCCTGTCTCAAAAAGACCCCCCCCAAAAAAAATAAAAATAAATTCACAGAAGAAAAACATATATAGCAAATCAGCAATAAATTGGGTTAACAATACCATACCTCATTGGCTTTTTATTTGACTGATATTTATGTATGTGTGGCTCTAATTTAATGTTATTAATATCAGTATTGTAAAAATGTAATATTAAATATACTGGATATCACCATAAAATATATTTAAATCTGAGCGATAACTTTTCAGAGGCTGTATTGTTAGAGATAACATTTAGCAAGGTCCAGAAAAGTTTGAAAATTTACATTTTTAATTGTCGAGTAGTTTTTTAAAATTTTTTAAATTTAATTTTATTTATTTTTGTATGTGTATAAATGTACTGTCTGAATGTAGGTTTGTGCACCCGTGTCGTGCAATGCCGTGGAGGTCAGAAGAGGGTGTCGGATTCCCCTGGAACTGGAGTTCTCCTGGAATTGGAGTTTCAGATGGTTCCCGGCCACCATGTGGGTGCTGGGGATAGAACCCAGGTCCTCTGTAAGAGCGGTCGGTGCTCTTAGCCGCTAGGCCATCTCTCCAGCCCAGTTGGCTAGTAGTTAAGAATGAAAGTTACCTATTTTTGAACGCTTGCAAATGAGGGTGACTATTTAGACATATTAATGAAATAAAGCGGAAAACTGAAAGCGTGGATGCTCAAGCAAAGCATTGTTAGGGTTGGAGAGTTGCGAGAGGATCATGCTATGACTCTCTACCTGCCTTACAATAAACTACAGAAGTCACACGCACCTCGAATTTGAGCAATCCTCTCGTCTTGCTTCCTTGCAGATGGAATAATAAGCATAATCATATGCTGCCATGTCGGGTTTTCCTTCTTACACTGTTCATATTTAATTTACGTATTCAAATTTGTGGACACACCAGGCATTCAAACACCATGTGCATGTATATGTTTTGGTCTGGTTTGCTAAGTATTAGGCTGTAGGTCTTCTAGAATAGATGACTTGATTCCACAGTATCCTCCTTCAAGATAAGGATGACATTGTATTGATCCTGTATATTAGATTCATAGAAGGAAGACTAATGCCAACATAGGAGAGAGACTGATAAGAAAGTATTAGGAGATGGAAAATTGAGAAGAACATAGGTGAAGGACACAAAATGAAGTTTTCTGGTTGGTAGGGAGGCCTCTATAGGACAGGATTACAGGAAATAAGTATTTGCAGGGACAGTCATGATGGAAATGATATTAAAAGTAGATTTCTAGCCATAACTTCCTCCAGTATTAGGAAACTCATACATTACCATTTACAAAGTAGAGCAGACATTGTACTTTCACCAAGAGAAAATATATTATGGCGAGAATGTACATTGCTTTATAATACAAATGAACACAAATATTTGAGGTTACTAATCAACTATGTCCTGCCAGAAGTAAATCTACTCTCCCCTTTTTTGTCACTTGTTTGCAAACAGAAAATAAGTTGCTCTTTAAAAGGAAACATTTTTATTTTGTTGTGTTTTTTTATTATTGTCAAAACAAATGAATAAAACAAATAGTAAAAAAAAATATATAATGAATTAATGAGGAAATAAAAAAAGGGTAATTAAATAAAATTATAAATAATATATATTATAGATATAATTTGTAGTTCTTCCTTGCTGAAGTAGGGACCTGATGAAACATGTCAGACAAATGGAAGTAAGACACTAATATTTGTGAGCAGATTGAACAAAACTATTCCATTGTAGCAGTTGGCATTGCTTGGTATATTTGTACCTAGGTATGTCTCTAGGGTAGAAAAATAATAAAGAACAATATTATCCCTGAACTTCCTAGAACTCCTAAATGCAAAATTCAGTTTATTACAATGATTTCATTAATTTCACTATAAGATCAATTGTATGATCTTTATAATGAACATTGTGTAGAAAAATATCTTTCATTATCACACTGATGCATACACTTTTGTTATGGAAACTTTTGAGTAACAATTACCTTATTATTAATTATACTAAAGAAAGTAATACAAATTTCTGTAAATAGAAGGGAATTTCCACTTTCTTTTGGAAACAATTCAGTTATAATACAGTCCTTACTGAAATATCATGAGGCTTTATGTTGAGTGGCATAGAATCAAAGAAAAAAGACAAAATGTTCATGCATTTATTCCCAGCACTTAGGAGGTTAAGCCAGAAGATTGAGTTCAAGGTCATTAATTACAAAGTGAGTTCAGAGTTAGCAAGGGGTATTTGGGACTCTGTCTAAAAAACAAAAACAAAAAGCCGGGCATGGCAGTGCACCTCTGTGAGTTCAAGGCCAGTCTGGTCTACAGAGTGAGTTCCAGGACAGCCAGAGCTACAGGGAAACCCTATCTCAAAAAGACCAAAAACAAAACAAAACAAAAAAACAAAACAGAAAAATTAAAGAAAGAAAAAGACAAGACCGATGTGATGATGCATACCTATTTCTAACACTTGGTAGACAAAGACGGCTGGATATCTATGAGATAGAAACTAAACAGTTCTACATAGCAAGTACTAGGCCAGTTGGAACTACAGGGAAACTATCTCAAATAACTAACTAACTAACTAACTAACTAAATTAATTAATTAATTAAACAAAGCATTAAAGAAAAAGACAAAAGTGCTTAAAACAAAACTCTCTTTGATTTTTTTGTTTTGAAAACAAAATACTATGAATTTCGCATGTAATTATTTTTACTGTAAAAAGACATAACTAACCATTTACCACCATTAACAATATTAGTAATTATTTAAATGAGATGATTCTTTAACCATATTAACAGAACTATGTTGCCATTACCTGTTTACAAATAATTGTATGGTACTAAGTGAAGTAATACAGACTGAGAAAAATATTCCTTTTCATTTGTTGATTGTAGCCCCAAATCTTTCAGTGTTAGTATATATCCTTATGTAACCACAGGAGATGGGACAATATAAAGGAACCATAGGAATAAAGGGGGATGAAGGAGTCTGAGCCAGAGAGAGGGGCATAGAAGGAGACAAGTGTTATCAATATGGATATGGCACAAATTGGGGTATTTAACAGGGAAGGGAGGAGAAGATTATACAAGGAACCACTGGGGTAAAAGGGAAGAAAAAGTTCAAGACAAGGAACTTAATAAGAGACAGGTATTATCAAGGAGGAAATGGGGAAATGAGGGGTTATTAACATTGGGGAAAAGTAGGAAGAGAAGAAATAAATAATACTTAAGTTTTGCGAAAAACCACAGGTAAATGCATTAATCCAAATGCCAAATCTATCTATCTATCTATCTATCTATCTATCTATCTATCTATCTATCTATCTATCTATCTATACATTTACATGAGTGAGTGCATATATCCAAAGGCTGTATAACAAGAAGTACAGTGCCAGACAGGAGAAACCTTCCTTTAAGTTGCTGGTGAATGTAGTCCAAGAGACACCCAAAATAACACAGGCTATTTGCCATAGCCCTTGATTGCATCCAATAAATTGAAGGTAAGCCTATCACTGAAGACACAACATACTTTGGACACAGGACTTGGAGCAATGGAGCTGGAACTGACCTGGAAGCCTCCTCCCTGAAGTCCAGCTCTCATAGTATCAATAGATACTATGCAAGTGGCTAAGAGAGAAAGTCAATCAATGAAAGAATTTAATAACCACAAAATGATCAGCACAGCAAACTATATGTATTGCTGCAGTAGTAGCACTTTTATCTTGAGAGTAAGAGTTATCTATTTAGAATTAAAACTCCCACTCACTGGGAGAGAACCCATATGTGGTACTGTAAACATATCTAAATAAACATGGCTGGGGAAGTCATAGATCCTAGAGAAACCCTATGGCTGTCATATCCCTAGGCAATCATAATTTCTTATTGGATGCTAAATACATATCCTTATATCAGCACTCATCAATGCTTCTTTTTGCAAATGATAGAGACTATTACAGAGTTCCATAACTGGTCAGTCACAGAGAATAAGTGTCTCTGAGATGCCCAGTTGTAAATTACATATCTACAAAGGAACCTCCACACCTAAGATTCACCAAAGTTAGCAGAACAAGGGGTAGACAGAATAGTAATGCATCTCTCAATTTTCAAGAGTGAGGCTTCCTCATGTAAAAGGACAACCAGCACAAAAATCTGCAATTGGCCAAAATGTAGGGAATGATAGCAATATCCCTAGGGAGTGCTTCTCTGTAGTTATGATTTCTTCTTCTTCTTCTTCTTCTTCTTCTTCTTCTTCTTCTTCTTCTTCTTCTTCTTCTTCTTCTTCTTCTTCTTCTGCTTCTGCTTCTGCTTCTGCTTCTGCTTCTTCTGCTCCTTCTTCTTCTTCTTCTTCTTCTTCTTCTTCTTCTTCTTCTTCTTCTTCTTCTTCTTCTTCTTCTTCTGCTTCTGCTTCTGCTTCTGCTTCTGCTTCTGCTTCTGCTTCTGCTTCTGCTTCTGCTTCTGCTTCTGCTTCTGCTTCTTCTGCTTCTTCTTCTTCTTCTTCTTCTTCTTCTTCTTCTTCTTCTTCTTCTTCTTCTTCTTCTTCTTCTTCTTCTCCTCCTCCTCCTTCTCCTCTTCCTCTTCTTCCTTTTTGTTCTCTTCCTCCTCATCACCTCCTCATTCTCCTTATTCTTCTTCCTCCTCCTCCTTTTTTCTTCTTCCTTCTTGTTATCTTCCTCCTCCCCTTCTCCCCTTCCTTTTCTTCTCCTCCCCCTCCTCCTTATTCTTCTTCCTCCTCCCTCCTCCTCCTATACCTCCTCCTCTTCTCCCCTTCCTTTTCTCCTCTTCCTCCTCCTTTTCCTCCTCCTCCTCCTCCTTCTCCTCCTCCTCCTCCTTCTCCTTCTCCTTCTCCTTCTCTCTTCTTCTTCTTCTTCTTCTTCTTCTTCTTCTTCTTCTTCTTCTTCTTCTTCTTCTTCTTCTTCTTCGTCTGAGACAAGATTTCCCTGTAGCCGCAGCTAGCATAGAAATCATTATATAGACCAGGCTGTCTCTGAACTTGCAGAGACCTGCCTGCCTCTGCCTCCCAAGTGCTACAACTGAAAGACTGCACCACCACACCCATGCCTTGGTTAGGATTTCTATATTAAAAGTCTGCTAAGCAAGGTTTAGGGACCATTGTGAAAGAGTGCGTAGAGACTGTAAGATTGGAGTAGTGGATGACCACAAGGAAACAAATTTGTCTAGGTGGCTAGGAACTTGTTCATATGACCTTATATCAGTGTTGCGAGCATGCACTAGACCCATATAAACTTAAACCAGGAAAAAAATGCAGCACAGAAATCAAGGAATGTATAAGAAACCCTAACCTCAGATGAGGAACTATTGGCAGTTGTACTATATGATGACGGAGAATTGGTCTCTGCTTCCTTGAGAATGACACTAGATAAGCTGAGGAGGCTATAGTGGATAAACTCACATGAAGAGAAAGACATTTGAGGACACAAACTTGACTCTGAATAGGCATGAATAGGCTTCAACATAAATGACAGAATGCATGAAATCAGGTGGGACATGGAGGGATGCAGCTAGGAGAGGGGTTCTAAATATTGTTTAGCTTGTTTAGGTCTGATCTTTGAATGAATATTTCTTTTTGTTCCCCCTAACTTTATATTACTCCAAAAATTCATCTATATACTCCATACATATACCAGGTTTACAAAATCAGAAAATAAACTATAGATTAATTCTAAAACACATTTAGGGATTCACAGTTTAACAGTAAGCTTGAATGCAAGTAAAAAGACATTTAACTTAGGGGCTGGAGAGATAGCCTAGCAGTTAAGAGCGCCGACTGCTCTTGCAGACGACCCAGGTTCAATCCCCAGCACCCACATGGTGGCTGAGAACCGTCTGTAACTCCAATTCCAGGAGAACTCCAGTTCCAGGGGAATCCAATGCCCTCTTCTGACCTCCGCGGCATTGCACGACACGGGTGCACAAACCTACATTCAGAGAAAACATTCATACACATAAATAAATAAATAAAATAAAAAATAAAAAAGAACATCATAGACGTTAAAAAATATTAAGTTCATATTCTTAAGTTACATAGCATCTTGTTGCATATTTTTATCTACCTTTTAAAAAAAAATCTTTATTCTTTCTCATAAATCTTAAGATTGAAGAAAAGAGACATAAACTTTGAACAATATCTATAGTAATATCAGCCAATGTGATATTAATTTTACTAACAAATTATCCAAATTGTGTTACATATAGGGATTTGATGCTAGGATCCACAAATGAGGAATACCATAAGTCATTGGTTTTTCTGAGACTGTGCTACTTCACTTAACATAATAGTTTCTAGTTCCGTCCATTTACCTGAAAAGTTCATGATGTTGTTTATCTTTATGGCTGTATAGAACTCCATTGTGTAAATGTACCACATTTTCATTATCCACTCATTAGTTGAGGGACACTTGGGTTACTTCCTGCTAACTTCTGCAATGAAAGAGTTAAAAAATACTGAGAAAAAGATGCAAGGCAGGACTTAACATTTATGGCAGAATGTATGAGGGATGAGAGAAGGGGTCTAAATTTGATTAAGAAATGTTGTATAACATGTACAAAAACTCATTACAAAATTAAGAAAAAAATTAGAAAGATGTGTTGTATGGAATGGACAAAATTCAACACAGACGTTAATTGTAAAAATGTAAATGAAGTAATTAATTTAAAGTTGACAAAGAAACCAATTTTTATTTTCTGATTTTTTTTCATTCCTTGTAGTTGTTTTCTTAATTGTTCCCTTAGTTTGGAGTCTCTCTAATGAAAATGAAAGATGCTAGAGGGCTGGAGAGATGGCCTAGCGGTTAAGAGCGCTGATCGCTCATGCAGAGGACCGGGTTCGATCCCCAGCACCCACATGGAGGCTGAGAACCGTCTGAAACTCCAATTCCAGGAGAACTACAGTTCCAGGGGAATCCGACACCCTCTTCTGACCTCCGCGGCATTGCACGACACAGGTGCACAGACCTACATGCAGACAGCACACTCATACACATAGAGAAAAATAAATAAAAAAGAAAGATATTAGAAAGGAAATACCAAAGGCAATAGTGATCTGAGATTGTTCTCTTTAGGGTGATGTAAATAGACATAATCTATGGTGTGGGGTATTTGGTTTGGGCTTAAGTATATTTTAATTAACATTTCCAGCCAGCACCTCCCAGAGGCACAAGTGAGAATCACAGGACCTCTCTAGCTATGCCCACAAATTGGGATGTGATAATATAAAGGTCTGGGATTGGTCTGTGGGAGGTGATATCACATTGCCTATAAAATGATCTGTTGCAATTGAATAAAGTTCCTTTTTGTATTTGGATTTACACCCTGCCCTGTGTCCATGTGCTGTGCTTTCCTGCTCTTGCTTTCTGCACGGCCTGACCCATCGTGGAAATTACACTTTACTTCATTATGGAAAATCAGAGTATTTCCTTTTGGAAGAAAAAAAAATTCATCATTTTGTGAAGTATATTTTCTTTAATCTTTAATCACAAAGAATAAAACTACAAACAGATCCACACCAGAGAACTTTCTGTGCCACTATCAAGTGAAGGTAATACTTTATATTATTTGCTATCATTTAAGAATCATTGGGGCTGACCATGCATGCTTGTGTGCATGTGTGTCTGTGTGTGCACATGTGTGCATGTGTGTAAAGACAGCAACACAGAGAGATGACAGAGACAGAGAGACAGAGTAGAGAAAGAAAGAGAGAGAATATAAAGAGATAGATATCGAGAAACAGACACAAGGATAGAGACAGGAAGGAGGACATGGAGAGTAGGCTGATAGAAGGGAAAGATAATTTGTACACACTTAAGACAGGGTATGTAGGTAAGCTTCAATTCACTTTCTATTTTCCTTTTCTCTGGCATCACTTTCATTTCATGCTTCATTTTTCACCATGGTATCTATATGCAGCATTTTTAATACCTCTTCACTTTGAAGATGGTAAATTCACCAAATCTTCAACTCCTCAGAGCTCATACAGCAGCTGGCTTGTACCACGTCCAGAGAATGAACCTGCACACCTATGAGTGCTTAATAGCGTGTTATTCTGTAGATTTTGTAATCATTCTATTTGAAAATATTTGTTATTTGGGAAGTAATCTTAAGCTTATAACCCAAAGTCTCAGACTTTATATGCATTTTTGTCTTCCAAACAACAAAAGAAGCCACTGTACTTTATCATTTGAAAGGAAAAAAATCTGGAAATCCTTATAAGACAAAATTTTGATATTTCCTCCTGTAAAATTAATTCACTGTATTTTTAGCCTGGACATTTATGATTTTACTTCTTTTTATGTAAATTCATATTTGTAATGTTCTATTTCCTTCAGCTTTTCTACCTAGGAAGGAAAGTTGCCAGACCAGACAAGTGTGCAAGCATATTAGTCAATCTAGCTTGATTGCTTTCCTCCAGAACTGGGCAATTTTAATTTGCTTTCACATTTATAGTCATCATATTTGAGCAAGGGCAAAATAGGTTAATGAAATCATTATAATTTCATTCAAATGATATATATTTTTTAACAGCTCAATTAAAGAAAGGGATAGCAGGGCACCACATTTCAGTTTGCCTAGTGGAGATCAAGGCATCATAAAAATACCTGGAAAGACCATGAACATGTTTCTCCAAGCTAAACTAAATTTGAAGTCATTATTATCACTAAACAAATTTATAAAGGAAGTTTATTATGAAAGTAGGTATTATTTTATTGGAATCCATTATTCATTTATCTGGTTGATGTTTACTTTGTCAAGTTCTTGATCTTTTAAAAATTTTTTGTTATGTTTAATTAGACACAAAGTAATGGAGACCATTATGGGATTTTTGAGCATTTATTTTAGGAGATTCTCTTCTCCATTTTCACACCTTCCTTTCCCCAAGCCATTCTGCAATCTTTCTCTACACATCTCCTTTCAGCTTGGAAATGAACCAGGGTCCTCTACGCATCTCCTTTCAGCTTGGAAATGAACCAGGGTCCTCTGCAAGAACAGGAAGTTCTCTTCATTGCTGAGCTACGTTTATAGCCCCCAAATGCATTTTATTTTTGTATTTTTGTCCTTTTTTAGACAGGGTCTTCCTGTAACCCCAGCTATCCTGGTACTCACTATGTAGACCAGGTGGGCCTTGAACTCAGGGAGATCCGCCTGCCTCCACCTCCCGAGTGCTGAGTTGTTATTTAAAAGCACTTATAAGTTATATTGAACTGGAATTTTAACCTTATTTACTAGATGGATAACTTTCAAATGCCAATAAACATGTTTTTTTTTTTCAACTGTGAGGTGAACATATAAATATCAATATGTCCACTCTGATGGGAAATAACTAAGAAATGTATAGTCACAGTGACTGACACAGTTGTTGTCCCCATTGTAATTTTGTCATAGTCTTTTGAAAACAGAAGTTTCTGGGATAAATGTACTTCTGTCCTCTCAATTCTTTTGGTGTCCAAGTAGGAAAGCAAATAACACTGATAAGCATTGTTCTAGGATCTGATGTAAACACTTATTAATTTGATCTTAATTATACTATCAATCACTGTAAGGAAGATTTTAATCAGTATTCTTTTACATAGTATCTTATATTGAGCTATCATGCATTTCCTATGATAGTTCATAATCAAATTTAGAACCCCATGCCCATAAATGCCCTCCATATACACCCCTCATCAGACCTCATGCACTTCATCATACATGTTAAGTGCCACTCTTATTTCACAGAGAAGCAATAGTGGATGTATATGCAAATGGATCCCTCAGTTACATATGTAGCTAGTGCTGAGTTGAATGAAACCAAAGATCCAGCCTCCTTCATTCTTTTATATAGTGTTATGCATGTATGCATATTTTGACGATTCCTTGAAATTTATGGTAACAACATTATCTGAAAAATATGAAGTACTTTTGCTTTCCTCTCAGTACTCCTTTCTTGGCTAGGGAAATTCAACTAACATGTACCATTCTTGTAGAGGTTTGAAGAATATTTGTCCTAATGTTTATTCAATTTTAATCAGCTATTGGGACACCTGCCTCTCTGCAGTTTCTTCCCATTGGAAATTATTCGGGCCTCTCTTGCATAGAATAAGCATATTTCTCAAAGTCATTCAGTTATGCCCATTTCCCCAGAACACTACTGATTTTCAAACACTCCTGATTTTTAAGGCTCTGGAAAGGAAACTCTCTCTTCAAATAAGTCATATATTCAGCAGGTTCTGTAGGTCTAAGTCCTTTCTGGTAGTTCAAACAAATAAGTATATAATAAATGAATACATGCAATCTGAACATATAACCTTATTATATTGTACTTTGGAAATCTAGAAAAATATCATCCGAGATGGCTCAGCAGTTAAGAGTTTATTGTTCCTCAGCCATGCGTTGTGGCACATGCCTTTAATCCCAGCACTGGTTAGGCAGAGGCAAGTGGGTCTTTGTGAATTCAAGGCCAGCCTGGTCTACATAGTGAGTTCTAGGACAGCTGGGACTACAGGGACACCCTGTCTCAAAAAGACAAAAATAAATAAATAAATAAATAAATAAATAAATAAATAATAAAATGTTTATTCTTCTCTTACAGAGTACTTGAGTGGTTACTAGCACCCAATTCAAGTGCCTCACAACTTCTTGTCACTCCAGCTCCAATAATCCAACGCCTTTTTCTGGCCTCTGTGGGCATTTTATTCATGTGCATAACCCCTACCACACACAGATAGGCATAATTGAGAATAACAATTAAAATGTTCTTTAAAAATAAAATTATCATATTTAGTCATAAATATCATGAAAAAAATTGTATCTGTTTAAAAATGACACTTTCCATTCATAATAGGAATCCAGATAATCCATTTGTATAGGGTATAAGGGCAGGTAACAATAGTTATTTCATCCTAATAGGGACAATGTGTTTTCTTTCTTTTTCTCTTTCTTTTTCCCTTTCTTTCTTTTTCCCTTTTTCTCTTTCTTTCTTTCTTTCTTTCTTTCTTTCTTTCTTTCTTTCTTTCTTTCTTTCTTCCTTTCTTTCTTCCTTTCTTCCTTCCTTCCTTCCTTCCTTCTTCCTTCCTTCCTTGCTTTTTTCTCATTTTCTTCCTCCTCCTCCTCCTCCTCCTCCTCCTCCTCCTTCTCCTCCTCCTTCTTCTTCTTCTTCTTCTTCTTCTTCTTCTTCTTCTTCTTCTTCTTCTTCATGGAGACAGGGCCTTCCTCTAGCTGGCCTGGAGCTCTCTATGTACACCAGGCTGGGACTGATAGAGATGTGCCTGCTTCTGATTCTGCTTCAGGAGTGCTGGGATTGAGTGCTGGGATTAAAGGCCTCTACCACCACACCCTGCAACAATGTGTTTTGTTTGTTTGTTTTTATGAATTTTTATTTCAAATGAATGTCTGCTTTAGGGGAAAATATTTTTCCCTGAAGATCAGTAGTCATTTATATCTCTGCTCTTTGGAGCAGGAATAGAGCTATATCCATTCTAGTTTTAAATTCAGAATCAGCCGGGCGTGGTGGTGTACACCTTTAATCCTAGCACTTGGGAGGCAGAGGCAGAGGCAGGCGGATCTTTGTGAGTTCAAGGCCAGCCTGGTCTACAAAGTAAGTTCCAGGACAGCTGGGGCTACTGAGAGACCCTGTCTCAAAAAGAACAAAGGGAAAAAAAAATCAGAACCAAGCAGTAAGGACAGCAATGTCAAGAACAGCACACTAAGAACCACACACAACATTAGAATTTGGTGCATGTTTTTACAGCTATCAACTGATTTAATAACTAAAAATTTACAAAGATAAAACTTTTTGGCACTCACTGGTTTCAGTACAGCACTGATTTAACTTGACTTTGGGCTTTGATTTTTTACAAAGTGAAAATAAAAGTGCCATACTGAGGCCCTTACCCACATCACAATAAAGTAGATTTCAAAAGAATTTTGAAACAACGTGTTTTCTAAGCATGCCCAAAGAAAGGAAACAAATAGTCAAAGATTTTATACAACAACAAAAAGAACACACACATTGAGATAGATAGATAGATAGATAGATAGATAGATAGATAGATAGATAGATGATAGGAAGAGAGTGATACATCAGGAATCAAGAATTGGGCCATGGCAATAACTCAGCAGGTAGAAACACTTACCATGCAACCCTGAAGACCCAAGTTTGAAACCCAGAACCCAAGTATAGATGTAAGGAGGCAACCAACTCCATAAAATTGTCCTCTGATCCCCATGTGCCCTCGGTGGCACATGTCACAACATACATTTTAGATACACATGGAATAATAATAAAAACAACAATAATTAATTATCAAAAAATAATAAAAAACACAGGAAGAAGACTCACTAAATTATTTAAATCACACTTCAGGAATAAGAAAGAAAATCCAAGATTACATTTTTGATATAAGAGAATAAATAACCTACAAATTATTTATCCTACACAGGAATGCATCTAATTCTCAGTTGGATACAGACAAATGTAGTAGACAAAACCATCCTGCTGTGGGGGCAACAGGCCTTGAGTACCAGCTCTTGGGAGGCAGAGGCTAGCAAATTTCTGTGAGATGGAGACCATCCTGGTCTGTATGCAGAAATCCAGCTCAGCTGGGGCTATAGGGAAAACCTGCCTCAATAAAAATTTATCCAACTCCCCCAATTCATTGCAAAGGAAAATATTTATGAATTGAGGACTGCAAAAATAAAGGAAAAGTACATCTAATAAATGAAAGATTAGCTATATCAAATGACTACATAAATTAACAACTGTGGGTCAAAAGGATATAGAAATTATAAGAATTATAAGAATTCTTAAATTGAAATTATTTCCAACTCATTAAAACAACCAATAGTATTAAAAATGTGTAATTCAAAAACAATTTAAAAAATAATATAAGCCTGAACTGAATTGGAAAAAATGTATGAAATGCACAAAGCATCAATAAAAACTAATTTAAAAAAAAAAAGATGGTGAAATACAAAAAAAAAAATAATAATAATAAAAAATTAAAAAAAATAATAAAAATAAAGGCGTGGTGGTACACGCCTTTAATCCCAGCACTCAAGAGGCTGGCAGATCTCTGTGAGTTTAAATCCAGCCTGGTCTACAGAGCAAGTTCCCCCCTAGGCCAGCTTGGATTAAAGGGAGACCCTTTTTTTTTTTTTTTTTTTATTAAATATATTAATAATAATAATAAATAATAAAAAAGGAAAAACATCCAAAGAGTTACTATTAGAATGGAAATTTGAATTAGTGTTACAGAATTTTCTTAAATGCATTATCAGTATGAAAACACTCATGGAAATCATAATGTAGTAGCATTTTATATGTAGCACATTGTTATGAAAATTCATAACCTTTAAATATCAAATATTGGTAATGAGATGAAATGACAGAACTTTTATGTTGCCAGCAAGCAGGAATACAAATTGGTACAAACACTTTTACAAATTACTTGGATTTTCTATAAAACTTGATGACATATATCTGTGGAGCCAGAACCTATAATAATCTTTATAAGAGCAGTTTTTATATATATATATATATATTTCAAGACACATAAATATATTCATAGAAGTCTTTTTGTGTTATCAAACCATTATTCCCCATACTTTGCCACTTAGAAATATCTATGATTCACATTTTTGTTTTCCTTCCATGTACTGTTTTCAATATATACAGCAAGAGCTTAATGTTTGTACATATATGCATTTATATGGTTCTTCTGTAAAACATGCATGCACTTGATGCTATTATGTGAACCAATTTGAATCTGTAAAGAATTAAAAAATGCCCATCAACTTTAGAATTAATACTTGTGTTACAATCATAACTTCATTTTCTTAGAAAATCATAGAAAAAGCAAATTTTAAGAAATTTAAGTTAAAATAATAGAATATATAAGCTAAATATTGTAATTTCATTATAGTTTCATACATTTCAGAACTTTGTGAAATAAACTATGGATTTCTTAAAAGCTCAAGCTGTAAGTTTTTTTTCCAAATCTAATTAAGAATCATTTAAAAAATTCACGACATAGGTTACCCATGAATATATAAGAACAGCACAAGATGGTATAAACAATGAATTCAGTGTTTTAATAATGTATGTAGGAGTTTATTAGCATTTTCTGTACATTGTATTTTATTTTTCAGTAACTGTACATGAGAAAAATGTAACTTTAAAGATCATAATTTCTTT
This sequence comes from Rhizomys pruinosus, assembly GCA_009823505.1. Taxonomy (NCBI): domain Eukaryota; kingdom Metazoa; phylum Chordata; class Mammalia; order Rodentia; family Spalacidae; genus Rhizomys; species Rhizomys pruinosus. The sequence goes on along the minus strand of VZQC01000256.1, from coordinate 289,869 downwards.
ACTCTAAATATGTATCCCCATATTTACAGACAAATGTACCTTCCACCTCTAATTGAAGAAGCTTCTTTTTGCAACAGATGGAGACTATTACAGAGTTACAAGACTGGTCCAATATGGAGAATAAGTTTCTCTGAGACACTTAACCCTAAGTGACACATCTTCCATGCACTCTTTACGCATAAGAAAAACGCATCTTTCAACACTCGCCGGAGAAGTTTCCCTACTCATCAGATAATGATTAACACAGAAACCCACAATTGGTGAATATTCAGTGAACAAGAGGCTACATACTGCTTAACTCTGCATAGGATACCTATTTCCTACCTCTGCTTAGGGGTCATTGAGAAAGAGAAGACAGAAAGATTGTAAGAGCCAGAAGAATTTGATGACCACAAAGAGTCTTCCAGAGAGCATCACTTACTCATATGAACCAACAGCAATGGTGACAGCATGCACAGCTCCTATGTAAGGTTAATCCAGATACAATTTCAGCCTAGACATAGAGAGCTGGGCAAGAAATCACTTCCCAACCTAAGGAAATTTTGGCAGTCAATGGCTTCTGGGAGGGGGGTGGGGGAGACAGTCTTACAGTGATGGGACTCTTGGGGTCCCAGTGGATGGACTCACACTGAAGGATATTTGGGGACACATATCAGACTCTATACACAGTTTTAGGTATATAAGAAAGTACATTAAACTGAGCCTTCGGTAGTAGGGCAAGGTGCAGCTGGAAGAGGGAAATCTAAATATTATCAAACTATATTGAATGAGAATAACAGAAGTTCAATTCAAAATGATGAGTACTTTCAAAGAGAATAAAATATAACTTCTTTAGAAGGAGCAATGTACTTAGTTTACAGTTCTAGTGGACCCTTGACCATAGTGTTGGGTGAAACATGGCAGAAGGAGGTAGCTGGAACAGAAAGGTATCTAATCACACCATTTTGTGCTTATTTTAATTTTGTATTAAAAATTTTAATGATATATTACATTTTTCTTTTTAATTTTTATTTTATGGGTATGAGTGTATTGCCTGAGTGTATAAGTGCATTCCTATCATGCAGTGGCTGCAGACGTCAGAAGAGGGTATCACCTCCCTTGGAACTGGAGTTACAGATAGTTGTTAGCCACCATCTAGGAGCTGGGAATCAAACGTGGATCCACTGCAAGAACAGGAGTGCTCTTAATCACTGAGCCAACTCTCCAGTCTCCTTTTTAAGATATATTTTAAAATTCCCTTAAAAAGTAAACTGTCTGATTTAGAAAGACTTTTCCTATGCCTATGTCTTGTAGGTTGTTGCCAACTTTTTCTTCTATCACCGTCAGTGTTTCAGGCTTCACGTCGAGATCTTTGATCCACTTGGGGTTTATTTTTGTAGAGTGTGGGAGGTAGGGATTTAATTTTGTTCTTCTACAAATGGTGATCCAATTTTGCAAGCACCATTTGCTGAAGATGCTATCCTTCCTCTACTGAGTTTTTTTTTTTTTTTTCCCCTTTGTCAAATTATGAGGTGGGTGCAATTGTATGAGCTCAAGTTTGGATCTTCAATTTTGTTCCATTGGTCAACGGGTCTGTTTCTGTGTCAGTACCAGGTTGCCTTTATGACTATGGCCTTGTAATATAGTATGAAGTCAGAGCAATCCCCCCTGTATCTTGTATCACATTTTTCACTCAGGGTTGCTTTAGCTATTCGGGGTCTTTTGTTTTTCCATGTGAATTTAAGGATTTATTTTCACCAAGTCTGTGAAGAACCTCATGGAGATTTTGATTGGGATTGCATTGAATCTGTATATCAATTTGGGTAAAACGGACATTTTTACTATATTAATTTTCTTAATCCATGAGCATGGGAAGTCTTTCCATTTTTTGCTGTCACTTTCAATCTCCTTCAGGGGTTTAAAATTTTTGTTGTAGAGGTCTTTAGTATCTTTGGTTAGGTTTGTTCCCAGGTATTTTATTATTTTCCAGGCTATTGTGAGTGGGAAATTCTTCTTATATTCCTTCTCTACTTGTTTATTGTTGGTGTAAAGAAAGGCTACTGATAGGAAATAAGGTCAACAGTAGACAAATGGGACCTCATCAAACTCAAAAGCTTCTGTGTAGTGAAAGAAACAATCAAGGAAGTGAAAAGAAAACCCACAGAGTGGGAGGAAATCTTCACCAGTGATACATCTGACAGAGCATTAACTTCAAGAATATATAAACTACTCAAAAAACAAAGAAGAGAACAAATGACCTACTCAAAAGATGGAGAAAAGAGCTGAACAGAGCCTTCATCAGTGAGGAAGTAAAGATGGCTTAGAAATATCTTAAAAAGTGTTCAACATCATTAATAATTAAAGAAATGCAAATTAAAACAACTATCAGATATCATCTCACTCTGATATGGCTAGCTAAGATCAAGAAAACAAAAGACACCGAATGCTGGAGAGGTTGTGGGGAAAGAGGAACACTCATCCACTGCTGGTGGGAATGTAAACTTGTACAACCATTATGGAAAGCAGTGTGGAACCCTTAAAAGACTCAAAATGAGCCTACCACCTGACCCAGTCATACCACTCCTGGGTGTATACACAAAAGACTCATTCTACCACAAAGATACATGCACATCCATGTTTCTTGCAACCATCTTCACAATAGCAAAAAGCTGGAACCAACCCTAATGCCCCTCAACAGACAAGTGGATAACAAAAATGTGGTACATCTACACAATGGAATACTATTCAGCATTAAAGAAAGATGTCATTATGAACTTTGTAGGTAAATGGATGGAGCTCAGAAGGCATTATGGTAAGTGAAATAACACAGTCCCAGAAAAACAAACAGCAAATGGCTTCCCTCATTTGTGGATGCTAACAACAAATCCCCAGGTGAAAGGCAAGTTAAACACCATGATTGTTATATTTCTGTTTATATGAAAGCAACTATATTATTATAATGTAAATCTCTCAATGGGCTCTAGAATCCACCCACCACTTATTTTCAGACTCTGTAATTACTGTATATGGGTGGAGAGTATGTATGCATATTTTAGAGTAATATAGAATTAAAGAGGAATATGTGAATTCCTAAGCATAAAAAAGACAGAGAAAGATGCAGAACAGTTATGACAGAATGCATGATCTGGGGTGGGGTGGGGAGAACGGAAAAGGGAATATGCCTAAACTGAATAAAAAATGATGTCTGAAATACACCAAACATCAATAAAAGCATAAAAGTAAACTCTACAGGCATAGTGGTTTATGCCTTTAATTCCAATGCTGGAGTGGCAAAGGCAGATATATCACTGTGAATTCAAGGTCAGCCTGGTCTATATAGTGAGGTCTAGGCCAGTCAGGTCTATGTAGGAAAGTCCTGCTTCAATAAATCATAAAATAAAATAAATAAAAATAAAATTTTATGTCAATATTTAAGTAACTTTATTTAAAATATTGTATGATTTGATTAAAATATATTTGTTTTGCATACAGAAAATACAGGCTTTGAGGGTTTTAGGGGGTTTGTTTGTTTGCTTTTGCACTTTTAGACATAGTATAACCACAAAATTGGGCTAGTGGACAATTTGTGGTGTTCAGTGCTAGTGGACCAAGGCAGAAGGCATCTCTCAAACACCTTTTATATCACATAATATGAGAAGGAAGTGATAGTCTCATTAGGATTCTTCTTAAAAATATATGGATAGTAACAACATGAATCTGAATAAAGTGGTTTTGATGTATTCTACTTCATTTTGTATAAGTTATCCTATTAATGAGGTTCACATCAGTTATCTATACAACTCACATTGACCTACAGGCTTCACATTCTCAAACAGAAATATTCCGGAAAGATTTGTGTTCCATAAAAGGGTTTGTTCACTATTTACAGCATAGTCCCACAACACATTCTTTTTAGTGTGTCAATTTAACATGAATGGAATTTGCGAGAACAGGTCATGGAATTCACTCAGTCTCTAGTAACATCACAAAGTCAGGAAGAATATTATTGATTTGAACAGAAAAATGGCTGTGCTTAATAAATAAACTATTTTATGAAAGTGTCATAGCATTCCTACAGACAATTGTATAGTATATCTGCCAATGTCATATGAATTCAGAAAACCAATGCTATAATGTGTTAAGGATTGCCCGTACTTTATTTTTATTTTTATTTTTTTTTAATTTTATATGTGTATGAATGTACTGTCTGCATGCAGGTTTGTGCACCCGTGTCGTGCAATGCCGCGGAGGTCAGAAGGGGGTGTCAGATTCCCCTGGAGCTGGAGTTAAAGACAGTTCTCAGCTGCCATGTGGGTGCTGGGGATCGAACCCGGGTCCTCTGCAAGAGCAGTAGGCGCTCTTAACCGCTAGGCAATCTCTCCAGCCCCGGATTGCCCGTACTTTAAATAGGGAAGGTAGAATGTTATGAATGCTATGATTATGAAAGCTTTTCCTGTGAAACTCTTCAAATGATCCAATTTAGGTAAAACATTTCTCTTCATGTTGAGTTAACTTTCTTCATTTTGATGTGCCTAGATCTATTTTATAAAAAATCTCTCTTCTCTGCTGTAGGCTTGGAAGCTTTGGCAGGACCTCATTTACTTGTAAGGTGACCATTGTGCCTAGCAAACCCTATTTCAATACTACCATTATGAGGCTCAGAAAACCCCATTTAGATACTACCATTAAGAGGCTCAGCAATCAATGAAACAAACACTTATCTAAAGTAGAGGCACTTAAATACATATTTACAATGGACAATTCTTTATTCAAATGACTTAACACACAGTCTAAAGACCAAACCTGATTCTGAGTTCTGTACATTCAGACTGAGCTGTGTGCTATTATCTTTATACCTTTCCTGTTGTGATTTTCCCTAAGGGCACATTTACCTGTTCTGCATTCTATCTTGGTTACTTTCTTTGACCTTTTCTTGCTTTCATTTTACTTCTTTTGACTTACAAATCCCTTTCAATCTATAGTAAAGGCATTGGATAAATAGCAAAATTTTAAATTCTCACCTCTTTATCTTAAATATGCTCTTTCTGCAAACTGCCAGTAGTATTTACAGTTATGCACCAAAATCCTGTTTTTCTGTAAGAGATAGCAGTCAATACTTCTGAAATTTTTAATCTTCTTCCATTCTAAACAAAGAAAAACTACACTGGTTTTTAATAAGTCTTGAAATTTCAGAGAGAATAATATGTGTTGTATAAACTTCCAAGATGCTAAAATCTCATTTGTATAAATTTGAAACAAGAGAATGTGGTGTTAATCATTCATGTTGCTGGAGAGAATTGAAACAATCAAATTATAGTTTTATGAAGCTTCCTTTGATTAAAAACTATTTCTTATGTCTTTATTCTGCAAATATACTAAATATGTTGTTTGACCAATCATAGCACTAACTAATCACTAAAATAATGATATAATTTATAGTACATGAATATCCATCTGAAAACACAGATCTAAAAGGAGTCTTAGAAAACAATAATGCAATCAAAATAACAACAAAATTCTACCAAATGGAGAAATTTGTGTATTAAAAATCAAAGCATGCATGCATCCATCCATTGATTTAGGATCATAGCAAATAAAATAGCTACTCCACTGGTGCATGATCGTTGAAAGATTGTTGGAAACATAGACAATGGTGGGTGATGTGCATCTGCTTTGCTTCTGTTTAGAAAGTATATTTTAGCGTATGAGTCTCCAGAGATAGTTGTATTATACATGACTATAGGGTGGAGTCAAGGCATAGATTTCATCAAATTCACCCATGTTGTTTTGGGTGACTATATATGATTAACTTGGGAAGCAAACTTAATTTTTACGTTAAATCATCTTAAAGAGAATGCTACAAGGTGATACTGTACAACAGAGAAATTATAGAGAACATTTGTATGTGTCAATCCCAAAGTTCTTGCTCTACAGATTTTATGTAAAGCATATGTGGGCAACAGCGAATTATATCTCCATTTAATTCAGATGCATTACCATTTTTATCAGATTCTGTAAACCAATGTTGTTTAATATACAC